>CM067540.1:30695787-31157812 GCA_034509755.1 Anisodus tanguticus
GGAAATAATGGGATGAAAAGTGAAGGGAATGTAAAAGGTCCCTTTTGCCTTGGGTAAACCAGTTGTCCCACATCTGAAAAAGAAAGGAAAAGAGAGGTGTATATATTACATTACACCTTCTCTAGTCACTAAAAGGGTTGAGGGGGCAAGGACCCCTCGCGCCGTCGTCGTCGCTCGCTCGGCTTCGGATTCGGATTCGGATTTGGTCAAATGATCTGATTGATTGATAATCTTTTTGGACCAAATTTTCTTTAATTTTAATTATTTAATTAATTATTATTTAATTAAATTAATTAACTTATCCAATCCTACCCGTTAGTGACCCGGATCCGCGTGTCTGACCCGCGACCCGGTTTCTTTCCCATATTTAAATTTCCCACCAGTTTTTAGTGGCTGTTCAGAAGGGTTGCAAACCTTCAGAAACAGTACTTCCATGGCTATAAATTCGTTTGATTCCTCAGAATTTACTTACTAATTTTCTGAACAATACAAACTTCTTCTTCTTCTGCACAAATAAATTCTGTGTGATATACTGCCGTTGAGTGGTTCACTGCTACCTGAATTTGGAGTACTACTATTCTGGTAAGATAATCGTTCTATCCTGCGAGGGGATATTCCATCAACCTCGAGTACTGTGAGGGGAATAATTTCCTTAAGGACACACTTTGAATTAAGTGGGCTCGATTATATTTTGGAAAAATTATTCTTATTTTTTCAACACTGATTCTGTTTATTTTCAGAAATTAATTTTACTGCTTCATCGGTTTTTCAATACAGATTAATAACATTCTCTTCAAGGGTTCTGGTCATAGCCTTTTTCTTAACTCCAACAGTTAGAAACAATCACTTTAAAAAGATATGGAATGAACATGATAAATAAACACGTGATATACGTGGTATATACACTACCTTGTATATACCGTGTATATTACGGACATACAAGGAACCACTTACCATAAATTAGTCGTGTGTATATCATGGTATACATCATAGTTAGCCATGTATATTTAGTATTTAGGTAATATTGTACACTTACCATAATTATAGAATTCTTGTACAAATAGAATAGGGTTTTGGGAGTAGAATATGAATAGGATTTTCCATATTATGGAAATTGTAAATTGTATATATACTCATTCATTAATGAAAATAATCAATGGATTATTTCTTTCATGGTATCAGAAGTCTAGGTTTCTCATACCTCTACTACTTTTTTCTCTTCCGCCATACCTAGATTTTCGAGCCTCCTTCTCGGTTTCTGTGATCTTCATCTCTCTTCCTAAATTAATCCAAATCCCTCCTTTTGTTCTTTCGTTATGTCGACGTCAAAGAACCACTTTCATTCTGCCGTTACTGTTTCTAACATCAAGAACAACATCCCTATTGTTCTTGAGATGGAAAACGTCCAATACGCGACGTGGGCAGAGTTGTTTAAAATTCACGCCATCTCACATCAAGTTCTCCATCACATAATTCCTCCAGCTACCCCTACACGCGCGGAGGATCCTCAGTTATGTATTACACTTGATGCTACCATCCTTTAGTGGATTTATTCCACTATTTCTACCGATCTTTTACAGATGATTATTGAGCCGGACAATACGGCTATTGCTACATGGAATAGATTGCGTGATATATTTCAAGATAACCAACATTCCCGCGTTGTCACCCTTGAATAGGAATTTTCCTAAGTTCGCATGGAAAATTTCCTGAATGTTTCAGCTTATTGTAAACGACTGAAGGAATTGGCAAACCAACTCCGTAACGTTGGAGCACCCGTTACTAATAATTATCTTGTTCTACAAATGGTTGCAGGCCTTTCTGAGGCCTATAATGGCATGGGGACTCTCCCTCGTCAAAGTAATCCCCTTCGCCTTTTTATCAAGCTCGCTCGATGCTCACGTTAGAAGAAATCGGTTTGGCCAAAAAGGCGGCTACCGGCACCAGTCCCGTGGTCATGATGACGTCCTCCGATAATTCTCAAGGTGTTTTTGATAATTCAGGCCAAAACTGTGCCCACGGTGGAGGCAAGAAAAATTAGAAAATAATGGCAAAAATTGTGGTGGCAATCATGGTGGTTCCGATGGTGGTGGGGGCGAGCCAGAATAGTGGTATGGGCCTCGGTATTGTGGAAGTGGGCCACAGGCCAATTGGTCCCAGCCTTGGGCCCCTTGGCAGTGGGCCGGTGGCCAGTGGCCCAACGACCCTTATTTTCTAGTTTCATCGGCCCCTGGCCAGTGGTCCGCCCAGAATTCCTTTTGGTCTAATCCGACATGGTCTAGTGGCTTCTGCAATAACACTGGGCCGGGGCAGCAAACATGTGTGCTTGGGCCTCGGCCTCCACATGCCCATTATGCTGCGGGCTCCACTCCGACCGACATTAAAGTCGCAATGCACACACTTGATGAATCCTCCAGACGCAAATTGGTGCATAGACACCGGCGCCACTTCTCACATGATGTCCAACCAAGGTACTCTCTCGTCTTATTCCAATTTGAGCAACAATCATGGCATAATTGTTGGTGATGTCAAACCAATTTCAATTCATGGTTACGATCATAAAACTTTATCTTCCCCACATCCACCTCTTGTCTTAAAAAATGCCATTCATGTCCCTAACTTGATTAAAATTTTGATGTATGTCCGTAAATTAACCAATGCTAATTGGGTTTCTGTTGATTTTGATCCATTTGGGTTTTCTGTGAAGTATTTCAAGACGGGTATACCTCTCATGAGATGTGATAGTAGGAGAGATCTTTATCCTATCACGCCCGCATCCAGTTTTTTGAGTCAAGCCTTGCCATCTACTTTTACAGCTCTAGCTCCTTTCTTGTGGCATGCACGTTTGGGTCACCTTGGGTCATCCATCGTTTCTTCCTTGCATAAAAATAATTTTATTTCTTGTAAGAGTATGCATAGTACTCCAATTTGTCAATCCTATCATTTGGGAAAACATGTTAGATTACCATTTGTAGCCTCTACTTCTCGTACTTTAATGCCATTTGATATTATTCATAGAGATTTATGGACATCTCCCATTTTAAGTTTTGTGGGCCATTGTTATTATGTTCTATTTTTGGATGATTATTCTAATTTTTATGGACCTTTCCATTAGCGAAAAAATCACAAGTTTTTTCCATATTCTTAAAATTTAGAGCATTCATCTGTACCCAATTCGACCGGAAAATAAAAAATATTCTATGTGATAATAGCAAAGAATATGATAATGGGGTGTTTTGGGATTTTTGTGATACTAATGGCATAGTTTTTCATTTCTCTTGTCCTCATACGTCCTCACAAAATGGGAAAGCCGAACGGATAATTCATACCATTAATAACATTGTCCGCACTATTTTGGTCCATGCTTCTATACCCCCTTCATTTTAGCACCATGCTCTACAAATGACTACCTATCTTCTTAACATACTTTCTACCAAAGGGTTGGCAAATGCATCTCCTCTTAAAGTCCTCTATAATAAGAATCATTCGTATTCCCATCTAAGGGTCTTTGGGTGTTTATGTTATCCGCTATTTCTGTCAACTACAATTAACAAACTTCAAGCCCATTCTACCCCTTATGTGTTTTTGAGTTATCCATCTAATCATCGTGGTTACAAATATTTTGATTTATCTTCTAATAAAATCATAATTAGTCGCCATATAATTTTTTATGAAACCCAATTTCCATTTTCTACAATGAGTAGTCCCAGGCCTAGTTCATATAATTTTTTAAATGACGAGGTCTCCCCGTATATTATCCACCATTTATAAGAATTATCCCGCACCCAAAATCCACCAACGGGCCCACTGCCCGCTGGGCCTCCAGTACTGTTGAACCAGCCTAGTCCTCCCGTCACTGGTCCAGAAACTTGGCTACATATTCAGCCCAGTTCTGGTCCTGCTTCTGTTTCACGTTCTGAGTCCTGTGTTGGGCCAGCAGGCCCACTACATGCTGGCCAGTCCATCACCTCTCCAATTTTGTCCCAAAATCCACCCAATTCTCCCCCGAATCACATACCGGTCACTCGTAGTCAACGGGGTATTTTTAAATCAAAATATATTTTAATCTAAATTCTAATGTTCTTAAAACCCCTACCCCGTAACCTAGTGTCCACATTAAATGACCCGAATTGGAAATTGGCTATGAACGACGAATATGATGCTCTTATTGACAATAAGACGTGGGAGTTGGTACCCCATCCTTCTGGTATTAATATTATTCATTCTATGTGGATATTTACTCATAAGGATAATTCTCATGGTTCTTTTACGAGGCATAAGGCTCGTCTTGTAGGTGATGGTAAGACTCAGCAGGTTGGCATAGATTGTGGTGAGACGTTTAGTCTGGTGGTCAAACCGGCTATCATTCGTATTGTTCTTAGTCTAGCTCTTTCCAAGGCTTGGCCCATTCATCAGTTAGATGTGAAGAATGTTTTCTTACATGGTGATCTTAAGGAGACCGTCTACATGCATCAGCCCTTGAGTTTTCAAGACCCCAAATATCCTCATCATGTCTGTTTATTGAAGAGGTCCTTGTATGGGCTTAAGCAGGCCCCTCGGGCTTTGTATAAGAGATTTGCAGACTATGTTTCATCTATTGGGTTTACTCACAGCAGGTCTGATAATTCATTGTTCACACCAATTTTTGGGCGAATCTTTTCATCATCTAATAACCCTGAAGAGGGTAGGAATATAAATGGTATACTAATAAAGATTTTCCAGAGTTTATCAAATAATAAGCATGTAGTAAGGAAGTAGGTGTTATCAACTCAAAATTCATTTTTTTATATAAAAATCTATAATATTTAATCAATATAAACATCATAATTGTAGAGTCTAACACTTATCAAAATTATAATTAAAAACACATAGTCTAAAAATCATACCTCTTAGTAGAATCTTAGATCACCGGAGATCTCAACCCAACCTGGCATTGTTTCCCTTTCTTCTCAGTAATAACGGGATGATTAGCCTATGTGCTTGGGAGTTTCTCAATAGACTTTCTGAGATTCTTATTAAGATGCAGGTTTATAGACTAATTTGGTTCTAGTTATAATCCTTCAAAGTGGTCTATCTCTGGTTTTATGATAGTATAATAGATCTGGATTATAGATTAAGGAGGGGATTTAGCTAGACATAGAGAGAGTTTTCAAAAAAAAAGATTGGTATTGAAAGTTTTCGAATGATCAAAAAGTTTACAAGAGGCTCTTTTTATAGATAACCTCGTCTGGTTCTCTGATTGTAAAATAGTAATATGATAACAACTTTTTTCAAAAGTCTAAAAGACTACAGTTCTTTGTCTGCTATGATTACCGCTTTCTCCAAAGTTTTTTATCTTGTTGTAGCTTTGTCAAAGCTTTCATATTTTCCTTTAGAAAACAGCTGGAAAGCACTTAGCAAAAGTAGATAGACAAAAGACAAAAGGAAAAAGATGAAAGCTTTGGCAAAGCTACAACAAGACAAAAAACTTTGGAGAAAGCGGCAATCGTAGCAGACAAAGAACTGTAGCCTTTTAGACTTTTGAAAAAAGTTGTTATCATATTACTATTTTACAATCAGAGAACCAGACGAGGTTATCTATATAAAGAGCCTCTTGTAAACATTTTGATCATTCGAAAACTTTCAATACAAATCTTCCTTTGAAAACTCTCTCTATGTCTAGCTAAACCCCTCCTTAGTCTATAATCCAGATCTATGTTTTTCTTAAATTATGCTTTTATTGTAAATCCTACTCCTCCAAAGTATATGTATCTATATATTTTTGCTTCTTTAGTAGATAATTTTGCTAACTCTCTTTTTATTACTTCATATGTTATCAAGTTTATTTTTGTTCTTCCATTTACACTTGTTGTGTCTATTATATTTTCATGCTATTGCACTATATATCTAATTTCTTTATTTCTTTCAAACCATTTTGTTTTAAATATTTTCTTAGTAGATAATTCTTCTTTTTCATCTTGTATTTTCTTATATATTTCTGGTTTAAAGCTTAATGTTTGTGTTTTTTCCTCCTTCATATGTATTCATTTGGTAATATGTTTCCCTAGAATCTTCTGCTATCTCTTTTCCTTTATCCATATCTTAACATGTTGATGTACTTATACCGTTTTTCTATAATATCATTTAGGTCTTTTAATTCATTATCTTTTTTGATTATTTCTCTTAATTTTTCTTCAAATAATTTCATGTTTTCTTCCTCTTTTTGTCTTATTTTTCATCTTTTAATGCTATCATATTTCTTAAGGTTCTAATAGTATTTTCTTGTTCATATATTTATTTAGAATTTTCTTGTAAACTTTGATCTCTTTCTTCTATAGATCTATACTTATTCTACAACTTACTATATATTGATTTATATCTCTATTATATGTAAGGGGTTTTTCTGCTAACATTTTTAGCTCTCTTAGCTTATCTTGTTGCTCTATTAGTTTGTTTTCATCCCTAGTGTTCTGTTTCCATTCGTAGATCTGCTCTTAAATCTACTATCACAAGATTTTGTACATTTATTTCTGTGTTTATCTCTACTATCCTTCTATATGTTGCCAGAACATTATCTATGTGCATATTGATTTATGCTAATTCATTATCATTATATTTTGCTAATTCCTTTTCATCAGTTATCATGTTTTCTGTCCCTCATTTCTCAACTAACAACTGATCTTGATATTTAATTATCATTTCATTTTGGTTCCTCAGTGTTATTAAGAGATGTTTCATTTCTTTACATTTCCACAACATTTTTTTTAACATATTAATCCTAACAAACGACGAATATGTTTTCATTTTTATAATACTATTCCTTTTATATGTGGATGATATTATCTTGACCGCCTCTTCTGATGTTTTGTGCAAGTCTATCATGACAACGCTCAGTTCTGAGTTTGCTATGAAATACTTGGGGCCCTTGAGTTACTTTTTGGGGATTGATGTCACTCGTCATGCCAGTGGGTTACTCTTATCACAACGGAAGTATGCGGATAAGATCATTGGGCAAGCTGGTATGTCCTCGTGCAAGTCTACTTCCACTCCCGTTGATACTAAACCCAAGATGAGTGTTGCGGCTAGCTTACCTTATGAGGATCCAACCCACTATCGTTGTCTTGCAGGGACTCTTCAGTATCTTACTTTCACGAGACCAGATATTACGTATGTCGTACAACAGGTGTGTTTGTTTATGCATGATCCCAAGGTTGAGCACATGAATGCACTCAAATGCATTCTTTGATATATCCAGGGAACGCTTGACTATGGCTTACATTTATATCCTTCATCGACGTCTACACTTTTCTCGTATACAGAATCTGATTGGGGTGGCTGTCCCGATACCAGACGCTCCACGTTTGGTTATTGTATGTTTCTTGGTAATAACTTGGTCTCTTGGTCTGGGAAGCGTCAGTCTACATTATCACGCTCTAGTGTAGAGGCCGAGTATCGAGGGGTAGCCAATGTGGTCTCTAAATCCTGTTGGTTACGTAATCTTCTCTTAGAACTTCATTCTCCCATTCAGAAAGCTACCTTGGTTTATTATAATAATATTAGTGACGTCTATCTTTCTGATAATCCGGTTCAACATTAGCACACTAAACACATCGAGATGGATATATACACTACCTTGTATATACCGTGTATATCACGGACACACAAGGAAACACTTACCATAAATTAGCCGTGTGTATATCACGGTATACATCATAGTTAGCCATGTATATTTAGTATTTAGGTAGCATTGTACACTTACCATAATTATAGAATTCTTGTACAAATAGAATAGGGTTTTGGGAGTAGAATAAGAATATGATTTTCCATATTTTAGAAATTGTAAATTGTATATATACTCATTCATTAATGAAAATAATCAAAGAATTATTTCTTTCAGAACACACCTTTTTAGAAAGGTCACAACTAATCACATTAGTTTTTTCATTATTAAATAATACTTATATATATATATATATATATATATATATATATATATATATATCAACAAGTTGCCCGAGCACCTGATTTATTTATGTAGCTGTGACAGGCAACAACTAGTTTTGGGGATATTTTGAGTTTGGACTGAGGCAAATATGAGATTGAGGTTGGGACTTTGTCTACTTTAGTGGAGTTATTTTTAGTTATTCCGCCAAATTAGTTTAGTGAATTACTTTCAAAAACGTAAATTGGATAACCATTTGACATAACCCATCTTGACTATTTGATAAATGGAAAAATGTTACTATGTGTTTTTCGTACTATCTTGACTATTTTCCCTTTAAATGATGAAGATGTATTCTGCGTACTATATTGACTATTTGAATACTAATCTTGACAGTTTTTCATCAGTTGTATTTAGATGCATGAGGACAATCAATACAGTTCCGGCCATGATGTAGTATTCCTGTTAGTTTTGAATGTTTGAGAAATTATTATTGGTTGTTATATATGTCGAAATAAATTTTCATCTGAGATTTATCGTTGAAAGATGCTATTCATGACATCGACAATTTGGCATAAATGAACAGAAAAACCATTTTGTTTCCTCTAAAAGTTTTTATTAAGTTGCCTCTTTCCACCATGGTCTATCCGGCTAAACACACGCATAAAACATCTAATAATGGTAAAGATGGATCTTGGGCCTAACTCAACCCCAAAAGCTAGTTTGTAGGGTAAGGATTGTCCAAGTCCATATAAAGAATCCATGTTCCCATTCCATATTCGATGTGGGACTCTTAACACTCCTCCGCACGTCCAGACGTTGTTAACTGGAGCGTGATATAATTTGGGGGCCCAATATCGGTGAATAAAAAAATGAAATTGGTCTGACTCTGATATCATGTGAAAAATGGATTTTGGGTCTAACTCAACCTCAAAAATTAGCTTGTAGGGTGGAGATTGTCCAAGCCCATATAAGAAGTCCATGTTCACATTCCATATCCTATGTGGGACTCTTAACAAATATCCTACTGAAAAGAAATACAAATGATTTATAAAGGAGAGGAGCATCTTCATAGAAGGAAAAGAGACAATCTTACACTGATAAGCTAACTTTAAATTTTAATTATAATTATTTAGGATATTTACACTTAAGTATAAAATGTAACAAAACTATATCAATTATATATAGCAAAATAATAGGAAAAATAACGGATTAGGCTCCAATCATTCTTGTTGTAGGCTCTAATTTTTCCCATTTTTCTCCGTCTCTTTCTCACCAACCACACTCAAAGTTGTAAACTCCATGAAAAGCTTCATTGGAAACCATACAAAGCTTGGAATTCAATAATCGGGTTTTACGAAATTGTTATTAATTTGAAATGGGTATTGTTGCAAACGATTGAGAATATGCTTTGGAGTTTATATGTCAATTTTGATGCAGTTTGGTTAAATTTATATTGCGAGTATATTAATGGACATACAATGATATAAATACGACATACAAAATACAAACAACAATAACAACGATAACTTACCCAGTAAAATTTAGCTGGAGTTTGAGGAGAATAGAATATTGTACGCAGACCTTATACAACAATATAATTGTATGTTTTTCATATGCGCATTAAATGTTTGTATCCGGTGTATGTTTTTATCAGATTGTATATATTTTGTATAAAAAAGAAGCTATTATTACTTATTGAAAAATAGGTTATTCCACGGGTAATGTTGTCCCTAATTTTGTATCCCACTAAAAAAAACTATAAAAGAGAAGGGTTCCCGCCAACCTTCCCCGACGCTAGTCAAAAGGTAGTTGGCTGGTACTCAATTTAATGCAACTGCAGTTATAGAAGATATCCAGGTGACTTAAGCTATTAAGTATGATGTATTCTTGATATCTGTTGTTGACATAAAATGCATAAATTTAATGAATAAATAAATATCTCACTACCACCTAAATCATTTTTCGTAAAAGAATTCCACATCATTGGTTCAACAAAATAGAGTCAAAACAACACACAAAGATGTGTGTGGTAAAAAATTAAATTTCAGGTAACCCGCCTTATTCCGTACGTTACTCTAATCTCACTATGTATCATTATTCGTAACTATTTTTTTAGGTAACATAATATTTAAATATTTAAACTATCAGTGTATAGAAAAAGAATCTTAAAATTAAAGTTCGACAATGATAGTGAATATTATTCACCATATATTCTGTAATTATTATTTTAGTGTAATTATATATGTAAAGTAGATATCCTTCTTCAATTAGGTTTGTAAATTGTAAACACCTATAAATATTGCATTAATGAGAAGCCTCCCACCAAGGAGAATTACACTATTTTACATGGTATCAGAGTCAAAACCCTAACACCCTAAAGTTCTTTTTTTCACGCGCCACCCCCCCCCCCCCCATTCTCTCTTTCTCGCGGCAACCCTCCCAAACCCTAAAGAATTTTCGCCGCCCCTCCCCTCTCTTCCCAAACTTCCGGCGGCAACATGGGTTCTCATGATTCCCCCTCCTCCACACAAGACGTCACACATCCTCCTCCTCTACCAACCCCTTTCATCCGGCCTTCGCCGTCACAAATATGAAGAACTTTATCCTTTTGGTTCTTGATCAAGAGGATGGATAATACTCTTCATGGGTAGAATTATTTCAAATTCATGCTTGTGCCTACAATGTTCTTGATCACATCGACACCACCATACCCCGTCTATCTAACGTTGACAATACTACGTGGAAACAGCTTGATGTTACCGTCAAGTAATGTATATATGGCACCGTATCCAAGGATCTACGTTATACTATTATAAAGGCAGGTGCTTCGGCTCACGAACTATGGACAAGACTAAAGGAAATCTTTCAAGACAACAAACATACTCGTGCTGTCTATTTGGAGGAACAATTTAATAACACCCGTCTTGAGAACTTTGTGAATATGTCCGATTATTGCAAATAATTGAAATTAGTTGCAGATAAATTAACTAATGTGGGTCAACAGTTTCAGAAACGAAGATGGTTTTGCAACTAATAAATGGTTTGCCAAAGAGTGAGTATGACACACTTGCGATAATGATTCAACAAGTTGATCCCTCCCTAGTTTCAACAAGTCCCGATCATAATTGCTCTTAGAGGAAACTAGGCGTGCTAATCAGGATGAACATAATCAAAAGGCCTTGGTAATTGATACACCAGTGACCACCACCACACCCGTCGGCCAGCCGCAACACACGGACAACAAACAGCCGCGGGGCGGCCACAGTGGCGGCAGGGGCTGATGCGGTGGTAACTGCCGTAGTGGCAAGGAAAAAAGACGCTGGGGATGGTTCAGTTCTAGCGGCTAACCACAGCAGGCCCAATACCCATCTCAGTGGGCTGGCCCACTGCCTTGGCCTATTTTCTGAACCTGGGCCTCGCCTTTATATTCCTACCCAAATGTCTCAGCCTAGTGGCAGCAACCCAATATTTTTTGCCCTCCTCCAGGACAACGTCTGATGGCCCATCCACAACAGGCCCACTTCTCGGTGGCCTCCTTACCCTTACCGAACTGGGCCAGGCCTACAACACCATGAATTTACAGCAGCCCGACGATGCCTGATATATGGATATGGGCGCCATATCCCACCTCACTCGTAACTCCGGTAATCTTCCTCAACTGTTTAATTTGAACAATCCTCAATTTATTTTGGTCGGAAATGGTAATCGCATTCCAATTCAAGGCTATGGCACCACTCAATAACCACCACCCCACCCTTAATTTTCCCTAAAAAAAACGTCCTATATGCTTCTAACATTATTAAAAACTTAATCTCTGTTAGAAAATTTATTAGTGACAATTCCGTATGTATTGAGTTTGACTCTTTTGGTTTTTCTATGAAGGACCTACGTACGGGGACAACTCTTATGAGATGCAATGGTATGGGGGACCTATATCCTTTCTCTTCCAATCCCGCTGCAAGTGTCAATTCACATACATCTCTAGCTGCAATCTCTCCTTCAACCTAGCACAGTCGACTTGGGCACCTAGGAGCACCGGTTTTTAACTTTCTTAGAAGTCACAATTTGATTCAATATAATAAAGGGAAATTTACCCACAACTGCTATTCTTGTCCACTAGAAAAACATGTTAGACTTTCTTTTAAATAGTCTTTGAGTGTTACTTTCTCTCCATTTTATATCATTCATGCAGATTTATGGACATCTCCCATTACTAGAAAACTGGGTCATAAATATTATTTGATACTATTAGATGACTTCTCTCATTTTCTTAGGATCTATCCACTCAAATATAAGTCTCAAGCTACTCCACCTTTCTTGAATTTCGATTCTATGTTAAAACGCAATTTGAAAAGAACATTAAATCATTTCAATGTGACAATGGTTGTGAGTTTAATAATTCAGCCTTTCGTAAATTTTGTACGGACAATGTCATGGTGTTCCGATTCTCTTGCCCCCATACCTCACCTCAAAATGGTAAAGCCGAAAAAATCTTTCGCACCATTAATAATATGATATGTACCATGCTATTTTATGCTTCTCTCCCCCCTCTCTTTTGGGTCTACGCATTACAAATGGTAGCATACCTTCTTAATATATTACCTACCCGTACCCTTCAAAATAAAACTCCCACCGAAATTCTATTCCGTCGGGTCCCTTCCTATGGTCACCTCCGAATCTTTGGTTATCTATGCTATCCTAATCTCACCTGCATGGCTCCTCACAAATTAGCACCTAGGACTACTCCTTGCATCTTCTTGGATTTTTTGTCAAACCATAGGGGGTACATATGTTATGATTTGTACACAAATAAAGTCTTTATCTCTCGTCATGTTACGTTTGAGGAGCACATCTTCCCTTTTGCAAACGTCAGAAAATTTTAAGTCACTGACTATGGCTTTCTTGATGATTTAGACAGTTCTCCCCTATTTAATAATATGATCCATTGAGCTAGTAGTTCGACTCAAAACCTACTGCCCCGGTCATCTCCCCCGGCACCCACTACTCCCGTCACCTCCCACTGTCCCACTGCCACCCGTGACAACCCCACTGTCCCACTACCACCCGCAATCTCCCCCAGCCTACCCACTGATCCCGTGGCAACTTCACTGCCCCACTGCCACCCGATACTATCACCGACCCCCCAGCCCCCGTCAACTAACCCTCTTTTCGCAAGTCTCATAGATTCCTCACAACCCTACTGCTCGAGCCCCATCATCCCATTACCGCTCTACTACCCGAGTCCTCACCCGCTATAAAATACCCAAAAAGTCCCCATTCTAATGCACCACATTCAAATCCGTGCCCAATACAGAATTTTCAAACCAAAAGTCTATTTTAACCTATCTACTTAAGTCATCTCACCTATACCCAAGAACCCAAATTAGCCAAGTTTGATCCTAATTGGAATATGGTCATGCGTGAGGAGTTTAATGTGTTCACTACATAGCAAACTTGGGATCTTGTCCCAAAACCATAGGGGGTCAATATGATTCATTGTATGTGGCTACACCATCACAAATTTAGGGACAGTGTTGAGCTTGAACGCTATGAGGCTAGACTTGTAGCATATGGCACAGGGCAACAAGAGGGAATTGATTGTGGTGAGACCTTAAGTCCAGTGGTTAAATCAGCCACCATCCACACTGTTTTAAGCATTGCAATGGGAAAGAATTGGCCAATTCATCAGCTTGATATGAAAAATGCATTCTTACATGTGAATTTGAAAGAAATCGTATACATGCATCAACCACTTAACTTTATGCATCATTCGACTCCTCAGTATGTCTGCCGGCTTCAGAAGTCACTTTATGGCTTGAAACAAGCCCCCGAGGCTTGGTATGACTGCTTTTCCACTTACATCTTGCAAATTGGGTTCATGTGCAACAAATGTTATAACTCACTTTTTATTTTTTATCGAGGTAATGATACTGCATACCTACTGCTCTATGTGGATGACATTTTCTTGACTGCCTATTCAGATGTGTTGAAAAATGAGATTATCACCATGCTCAAATCAGAATTTGCCATGACAAACTTGGGTAAGTCGAGTTATTTCTTGGGGATTTTCCTGACTAGATCCAAAAATGCAATTTTATTGTGTCAGCTTAAGTATGTTGAAGAGATTATTTACAGGGCTAAAATGACAAACTGCTAGATCATGCCCACTCCAATCGACTCAAAGTCGAAGCTTAACACCGATGACGGGGATTCAGTGCTTGATCCTTCTATTTATAGGAGTCTAACTGGTGCACTTCGGTATCGTTCAGCAGGTGTGTTTGTTCATGCATGCTCCCAGGGAGCCTCACTTTACCGCTCTTAAATGTATCATTCGGTACGTCAAGGATATTCTTAACTACGGATTACATCTTTATCTATTTGCACATACCAGGCTGATATCTTATACAAACGGCGATTGTGGCGGTTGTCCAGACACACATCGATCTACTTCCGGCTATTATGTATTTTTGGGTGATAACCTCATCTCATGGTCTGCAAAACGGCAAGCGAACGTTGTTGCCAAAATTTGTTGGCTCAGAAACCTCCTTCTAGAGCTTCATTATCTCTTACGTAAGGCATCTCTTGTCTATTGTGATAACATATCTACTGTTTACTTGTCTCATAACCCGGTTCAGCATCAGCGAATCAAACATATTGAGATGGATATTTATTTTGTTCATGCAAAGGTTGCCATGGGACATGTTCGGGTGTTAGATGTTCCTTCTTCCTATCAGTACACAAATATATTTACTAAGGGACTCCCTCGGCAGTTAATCCTTGACTTCAGATCCAGTCTCAGCATCCGACCTCCTCCCGCTCCGACTGAGGGGGTGTGATAGAGAATATATTAATATTCTACATATATTCTGTAATTATTATTCTAGTGTAATTATGTAAAGTAGAGATTCTTCTCCAATTAAATTTGTAAATTGTAAACACCTATAAATATTACATTAATGAGAAGCCTCCAACCAAGAAAAATTACACTAGAAAACATAAAATTTGTATAAACCCCTGACATAACTGAGAGTAACATCACAGATCAGCAGCGGATTCAAAAATTTGGCCGAGGTCTTGCATTTGCGTTTAAAACCGAGGTTGTTAGTGAGATGAAACAGCAAAGTAGAACTCACACCTTTAATGCTCCTTGAATTCACGCTTCAACATGAGGAATTCATTCCTTTTACATGACTTTGTTATATTCTTATTATTTCATTTATTCTAGTAATAAGATCTGCTATTCATGTTTTACTCCTGATATTTATTGTTTTGTTAATTACATACTCTATTTGTTGTTTACTTTTCATTTATCCTAAATGTTGTTTCTTTAATAAGTAAATGTTTATTTATTGTTTCACAAATATATTTTTGTGTGTTTCAAGTTATTATAATATGTTTTATTTGATTTATTAATAATAGCATTAAAGTATACATTTTAAGAATCGAAATCTTTACATTAAGATACAATATTTTAAAAAGAATAAAGATTTGAATCTAATAAATTATAAAATTCGCTAGAGCTTAATTAGAAATTTTATTTCAATATATAAATAAATATTTTATTTAATCTTTCATGTATTTGGACTATTATGAAAACTATTTAATCATTCTGTTTGATTAAATAACTCATGTATTTGGACTATTATGTAAAGTTAAATATAGTTTTTTTTATGGAGTATACGTCTTTCATGGTTGTAAAAAGAAACTGAAAAAAATAAATAAAAAGGAACGACGCTACACAGCAACTAGCAAGTTTTGTTGTCCTCCCCAAAAATCTCAAAATCATAATACAAGAAACAAGGTAATAAGATTTAGCATTTTGATTAAAGCTAGAGATTTTGGGTAAGCTGTCTATTAGTATAATATCTTGTTTGACCAAAAAAGAAAGTCTAATATCGTTGGTATAGAATTGCAATAATGATTTTGTCGCTAGCTGAACTGCTTGCACAAATATTATCACCAGTCAATGTTACATCACACATATTGCATATATATAAATATGCTTAGTAGTAGTGGATTCTTGTAAGCTAGACAAATTCCATTGATAGACTTAGTGTTTATATCTACATGAACATGAAGGCACTATATTCAAGAACCCACTACTGGCTAGTTGAGCACCCAACCATTAGCCAATTCGAATGGAAGCATGGAAACAATTTGGGTTCCTCCCTACTTTTCCCTATTGTTTCCGCCTTTATCTACTTGTCTCTCACTCTATTAGCAATTCGCTTCTCCCTAATCCTCCCCACCCTCTCCGCCGCCACCCTCCGCCTCATCACCGCCCTACACAGCCTCATCCTCTGCCTCCTCTCTCTCATCATGGTTGTCGGCTGCAGCCTCTCCGTCGTCCACCAAATGCCACGTCATGACCTGAAATGGGTCTTCTGCTTCCCTGCCAATCATACTCTCCCACGTGGCCCCTTGTTCTTCTGGGCTAAATTCTTTTACCTTTCCAAGATCCTTGAATTCGTAGACACCCTTTTGATCATCCTCAGTAGCTCTCGGTCACGGAGGCTCACATTCCTCCACGTGTACCACCATGCTACGGTGCCTGTTATCTGTTATCTCACATTTTCTGGTGCGAATTCGATGACCCACGTTGGGGTGATTACGAATGCTTCGGTTCATGTTATAATGTACGCTTATTACTTCCTCTGTGCAGTGGGAAAGAGGCCACGGTGGAAGAGGATTGTCACCAACTGTCAGATTTTCCAGTTCATCCTTTACTTCGTGTGTGCGGTTGCAACCATCTATTATCACCTCACTACTGAGATTGGCTGCTCTGGCCTTGGAGCTCTCTACTTCAATATGACTTTTAATACCTCACTTTTGCTTCTTTTTCTTGACTTTCACTCCAAGAACTATGCAAACAACATCACCAAAGACCGTGAAAAGAAGCTGCTGGACAGGCAGAAATAACATCGTTGTGATAAGCTGCTGTGTAGACAGAAATAACACCATTGTTATTAGCTTTTAGCTAGCTAGTTCACTTAATTATTTACCCCGTTTAGTCAGTTAGTGGTTTAGTTCGCTTATTCTGTTGTTAGTTAGAATAGTGGTTTAGTGTGTACATGCCTATGTAATATACATCGTTACATCTTATCTTAGTACAAGTATGGCCATTTGGAGCATAATAACATTTTGTAGATTGTAATTCAATAAAGGGAAAAGGGTCAAATTTGCTCTCCAACTAACTTTTAAGGAACACATTTGCTCTCCATTAAAATTTGGAGTCAAATATTGTTGGTACTTTATTGTACTTTATAAAGTAGTACGGGAAGAAAATAACTATTACAAGTATTCGAAAGGATAAACAAATATTCAATATTCAGAAATTGAATCTTGTTGAACAAATAGGTCAATCTTCAAAATTGCCGCAAGCTTGTTATGTCTTGAATCTTGATAACCTGAAATCAAGAAACAACTAAATCTGGATGGTTACAACGTTGTGTGTTGAGTCGAGTGATTGCTCTCTGTCCTTAAGACAAGATTGCCCCGTATATATGCTTTTACGTTAGCGGGCAATAGTCTCCTAAGATAAAAAAACAACACTTTAATCTCAACGCTACAAAGCCAATAGGTTGAGCCTGATGAAGAAAACAAATATGAATCGACTTGCTGAAGATATGGAAAAGGAAGGAAGAGTTTCTGTTTACTCTCCTCTTTTGTCTCTGTGTATATAGTGTGTCTCTGTTGTGTATATCTTGTGTATTTCAACACTATTTTTTCGTCACTGTTTTTGCTGTTTTTCATGACTGTTTTGTGTTGTATTTTGTGACTGTTTTGTGCTATTTTTCACTGTTTTGTGCTGTATTTTGTGATTGTTTTGTGCTATTTTTCGTGACTATTTTGTGTTGTATTTCGTGACAAATTGAGCCAAAGGAAGCTCAATATATAGCATGGAGGAGGGGCTGATCAACTGCCCAAAACATGACTGTTAATGTTCATTAGGAGGGGCGTAAATGGCAGGTTTAATGCCATGAAGGAGGGTTGATTATGATCATTGAAGGAGGTAGTTTATGGAGTAGTTAACAACCAAGTTAATGGCTGGTTAATGCTCCAGAAACTGCCCAAACGGTAGGCAGAAAGTTTCTGCTTTCCGTCACTCCCAAAATCAACTTTCCAGAAACTCTAGAGATCAAACTGTAAAATATTAAACTTTAGGGATCAAACTGTACATCTGGCAAAGTCCTCTGGTCCAAAAAGATAATATCAAAAAGTCCCCACAGCCCGTGACCAGACCGGACGGGACGGGACGGGTGGGCGGCGGCGGCGGCGCGCGTGTGGGCTTAGCCTTGAACCCAAGCACATCTAGGTCATTCCTCATTTAAACACATGGGATACCCCTTGGGGTCCCAAACCCTTTACCACATTAGAGACTTATATAGAGAACAATTCTTCCTATTCCTACCGATGTGGTAGATTTGTCCCACACCATATTTTCATGCCTCAAACACCTTACTTCGTGGACCAATATCTCTTTCATTTCTCAATGAAATTTGACGATTCTTAGTCCTACGGTCATCTACTCACTTAGTAGATTATGCATGTGTGAAGAGACAAGGCCTCCAACATGCGGAACACTAGTGTTTAATTCATCAAAGATAGGTGGATGCATCTTCCCGCCAAAGGCAAATTTCCAACAATACCCTCTATGAAAGAGAGATTTTGGCGCACATACAAGGTTCCTACATTTCAACAATCTTTCAGCGAAAAGATATTGCATCAGGAGAGGTAGCTTCCGCTTTGAACCTTCCCTAGTTGAATACCATCGGACTTACTTACTGCGCGGTGAACGTGATGTCTTGAACCGTCAGTGTTTAGTGTAAGCCAAGACAATGATATCAACACAATAACTATTCTTATTCGTTTTCCTTCTTACGTTTTTGTCCGTTGTAGCCGTGGACACACTTGGATTCTTAAGTGCGTTCATTTGAGGCGGCCATCCTCGCACTTAAATAGGTGATCTCCTACAAGGTATCCTGCTATACCCCACTTCAGAAGTGTTAGGAATCATTAAAAGCTTCCCCAACCTTAACCTCAACCGTTTGAGGATCTTTTAAAGGTATGGAAGCTTAACCTTTACCCACCATGCAGGTAGCACTTTAATGTCTATCGCGGGAATAGCTTTGGATTAATGTTTCCGTACAGAAATCATCATCCGAAGTGCTTCTTGCTTCCATCGAAGCGCTCAACTGAACCTTTTACAGCTTAGTTTTCCCATTGAACCAAATTCTTGGGATCTCCAATCAGTATGGTTGGGTTACCACCGCAAAGGTTCGTATTGTTTGGGTTTTAAGCCCATTCCCCTAGACAGGCAGAACACTTGATCTCCGGGTAATCCCTTAGTTAGTAAACAAGGATGTGACACCCGTGATGATCAACTGCCATACGGTCTTATGTCTCCTGACAGATCCTAACAGATATGTCCAGACGCCGTCATCCGTGTCCTTCCTGAAGCCGATCGGCTAGCCACAATGTATAACTATTAAAGGCACGAGTTTTTCCCAATAAGGGACTTCCTCTAAGGAGTCGTGAAGTTACTCAACTTTTTTCATGCTTTGTATAAAGCGATAAACTCCGATTCCATCATGAATCAGCCGATGCAAGTTTGCATAGAGGTTTTTCCAAGACCCACCATACATATTTGCTTGTGGTTTTGGTGTTCTTCAAATCTGATGTCCAATTTGCATCACTGTGTTCTCCCAGAACCGCTGGACATCCAGAATACTATAATCCATAGATAAGCGAATAATTTAGATATCGTCATATCCAACTTAACGCCTTCTATTGATCATGTATTAAGATCATCAGTGAACCTTAGTTCAACTGATCTGATTGTAGGACGATACCAGGTCGGTTGTAATGTGTACAATACATTGAACTACACATGACCTATGCATATCGCTCCTTGTCTATGAGTGCACCATGATTCCAATCAGTTCTATGATTCATATCTATTGGTGGCTTCAACGAGACTATCAACTATCGACCAGTCCGTTAGATGTCTTAGAAATCCAATTCCTAAGATGTCATCTGTGATACCCATATCTTTCATATCGAGACTTTGTTTCAATATGACTTTTACTTTCGATCGTTGATTCTCCAACTCGTTGGCTTTCTAACTTCGAGTCAATGTTTCGTGGTCGATTCATTGTTTCTGTTTTATCTGAAACTTTCAGGACCAAAATGAAAGTTTAGGAAGAAGCCCAATAGTCCAGCAAACCAACTCTGATTCTCTTCTTCCAACTCTCCGGTTGGAAAGGCTGTTTCAACATCCATGCCACGCAAGACTGCAATGGCCCTAGATGTTAAGCTACTCACAGGGGAGCACATCTTACAACCCAAAGGTTCTTTTTCCGGAGGAAGATCAACCATTACACAAGTATGGTTCTATATGATGAAATCTATTTCTCTCTTTAGCTTCTTTCCAAAGCAGCGCTTTTGGAGATGACAATTCTTTGTTAATTGTCCATGGTTCGTTCTCAACCATACAAGCTAGAAGGACTGGAACAAGTCTTTGTCCCTTCTTTGCTCCGTCTCGGTTCAACATCTAGAATTCCTGAGTTCTGCAGATCTGAAATATTAAGTTCCAGATAGCCAGTAACTTTCGAGTCCTGTAGATACGGAACGTTTAGTTCTGGACAGTCAGGCCCTTGTGGGTTCTTGTTAACCTTGAGCAATTACTCATTTTCCTCTTCAAGGAAAATTATCTTAAAAGAATTCAGCATTCTTTGACATCAAGAGGTAATAAGCATTCCTATTATTTGCAGATCCATTGGATATGCAATCTACAGTCTTAGGTACGAAACCACCTCACATCACAACATTTGTATGTGAGATCCTTTCCATGTCTCACACAGAGGGTTACCCTTAACCTTATGCGTATTTCTGTTGAGAATTGTATTAGCGGTAAGGATCGTCTTGCCCCAAATAATTTGGGCGTACGGCTTTGCGCTTGGCTAACACCGTTAGACTGAGGTGAGTAATGAGCAGTCGTTTGATCAACGATGCTTCACATTCAACTTCTGCTTTGTAGCGCTTATCCGCTTCAACAACTTCATCTTTGCTTTTCAACAAACAAAGGATGCATTACATTGTACCATCATCAATGAAGGTCATAAAGTACTTGTCTCCCCCCTCTATTTTGTATAAACTTCAAATCACCCAAGTAGGTGTGACTAAGTTCTAGAGGAGCGGTGCTTCTTTCGCTATTCCCTTGACGGAATTTGGAAAGGTGATTTTGCCTCTTCATCTACCTCACATTTATTTTGAGGGTTTATGTCAACAGAAGGCAACAATCTCAACATCGTTAGATTTTGAATGACTTGCTATTTAACATGTCTTAATCTATGATGGCATATATGCACGGATTACAAATATATCATTCATTTGGCTACAGACATACTGTACCATTCTTATTACAGACATGTTGGACTAGTCTCAAACCAGTTTGACCAACAGCATCCCTTAAACCAAGTTTGGGACATGTATCACCTCATCTTAGAGTGATCCCATTCCCTGAAGTCCTATTGAGGACAACCTCTCCAACCCCTTCTACTTTAGAGGTGGTGTTGCTTCACATGGATAACCTCTTGCCCGTGGTTAGGGCGTAACCGGATCATATGTGATCTAGATACTCTGGCCCACTCCAGTTGCTTTGGCCGACTGAGTGTTCAATTTCTTTTCTTCCTTTCTTTAGGCCTTCAGATCATTTAAGACCTGGAAACTCTGGCCCACCACACTAGGTGTCCATTACTTTTTCTATGAAATGAATTCTGGCCCCACTCCAGTCGCCCGGAGGCTTTATATGATTGAGTGTCCAATATCATCATATCAAAGGAATTTTGGCCCACTCCAGTCGCCCGGAGGCTTTGTATGACTTAGTGTCCAGTATCATCTTATGAAGGATCTTCTGCCAAATAGTGTGACAGGCTCAACGTCTTTAGCTTTTAGACTTCTTCCGTTATGATTGGTGCCCAGACAATTATTGGCGCTTACTTAAGAGTGGTAAGAGTTTTCGCACAGTTAGTGGATATTTCTCCATCGTATGTGCGAACATACTTTACACACTTTTAATAATTACACTTAAAAAAACGGATCTTTTTAAGTCGTTTACAAAGTCCAATCTTTAAACGGGAAAGATGAAAAGATTAAACTTCTGATTTTAAAGTGTAAGGAATATACATTATTTCGGAAAATATTTTCATATTCCTCCTTACTTTAAGCTATTTTTAATCAGACATCATTTAATCTTTATTCTTGACAAGTAAGAAAAACTACTTATCCCAATTTCGGATTCTGGCCCACTTCATCAGACTGAGTGTCCATTTCCTCCTTACCTTAATTCAGATCCTTTGTTTGGGACAGATATAGGCCTTCTGCTGCAAGATAGAACCACATCTTTAGTCTTCTCCTCTTGTCCTAGTTGACATCCTCAGCCTCTCGTAAGCGCTTGTTCCCACCACTCTCGGGAGCGGTGACACCATGAACATGTTGAACTTCAGCAATATCATCATCACTGTCTTCAATCAGAAAACCACAGCCATATTCAGATTTGGTCACACAACTTTTGACCGACATCTTTCAAACACTAATAGTAATACAATACAATCTGGTCTTAAATTGTTGGTACTTTATTATACTTTATAAAGTAGTACGGGAAGTAAATAACTATTACAAGTATTCGAAAGGATAAACAAATATTCAATATTCAGAAATTGAATCTTGTTGAACAAATAGGTCAATCTTCAAAATTGCCGCAAGCATGTTATGTCTTGAATCTTGATAACCTGAAATCAAGAAACAACTAAATCTGGATGGTTACAACGTTGTGTGTTGAGTCGAGTGATTGCCCTTTGTCCTTAAGACAAGATTGCCCCGTATATATACTTTTACGTTAGCGGGCAATAGTCTCCCAAGATAAAATAACACTTTAATCTCAACGCTACAAAGCCAATAGGTTGAGCCTGACGAAGAAAACAAATATGAATCGACTTGCTGAAGATATGGAAAAGGAATGAAGAGTTTCTGTTTACTCTTCTCTTTTGTCTCTGTGTATATAGTGTGTCTTTGTTGTGTATATCTTGTGTATTTTAACACTGTTTTTTCGTCACTGTTTTGTGCTGTATTTTGTGACTGTTTTGTGTTGTATTTCGTGTCTGTTTTGTGCTATTTTTCACTGTTTTATGCTGTATTTCGTGACTGTTTTGTGCTGTTTTTTATGACTGTTTTGTGTTGTATTTCGTGACGAATTGAGCCAAAGGAGACTCAATATATAGCATGAAGGAGGGGCTGATCAACTGCCCAAAACATGGCTGTTAATAGCCATTTGAAGGGCTGTAAATGGCAGGTTTAATGCCATAAATGAGGGTTGATTATGATCATTGAAGGAGGTGGTTTATGGAGTAGTTAACAGCCAAGTTAATGGCTGGTTAATGCTCTAGAAACTGCCCAAATGGTAGGCAGTGCCTTCCGTCACTCCCAAAATCAACGGCGGGCGGCGGCGCGCGTGTGGGCTTAGCCTTGAACCCAAGCACATCTAGGTCCTCCCTCCTTTAAACACATAGGATACCCCTTGGGGTCCCAAATCCTTTACCACACTAGAGACTTATATAGAGAGCAATTCTTCCTATTCCTACCGATGTGGTAGATTTGTCCCATACCATATTTCCATGCCTCAAACACCTTACTTCGTGGACCAATATCTCTTTCATTTCTCAACGAAATTTGATGATTCTTGGCCCTATGGTCATCTACTCACTTAGTAGATTATGCATGTGTGAAGAGAAAAGACCTCCAACATGCGGAACACTAGTGTTTAATTCATCAAAGATGGGCGGACGCATCTCCCCGCCAAAGGCAAATTTCCAACAAATATACCCTCACCGTCTGCAAACTTATTAAATTTGCCTTCATTTGGACGAAAAATTGTGTTGAACGCCACGTTGGATCCACGTGGAGGACAATCAAACACATATCATGTGGGACCCACACCAAACCTCACCCACTTCTACTCCCTCTGTTCACCGTCTCCTCCTGCACCGGTCAACCGGAGTAGCCAACAATAATGCCCAGTTGAAGCATCCCAAATTCTACACAACCCATCATAACTACTCGAAACAATCAACGACCCATCTCGATTAAAATTCACAGCAGTCACAGAAACCAACATATTAGATTGGGGATTATAGTTAACACAAAAAACATTATTTGTGTGACCTGTAAGGGTTTTGACATGGGAACCAGTGGAAACGTCCTATAATCGAATAGTTTTGTCGTCGGAGGCAGTAGCTAGATGTTTTCCATCGGAGGAGAAGGCAACATCGGATATGGCCTGTTCGTGACCTAGGAATTTATGAAGAAGGGAGCCATCAAATTGACGTCGAATGGGCTATTTGGTTGTTGGTTCGTGGCAAATCTGGTATTTGTCGGTGGTTGCGAAGCAGCGATGGATGCGGAGAGTTGTAATGTTGTCATTGTTGTGATTCGTCGGAGACAATGGTGATGTAGTAGGCCTGCTCATGGATCTGACTGATGTTTGATGGGGTTCACAGGCGTGTTTGTTGGTCGCTATGATATTGTTTGATTTATGGTGTGGTTGCGCTGGTATAGTGGTAGTGGTGTACACAATGGGGGTGGTCGGCGTTTGTTGTTGGAGGTCAGAGTGGTGGTGCAGTTGTGGTTGCTGGAGGAGTGTTTATTGGTGGTTGTGATGGTACATGGGTTGTTTGGTTATTGAAGCAGTGAGGTGTCGATGTGGTGTGGTAACGGTGGTTTGGGTAGTAGGGTGAAGGGCGGCGGCTCGTCGACAATGGCGGTGGTTGGCTGCTCCGGTTCACCGGAGCTGGAGCTCCTCGCCGGAGTAGCGGGAGACGGTGAATGGAGGGAGTAGAAGTGGGTGAGGTTTGGTGTGGGTCCCACATGCCATGTTTTTTATTGTCCTACACGTGGATCCGACGTGGCGTCCACGTGGATCCAACACGATTTTTTATCCAATGAGGACAAATTTAATAAGATTGCAAACGGTGAGGGTATATTTGACCCCAAATTTTAACTGATGGCAAATGTGTTCCTTGAAAGATAGTTGGAGGGAAAATTTGACCTTTTTCCCTTCAATAAATAATATTTAGGGTGTGTGCGGTATGAAGGAAAATGTTTTCATGAAAAATATTTTTCAAAAAAATAAGTGGGTTTCTTACTCCTTTTCTTGTGTTTGTACATAAGAAAAAAACATTAACCTAAAAGTATTTTTATATAATCAAGACAAATACTATTGGGATAGGGTGGGGTGGGTGGTGGGGCTGGGTAGGTGGGGTGGGTGGAGGGAATGGGGATGGGTGCGGTGGGGAATGAAGATGAGATGCGTTAGAGGGTGGGGAGGAGGAGACAATCAACATGGAATGCCACATGTGGAACTTGTTTTTCATACTTCCATTAAGAAAGTCATTTTCCTCATTTTTAAGGAACTTTATTAAAAACTTTGGCTAACCGAACATGAGAACATTGAAAACGCCTACCAAACATACCCTTAATATAGAACATTTTATGTGAAAATTGCTTACTTTAAGTATAAGAGTTTTTTTTCTTTTTACTGTCTATATGCCTATATAACTACTAGTCTCAGTGTACGCGCTTTGCTCGTGATAAAAGTGTGTACCTCATTTGACAATGAACATTATAGAAAAAAATTAAACTTAGACACAAATCGTTAAAATCGCTAAATTGCTCAAAATTCTTTTATTTTATTGTACTTTTGTATCTTTGCAGTGTAATAAAATCTTATTGTTTCCTAGTGAATAATACGTACGTGTTTAATGCATTGGTAAAAGAATTCTAGACAAATTTGAATATTTTATTATATAGGATTTAATAACCAAATTTTAAATGGTTTTGAAGTCCTAAATAATAGAAAAATAATTAAATTTTTACTTTGAAAGGACTAATAATAAATGATAATTTTATCTATTATCAATTTTTAATAAAGTGCAAATAATTCAATCAACATTATAAATTAAATGTTGTTTTTTTATTTTTAAAATCGTCCAGCGCATATATATATATATACCTTCCTGATGATACTTCAATTAAACGCCCCGCAGTGACATGTTATTTTATTTTTAGTTGCTCAAAAATTAAATTCTTCCTTCTTAAGTGAAAATATATTATTTTCATAAAATTCTTAATCCCTTCCCCTATGTGATTTAACAACAATCGTGTATTAATGCATCAAAAGGCTATCCTGCATGCAAAATTTCCAATAACGTGAAGAAATAATCGAACTAATAAAAATTTAAAATAATATTTTTCGTAAAACCCTTTAGCGAAATGTATTTTGTTTTACCGGTTGAAAATATGGACTTCAAATTTGACAAAATTAACATTTTAGTTTCCCCTAATATTTAAAGGTTTAAATCAACAAAATTTTATGCATTAAATCTTTCTTTATTTGAAATACATAAAACCCTAATATTACATATCTTATATAAATCATTTCCTTATTTAAATAATGAAACATAGCAATTTTGTACGACAAATAATACTAAATATAAAAAATCCACGGAGAATAAGTATGGCTATTACTTGTCCTCATCAGAAGCAGACATTATTAAAAGTAAAATGAATTACTGAAAATTGCCCAATAAAAGAGAATTAAGAAAAGTGGAGTACCTTTAATAGTTTTAGAGTACCTGCGTTGCGTTGTGTTGCACGAATACACAGCATAACACATTAGATGGATTAAATATCTTCTCAACACATAAACATGATATATTTAATTAAAATCAATCAATTTTACAAAAAAAAATTGAATCAAATTTTTATCAACGTTCACTAATTAGTATATAGATCAATACATACAAATGAAGATATAGATTTCAATAGAGATGATTAAAAATAAAAAACTCTAACTATTTTTTGCCTTCGAGCTAGGTAGCAAGGTGGAAGAAATCAGCGGGACGGGAGTAACAAAATTTGTGGCATGAATCACTAATCTACGAAAAAATTAGAAAATAAGCAGACCATTAATCACAAATCTATCAATCATGTGCAAGTTTAACCTATGTAAATTATAAAAGAATGTATAATTAAAAACGAGCACAATTTCAAAATAAAAGGTTGTCGAACATGGTCTTAAGGTTTTTTTTCTCCCATAACTAAATTCTTTTATAGATGAATAGATTCACTTTTCTAACCCTATTAGAATTTTATTTACCACCAAAATCTAAAAATATAATGTTCAATAACAACTCTACTTTTAAAATTTACTATAAAATATTTATGAACTTTGTTTACGTTAAAGTCACCTAATTATTCTCTTCTAAACAAAGTTGGCAACAAAATTATAGGAATAGAAGTCCTAAGGTTCATGGTAGTTTTCCATCGCGTGGTTCAATTTTTTTTAAAAAAACAGTTACCTTTTTAGTAATAATTTGGAGAATTCCTCAATTATGAAAATTAGAACAATATCTATTACATGAATCCTAGAAGTAAAATTGAGTTGGTAACTAAAATAGTTCTATTACTGTCAATTGAATTTTAAAATCTTAAATATTGAATAGTTCTAATAATAATGTAAGAAAAATAGTAAATAACAATTTTGTCTATTGTAGTGTCTTTTAATCAGGGACCAAAAAGTTCAATCAACATTTTCAAGACTATTCGTGCTTTTAGTATAATATAGACTAGTATAACGTGCATGCATTTCATTTTAACTAGTTTTGGTGCACGCGCTTGCGCATGTATCCGTATACAATTTTAGAAAAATCACATAAATATTATTCTATTAAAATAATATATTTAATATAAATTTGAAGGGGAGCCTTGGAGTAACTGGTAAAGTTGATATCATGTGACCAGGAGGTCATGGGTTCAAACCGTAGAAACAACATCTTGCAGAATGTGAGGTAAGGCCGCGTACAATAGACCCTTGTGGTCCGGCCCTTCTCCGGACCCCGCACATAGCGGGAGTTTAGTGCACCAGACTGCCCTTTTTTGCCATATCTAAATTATAGATTTAAAATTTTAAAAGAAAAGTTTAAGTTGTTGAAAATAGTTTATCCTATTTAGCTAAGTTGCTAACTCGTTAAAGGGAAAAATTGGTGAGATATTTGTAATCCTATTTAGCTTGTTTGAATGACTTATTGTTCAATGCAAAATGATTAGATATCATTTGTCACACCCCAGCCTTGGGGGGTGTGGCCGACACCCAATGCCTGAATGATCCGAGCGTACCATCTGTATATCATAACCCGAACATGAAACCATCTAGGCAGCTGAGGCCTCAGAAGACAATCGTACATAAGATAATAACATGTATAAGTGACAACCCAACCTAATATGCATATATACCACAAGATCGACAAATCCATAAGATGTATACTAACAACTGACAAGGGCCGACAAGGCCGAAACAAAACATATATACATAACCATGTATAGTCTGAAAGTCTCTATGAGTAATACGGCATGTCAACGAATCAGGACAGGGCTCCGCGATACCCAAAACAACTATATACATGAACTATTGTGCCTACGAACTCTGTATAGCAACTCCGGAGAATTAAAATGCGACAATCAACATTTGAATGTGATGGCCTACTAAGGAGGTGCGTCCGACTGTCTACCTGCACCTGAGGGCATGAAACACAGCGCCCTAGAAAGGGACGTCAGTACGAAAGAATATACTGAGTATGTAAGGCATAAATAAACATGACTGAAGGTAATCAATAGGTAAGGAGAACTCGAGAAACCACATACAATACCTGGGGTGCCACTGTGGACCATAATATGTATAAATGAAATGTAATCGCGTATATTACGTCGTAGGCCTCTATTGGTAATATTATCAATGTCATATCCGTATAGCTACACATATAATGCCATAGGCCTTTGTGGGCAATATTATCAATGTCATATCCGTATAGCTACATATATAATGTCATAGGCCTCTGTGGGCAATATAAGTATGTGATATGTATACATGATGACTCTCTAAGGACCATGAATTGCCCTTTCGACTCATTAGAGTGACGTGAGGTCATTAAACCTCTAACTACCCTTATGCGGATAACATGTCACATGTTACTCTTTTGTATGACTTTATAAGAATAATAGACCATTTCATTTAATTAGTCTTTCCAGGAAAATGGTCTGTATGTGGAATTAGAGAAAAAAAAACGGGGATAAGAAGTTGTACAAACTAGCCAGGCGAGGGAGAGGAGGCCCAAGACTTGGATCATGTGCGATGTATCAAGGACGAGGACATCAAAGTATTGGTGGAGGACACGCATATTAGGCGGAGGTGGCAGTCTTACTTCCATAAACTCTTGAACGAAAAAGAAGATAGAGACATTGGTTTTCATCGACCTCGAGAAGGCATACGATAAAGTCCCTAGGAAGGCTCTATGGAGATGTTTGGAGGTTAAAGGTGTACCTGTGGCATACACTAGGGCAATCAAGGATATGTATGATGGATCCAAGACCAGGGTATGGACAGTAGGTGTAGAATCGAAGTAGTTCCCAGTGATGATGGGGCTGCACCAGGGATCAACTCTTAGCCCATTCCTATTTACCTTGGTGATGGATGGACTGACGCGACAAATCCAAGGAGAGGTGCCATGGTGTATGTTATTCGTAAATGACATAGTCCTGATTGATGAGACTCGCAGCGGAGTGAATGCTAAGATGGAGGTTTGGAGACAAACTCTGGAGTCTAAAGGGTTCAGGTTGAGTAGGACCAATATAAAATACTTGGAGTGCAAGTTCAGTAACAAGAGTGACCTTGAGATGGGTGTAGATGTGAGGCTTGGTACTCAGGTCATTCTAAAGACAAAAAGCTTCAAGTACCTCGGGTCTATTATCCAAATGAATTGAGAGATTGATAACAATGTCACATATTGTATTGGGGCAGGGTGGATGAAATAGAGGCTCGCATCTGGAGTCTTGTGCGATAAAAAGTTGCCACCAAAATTTAAAGGCAAATTCTATAGGGTGGTGGTTAGACCGACTATGTTGTATGGGGCAGAGTGTTGGCCGGTCAAGACTTCGCACACCCAAAAGATGAAAGTTGCGAAGATGAGGATGCTAAGATGGAAGTGTGGGCATACAAGGAATCATAGAATTAGAAATGATGATATCCAGGACAGAGTGTGAGTGGCCTCGGTGAAGGATAAGATGTAGGAAGAGAGGTTGAGATGGTTCAGGCACTTACAGATGAGAGACACAAATGCCCCAGTGCGGAGGTGTCAGAGGTTGACTATAGACGGGTATAAGAGGGGTAGAGGTAGGCTTAAGAAGTAATGGGGAGAGGTGATTAGACGGGATATGGCGCATGTGCAATTCACTGAGGACATGACCTTCGATAGGGGGTTATGGAGGACACGGATTAAGGTAGAAGGGTAGTAGGCAGTCCAACGTAGTCCTACATACGCTTACAAACTGGTAGTTGTAGTGTTATTATTGTAGGCCCGCTTAGCCTATCATACTAGTAGACACAATATTGCTTTATAGTCCCACTATCATTTGATTTATGCTGCTATGTGTATTTTATTTGTCTTATTTACCTACATTAGTTATTGCTTCTTTTTTCAAAATTCGCTATCATGGCTTAATCACTTTGTTTGTCTTACTTTGCTTGTGCTTGTGCTTTGTCTTGAGCCAAGGGTCTCTCAGAAACATCCGCTCTACCTACCAAGGTAGAGGTAAGGTCTGCGTACAGTCTACCCTCCCAAGACCCCACGTTGTGGGATTTCACTGGGTATGTTGTTGTTGTTGTTGTTGTAGTCTTTCCAGGAAACCAACAAGGAACTTCAATACATCAACATGGAGGGAATACTACAGAATACGAAATGTAACTTCAACAAAGCACAAGTGATCTACAATAACATCTTTTCGGGAAGACTATTATAGAGTTTCATTTCGTTAGCATGGAAAAAATATTATAGGATACGGGATACAAATTCAACAAGGATACTTGATATGCAATAACTACGTGGTGGAGCAAGTCACTATCACTTTTTAAGGATCAAGAATGGAACTTTTAGTGGATAACGTTATGTAGTATAGCCTAAACAAGGAAGTAAGCCTTACATACCTTGTTGTATAGCCTAGATGGATTCCAAGAGTCATCATACGAAGGATTTGTATCAATATCAGATTCATATCTTATAAGAAAGTTCATTTAGACATTTCGTCGAGCAACTTGAGTGCATAAGTTCATAAGATCATTTATAGCTCAAAATACATCCATAAAACCACAACAATCTTAATACTACTTCTACTAATGACCATAATCCCATCCATAACTCCACAACTTCAGCCCGGTGTGATTTATGATATTCCAAAAGAGCCTCATTAAGGCCTGGCACGTTATACTTATCCATAGAGCCCTGATAAGGCCGGTACACTGTTGATATTACTATATAATGCGAGCAGGGAACATGTAGGTTCATCCTCAGATTTCTCTTCTATCTTTCCAACATGTTTAGCTATTATGGTTATAGATTCATTTCAACTTTCAGTTATTCAGTTGCCTTACATATTCAGTACTTCTATTCGTACTGACATCCCTTTGTCTGGGGCGCTGCATTTCATGCATACTAATCTTATGAGACAGATAAACAGGCCTCCTTAGTAAGCGTTGCCAAGCTCAGCTATATTGGTAAGCTCCATGTCATTCGGAGATGCCAGGTTAAGAGTATTGATATGTATACAGAAATGATGGGTAGGTCGGGGCCATGTGCCGATCATAGTACAGTTGTATTATCTTTAGAGGCTTGTAGATGTGTCATGTGTGTATAGTAAGTTAGCATGGTGGCTTTGTCCCTTATATATATGTGTTATGGGTGTACTGTTGTATACATCTATGATGGCCATGTCGGCCTAAAGTGTTATGATTAGTGTAAAGATTGCTTGTAAAGCTCCAGATATTACGGCTTACAGATGGTACGCTCGGGGTCAAGGCACCGGGTGCCAAACATTTCACTCCTCCCAGGTTTGGGGTGTGATAATAACATCATACTATCTATCAGCTAGTGCCAAAAACATGGAATTCACTACACAAATTACATGGCACAAGTACCCATAACATGTCACTGGTACCCGATACAAGTGTCCGTCACCTCAAAGGCATAGGAACCCCCTTATTATCCCCATTAAACCCTCTTACTTAGTTTACTTGACCAACCACGATGCTTTAAATCAAGTACAAGATCCCAACTTGCCTGGAATAAAAGTCTAATAGTCATAATAAAGCCTTGCTCTTTCATAACACCTCCAAACAGTTCCAATCTATTCATATATGGAAAATACGTTAATATACGATTCTATAGACACCCGTATTGCTATATGGAAGATTCGGACCTAAAAATAGGATTTGTATGTTGGGAAAACAGTACCAAAATTAGGTTACCCAAGGTTTATGGAGTATAGATACCAAAAATCAAGTCAACCCAACCACAAATCCAAGATTTATTTGAAGAAATTTCCATTTTCAACCTAGGGTTTAAAATCCCCAATTTCAAGTCTCAAAACAAGAATCCTTGAATGAAAATCCTTAATAATTGAAGGCATAATCATAAAATGAAGATTAGGAACTTACCTAAATTATGATCCTTGTGAAATCCCTCAAATATTGCCTTAAACTAGGTTTCAAGTCCCAAAATGTGCATGAAATGTCCAAGGTTCGAAATGGGTCTTTCAATGATTCTGCCCAACGATTTATGTAAAAGCGGTCAAATCGTCGCATCTGCAGCCAAAACCTCACAGATATGAGGTCCACTTATCCAGCCCATTATCGCAGATACGCCTCATTCTCTGCAGAAGCGACTTCACCTATGCGGTCCAAATTATACAGAATCTGGCCAGGACTTTCAAGGCCAATCTCACACCTGCGACCCTTCTTTCATAGATGCAGCCCCGCAGGTGCGGTCCTAAGCTCACTAATGCAAGACACCAAAACCAGTTATCTAAAATTTGGATTCAAACATCAATTAAACCCCCAAAACTCATCTAAGACTTCCCGAACACAAACTAAATATGCAAAGCACTCCTAAAATATGCAACAGACTTGCTCGCGCACTCAAAATACTTATACAAGGGCATCTTGACTCGTCGTTGACTATGGTACACTCTAATTCTCTTTAAAAACTAAAACTCCAACTAAGAGTCCAAAATACACTCGAGTCCCTCAAGAATCATACTAATGATCCAAATAAGTCATAAACGACATTTTGAACCAAATGGAATCGACAAAACATCAAAAAAAACTTATTTACCCTCGATGTTGACTTTAGTCAACTAAAACTCATTTTTTGACGTAAGACTTTCCGAACTCCACATACTTACCTAATTCTCACTCAAATCACTCGAGACTTGTCCAAATCGTCAATCTAAGTCAAACATCATGTTCTTTAGCTAACGAAACCATCAGAATTTAATGTTGAATGTGTCATCTCAAAAGTGAACTCCTAGTTAAACTTCTCAAACTCAAAACTTAGATTTTCTTCCTTTATTTTTACCCGATTGCCTCAGGAATTGCGTCACTCATCCCCACAAGTCAAATACATCAATACAAAACTAAGGAAAAGGTCATTTACGAAAATAATAAGTAAAATATCCAAAATGACCTAATGGGTCATTACAAGGATATTGTGTCACAACCCAACCTTGGAGGGAGGGGGTGGCCGACACCTGATGCCCTAAGGCCTGAGCGTACCAATCATGATACATGTAGTATACTCAACAATACATGGGATGACAAGGCCTTTAACGAGTGATTACCTGATCCAATGGCATAACCACATGCACACAGAAAAGGCCCAACATACATATATATTCAACAAGGCTGACAAGCCCGATACAAGCACAACGAGTCAACTAGAGAGGCCGACAAGGCCACACAAGACTACTATGTACAAGAAGATTATATACAAGCCTCTAAAGAGTATATCAACAACATCTGGTTGCTACAGAGCCCCACCATACCCAACTATATATATATATATATATATATATATGCAACAACCATACCTATGAACTCACTAGATAACTCTGGAAGAAAGGAGTGTGACAACCTTCAGCTGAGTCGAGTCACCTACTATGAGTCTGTATCACTGTCTATACCTGCGAGTATGAAACACAGTGCCCAACAAGGGGTCATCAGTATGAAAGAATGAACTGAATATGTAAGGTTGAAACTGTAACCGAGTGCACTATTGTAAATAGAGTATAAAGTTGTAACTGTAGATGAGTGCAAGATTGTAAATAGGGAAATAGAGAAACATGTTTTATGAATGCCTCTGAGGACCAGGAATATGCATACTTTTCGTTAAAAACTCATGTATACGGATATATGTATATATATGCCACACATTAGGGCTATATAATCATCATTATGCCGCTCTTTAAGTATATCATCATCATAAACTTCGCAACTGCAATGGTATGCACATATAAGTGTCTGCCCGCCTGACTATAGCACTGCGCTGTAAGAAAATAACTACATATATATACAATGCATGAAATGACTCAGGAGGGCCTCATGGATTTGATCGGAGTGACTCAAGATCGTTACCCTCGAATTATTGTTATGTAACTGTGTTTGTATCAACTGTCTAAGAATCAATAAGGATCATAAGAGGCCATATACTTCAAGATACTATCAAAGATGGAAGTGCTCTCAACAAGGAATAACAAAAGACATGAAATATACCAATATGAAACAAAGCTATTCACGAGTTCAATCTTAAGAATAGAGTCCATTTTGGTGGGACGTTCATTTGTTTTACACTTAATCATAGGTCATGCCAAAATAAGGAAGAGTAAGCCTTAACATACCTTGTTGTTGGCCAACACCACTCCTAAGGCACCTCACTTGTCCTACAATCGTCGACCTAAGCAATAAAGGTAATCCGTGTCAACATCCAATCAATAGTTTAAAGATTTTATCATTGTGACATTTCGTCGAACACTTGGCGCTCATAATTTATCAATCGTACTTTCATATCAACTTAAGCTATTCTTCCCTCCTTTACAATAATTACAATACTATCAAGATTACCACAACCATGCTCCATGAATCTACCCATAGTTATCTCAAAGATCCCATCAATACCATCCAAAAATCAACACAATAACTATGATGTTCAACTATGGAGTTTATCTCAATTTGTCCATGGATGCCCCATCTGCGAAGCAGAATGGCTTTCGTGACGTGAAACACTTAGCGTATCGTCCTATCTTCATCAAACTTTGTCAAGATATGATTCCTTTAATCCCAATGACTTATAACCATCCATGGACCTTCTTGACATCCATATATATCGTAAGTTACCCTCGAAATGGAGCTCAAGTCATCGAAGCTCAAATCGATTAACCATGCTCCTAAATATGCATGAAATGACAGGTATAACTCGGAATCTTTTAGATATACTTACAACCTTGGCCCAAGGCCTTCCTTATTATTTTATAGGCATTATAACGCTTTTCACCTTGCATCGGTTTGACACAACATACTCAACGTGAGGATTGCAAGCATGAAGGGATTAGCTGCTCTTAAACTCTTACGACTTCTTCGGATTTCAGCTTGCTCATTCCTTTATCCTTCCAATGGAAACCTCTTCCTTGACTTAGGCTCCCTAACTTATGGTATATTCGTATATAAAAGTACGGGGTATAACATATTGTTCGATTTAAACAAAAGATCAACCAAGATACAAACATCTATAATTACTACTCTATCTCTTGATCATGATAGAGCAATGATATGAATAAATAAAACTTAGACAAGGAATATCGTATATAAAAAGGTATTAAGTGAAATACAATTTATTACTAAATGTTTGTATCTCATAAAATCAAAACAAGTAAAAAGATCATGTATACCTAATTAAACCTAAATTGTTCATCTTTGTAGATTTAGACGATAACCAATCATATTGATCTAGACAAGCAAGCCATCATATGATATTTCATATTAATAATTCGTAGAATTTGTACTTTATTTCTTCAAGCACAATTATTTAGTCAATACAAAATTGTGTACTTCATGATTCGGCATAAACGTGCAACACACATCGAGAAACTAGTAACATAAATATACATAACTTGTTATAATAGTTAAAATAGACCATACGTCACAACTAAAAACTGTTAAAAATCGATGACGAGAAACCGACGAACGACATCAGTTAAAAAATTGACAAAAAAACTAATGTGGTTAATCAACTTTAAGTATTTTTCAATTATTTTTTACGTCGGTTTATTTTCGAAGAATTTTCCGTGTAAAATTTCACCAGAATAAATATAATGAAACCAACGTCGTCCGTCGGTTTCTTTTTAAAAATAATAAGAATTTTTAATTTTAATTTTTTTAATTATTAATAAAATTAAATATTTTAAATTTGTTTTAAAAAATCAATGACGTATGTCAGTTTTATTTACATTTTTATCCTTTTTTTGTCAACGCGGGTCAAAACATTTAAAAACCCGACAGACATCGTCAGTTTTATCCATCAGTCTTTTTTATTAAACCACACCCAAATCGGGTTTCTCTACATAATTTTCCCAAAATAAAAAACCCTTCCCCACCGCAGAATCCACCTCCCAGCTGGCATCCCTCCCATTTCGCAGTTCTACTCGGGCATATCCCCCAACCCGCAATTCCACCCACCCCGCGCCCCAAACAACCCCAATTGAAGATTAGTTTGTAAGGATTTTTTTTCTTGAACTGCTTTGTGATTCTTAGATTGTAGGTTTGATGTTTATGTATTAGCTTATTTATGGACTTTTTGTGATGTTATTGATGTGTATGGACTTCAATTTGACAAAAGATGTACACTTTATTTGTCAAAAGTGTGTAGGTTTATTTTTTAGGGCTTATTTTGTTGATTTTTTTTGGATAATCTTAATTTATAGGTTTAATATGTATGTAATTAGTTTATTTATTCAAAATTTATAATTGTATTGATGTGTATAGTTTTGAATTTGACAAAAAAGTACATTTGTTTTGTCAAAAATTTGTAGGGATGACTTTAGATTATTATTTTGGTTGAAATTGGTTATATTTATTTTTAATATCAATATGAATGTACATTTCATTAGTTTTGAATTTTGATGTGTATGAATATGAATTTGATAGAAAATGTACACCTAACTTAACATTTGAAATACAATTTAGTTTAAGTTTAATTAATAATATAATGCAATCTAACTTATAATTTAATATTTATATTTATGGATATTTTTGTAGATGGATCATTGTATGCGGATGTATAATAGCACTAGTTATGAATGTGTGGGTGTGAATGATGAAGTTGTTGAAGATATTACATGGTTTATCATACATGCTATGTCACTTGATCCTTACCAAAGTGAAGGGTTAATTAGGTGTCCTTATTTGCATTGCAAGTGTATGAAGTATCTGAAACCGGAAACGGTTAAGTTTCATTCACAACATAAGGGGTTTAAGTAGAGATATTCTATTTAAATTGATCGCGGAGAGGTTGATGGGGTTAATGGAATATATTGTAATTTGGTTGTTGGTGAAAGTAGTAGGTCATAGGAAAATATTCATGTCCAATATGATAGAGTTAACAATATGGTCAATGATGCTTTTGGGATACATTCTGGGTTTGAACCTAAACATATATTTGAGCAACCTCTAAATGAAGAAGCAGTGATCTTCTATCAATAATTAAAAGAGGCTAGTCATCCACTTTGGGTAGGGAGTCCTCATTCTAAATTGTCTGTTGCAGCTAGAATTATTAATATCAGATCAAATTGGAATGATGCTGAAGCTGTTATGGACTCTATGATTAAGCTTGTGGAAAAATAATTAGTCTGGAATTCGACATACCTAAGAATTACTATTAGGCAAAGAGATTGATTTTCCAGTTAGGATTGTCGTATGATAGAATCCACTATTGTCCAAACGGTTGTATGTTGTAAGCAAGATGCTGATTTCGAATATTGTAAATTATATGGACATGCTTGTTTTAGTCGGGATCCTAGTGGGAGGATGATTCTCATCAAGGTGATGCATTATTTACCTCTAATACCTACGTTAAAGAGATTGTACGCATCACCGAGTTTTGCTCCTCATATGAGATGGCACAGTGAAAATAGTAGGGAACCTGGTGTTATGTGTCATCCATCGAATGGAGAAACGTATAAAAAATTTGATAGAACTAATCCTGATTTTGCTAGTGAACCAAGGAACATTTATTTGGGTTTGTGTGCGGATGGTTTCACACTATTCTTTATTTCTGTTGCACCTTATTCTTGTTGGCTTGTATTTCTTTTCCTTATAATCTTCCTCCTGAGATGTGTATGATAAGTCCCTGCATATTCTTGAATTATATTATCCCTGGTCCTTGTAATTCAAAAAATCTGATTTATGTTTATCTACAATCTTTGATTGATGAGTTAAAATGATTGTGGTGTTAAGGTGTAGTAACAACAAATTTCATCTTACGTGCTTTGTTAATGTGGACTAATAACGATTTTCCTGCATATGGGATGTTGCATGGTTGGATGACTGGTGGAAAGCTTGTTTGTCCGCATTACATGAAAAATATTAAAGCCTTCACTTTAAACATTGTCATAAAAATTCATGGTTTGATTGTCATCGTCAATTCTTGTCTATGGATCATGAATTTTCAACATGGAACAGACATTTAGAAATAATAAAGTTGAAAATGATTGTCACCTCGAACATTTTCAGGAGAGGAAATTTGGGGAAGGATTTTTCACTTGCCTAAGGTAACAAAAGTTACCCCTTATAGATTACATGATTATGGTGTTGAGCATAATTGGATTAAACAGAGCATATTCTGAGAGTTACCCTATTGGAAGGATAATATTCTACGACATAATCTTGATGTGATGCATATTGAAAAAAAACTATTTTGATAATTTATTCAATATTGTGATGTATGTTAAAGGCAAGATAAAAGATAACCCAAAGACTAGAATGAACTTAAATGAATATTGTATGTGCTCTGAATTGTCGTTACAGAAATCAACGAATAATAAAGTGTTCAAACCCAAGGCTAATGTTTATTCACTTTTGATGAGAAACGAGAGTTTTGTCAGTGGGTTAAGAATTTGTGGATTCCAAAGTGCTATGCCTCCAATTTTGACAAGCGTGTAGATATGAATGAAAAAAAATTGATTCGTATGAAAAGTCATGACTGCCACATTTTAGGGAAACCTTGATTCCTATTGCATTTAGTCGCCTACCAGAAAGAATACGGAAACCAATCGCAGAGTTAAGTTTGTTCTTCAAAGATTTCTGCTTTAACACTTTGACGAAACATAACTTTATAAGGATGGAACAGAATATGCCAGTCATTGCAACTAAACTCAAGAGGATATTTCTATGTGAATTTTTTGATGTGATGGAGCATATTCCTATTTGTCTTGTACAAGTGGCACGCCTTGGAGGCCCGGTTCAATGTAGGTGGACCCAGCCTCCACCAAAATTGGATATTGAAATATGGTGTAAAGTAGTGGGGGATCACAAAAGGATAGAACGTACGGTCTAGGCCCGAGGAACAACTATCCGCCCTTTGAGTTAGGACTATAAGGTGAAGGGACTTTCCAACAGGACGAGGGCATTGGTGGTGTACAAGTCGCAGCTATGGCGCAGCAGATCGAAGAACTTAATTGACAATTAGCAGCAGCTGAAGTAAAACGAGTGGAGGGGGAGAGGGTGCTAAAAGAGAGCATGAAATCACTCGAGGCACACATTCTAAGCCACATTGCATGTAGACGATTTGGTGTGTCCCGATCTTTCCCTTATCACCCTTAAGATGATGAGACATAGAGTTGGAATAAGGTTAATTCGTAGACCGCATACCTGAAGATGAGATGACTTTTGGTTGAATGATACTTTTGGTTGAATGCTTTGAAAAGTTTGAACTTTGGTGGACTTTTTTTTATCGTATTTGATGTGTTTAGTATCGTATTTGATGTGTTTAATTGATAATTAGGATGTTTTTATGTTGGAACTAATTTAGAACTATTTTGGCAGAATTTAGTGCTGGTTTGTAGATGGAAAATTGATTTTTTTATATTTTAACAGGTGTGGCCGCATAAAAACCAGCAGAATTCTGTAGGTTTTTTCTCAGAAAACCGACAAGATCCGTCAGTTTTATTAAAAATAAATATAAAATTAATTAAATAAAACTGACACACTGATATATTATTTATTTAAATATCTAATATATGTAAAGTGAAAAAAAAATTAAAAATCGACAAAGTCCGTCGATTTTTAAATAATTATTATTTCACCAAAAAAATGATAGATAGCTAAATCGACGCGGTTCGTCGATTTTCAAAAAATGACGAGAAAAAAAACTGACGGATTTTTTAGCAATTTTTTCTTCGATTTTTTAGTAGTTTTTAAAAACAGACAAAAAATCAAAGAACATGTTTTCGTCTATTCTTTTAGTCGATTTTTAACAATTTTTTCGTTTAAAAAATTTGATGGATTGAATCGATTTTTAACAATTTTTTGATAGGGCGTTCAGAAAAAATAATATGTTATTTGTGCTTGTGTATGTAAGTTTAATTCTAGGAAAATTGGCGAGTGAGTATTAGAAAGCGTGCAGGAGAAAAAATTGAAAAAGAGGGATCTTCAATTATGGGTTTAGAAAGAAAGTGCAAGGAAAGACACCCCAAAAGTTGGGTTTTTGGTACCTTGGAAAAAAACAATTCCATTACGGATGTTGGTCAGCTTTTGGAAACAATGGTCCTCATAACTTGTTCTTTGACAGAATTCTCTGTAATTTCACTTCATTTAGTCCCCACCATCAATCATACGTATATCACCTCAACTACATAAGATTCTCCACTCTTTCCCCAACTACTACTACTATAAATTCAATAGAGCTTCACCCCATTGAAACCGTACCAAAAATCTCATCGCAGCTCACTGCTTCTTTGAAAAAAAAAGAACCAAGGCAGAGCTTCACCTCCTCTTGAAACCAATAATCTATAATCTCACTACTTCTCTTCTTCTTAAAAACAGAAAAAGAATATCCTACTTGTTTATAACATAACTTCCATGGTAGGGAAGAAGAAATCTAGAACTTCATCATTCTCTTTCTTCAGTATCTTCAAATCGAAAACACGAAGGGGAGAACAAGAATATTACTCAAAGGATGATTTCGTGAAGGCATACAAAGTGTGGCCTAGTGATGAAGACAGAGGTCTATGGGTAGCTGAGCCTGGAATTGATAAAAAGGCTTCTACTTTCATCTCCATCAGGACTGCCAACTGGAGTAATGTTGAAGCTTCCAACTAGTTGTATAAAGAGGATTAAAACTTCCAATTGTTACAATCACTTAATTATTTGTTGATAAGGAATTAGGTTTTTTAGTTCTGTACAAGTGTAAACATTATGCATTGAATAAAGTATATACTCCCTAAGTCCCAAAAAGATTATCCTAGTTTGACTTGACACAAAGTTTATGAAATAAGCGGAGACTTTTGAAATGTGTGGTCCAATATAAATCTTAAATATATGTGGTTGTAAATGATCTCATAAAGTTAAATTGTTTCTAAATATATAATTGAGACAATCTTTTGGGGACAAACCAATAAGAAAACTAGGCCAATCTTTTTGAAGACGGAGGGAGTATTTGTTTACAACAACAACATACCTAGTGAAATCCCACATCATAGAGTTTGGAGATGGTAGAGTGTACGCAGACCTTACCTCTACCTGTTGAAAATTTACTAAATGTGGAATTAAGTTTATCCCATTATTTATGACTCAAACAATTAGGGCCCCGCACATCGGAAATGTCGTTTTCACACACGTGCAATCTTAGTGCCAAGTATTGTAAATTTCGTTAATGAAAGAGATATTGGTACGTAAGTGAAATGTTTGAGACATAGAATGATGGACGGTTATTGGCTAAATAACAAGTGTTCCACGTTGGTAAATGAAGGAAGGATTGTGCGAAGTGTAAGATGGTACGGGATGAACCGCGGAGCCGAGAAGGGCCGTGGCGTCGGAGCGCCGCGGCGCCCCCTAGCAGGGTCGCAGCGCTTGGTCGGCAGTGAGGCTTTTGGCTAATTAGAGCCGCAACGCTAATGCTTCAGAGCCGCGGCGCTTCCAGGCAGTGACTGTTCATCGGAATCCCAAAGGTTTGGCTGTTGAGGTGGTTTCAATGGCATTGAATCCACCCAATAATGACCATTACTTGGACCATTATGTTGCTGCATTATTTGGGGGTTAAATGTCATCCATTACATGGAAATTGAATGTCATTATGGGGCATTTGAAAGGCCAGAGCACACCTATAAATTGAGGCCTTTGGCTCAATTCTATAGATGAACAGAACAGAAATCTACACAATATACATACAAGTATACAACACCACAAAGAGATCAGTTTTCCTGATAAGCAATCCTTCTCTTAGCAATCTTCATTATTCGTGTTCTTCGTTGGGATCATTTGTGTAGGCTTTGCAAATTTGATAGTTTGTTGTTTCATCTTGGGAGACTATTGTCCACACTTCCGTAAAGCCTATATACGGTGGAAATCTTGTCTTAAAGATAGAGAGACATCTCTCGACTCAGCCGGTGGTGTTGTGATTATTTAATTGGTTGCTAAGTGTTTCAGATGTGAACTAGAATCTCAAAGCACTCTAACCGTTCGGATTCTTAGCGGATCTACAAGCCACAAGTGTAACAGTTCATATTCTTGTATTTCCGAATATAAGATCCATATTAGAAGTTCCAATTCAAGATCAAGATATTGACAACCTGTTATGGTAATCTTTGTTGTTTATCCTTTCAATCACTGTAATAGTTATTTACTATTCCCGTATGTGCTTTACATATCCAACAATTTTAAGACAGGATTGTATTAGTGCTCGAAAGATGTGTGCCAACAGATATGGTCCCAAATCTGGCTGTGGTTTTCTTCTTGAAAACAGTTATGTTGACAATTCTGTTAACAGTTCAAATACTGTCTCTGTCAACAACCGTGCTTTCAAATCTGGTCCTAATTTTGGTTATCTCTTTGACGACAGTTACAAATTTGTTTCCGTCAAAGGTGGGATCTCTGGATCTGATGCTGAGCTTCAAGATACTGCTGATAGTTATGCTAGTACGGCTAAAGATCAAGGATGAGTTGGTGTCACCGCTCCCGAGGGTGGTGGAAACAAGCGTCCACGAGAGGATGAGGATGTCAACTGGGACAAGAGGAGAAGGCTGAAGATGATATTCTATCATGTAGGAAAAAGCCTATATCTATCCCGGACAAAGGATCTAAATTATGGTAAGGAGGATATGGACACTCAGTCTAACTGAAGTGGGCCAGAATCCAAAAGGTCTAAGTTATTTATCCTTCCTTATCTATAATGTGTTTAGATAATATCTGAAGAAAAGTGTGTAAAGCAAGGTTGGAAATATGAAAGTGTTTTCATTAAAAACTCATATTCCCTACACTGTAAAATCAGATATTGAATCTTTTTCCTTCCCGTATAAAGATTAGACTATTGTAAACAAAACTTAAAAGATCCGTTCTTTTGAGTGTAATTATTAAAAATGTGTAAAGTATGTTCGCACATACGAAGGAGAGAGATCCACTGACTGTGCAAAAACTGTTACCACTCTTAAGCAAACGCTAGGAATTGTCTAGGTACCAATCTCAAAGGAAAAAGACTAAAAGCTAATGGATTTTCTTAAGACGTTGAACCTGTCAAACTATTTGACAGAAGATCCGTCATTTAATAGGATAGTATTGGGCACTCAGTCATACAAAGCCTACGGTCAACTGAAGTGGGCCAGAATTCAGTTGATAGGATGATATTGGACACTCAGTCGTACAAAGCCTACGGGCGACTGGAGTGGGCTAGAATTTCTAGGTCTTAAATGATCTGAAGGATGGACACCTAGTGAGGTGGGCCAGAATTTCCAAGTCTTAAATGATCTGAAGGCCAGGAAAAAGGCAGAAAAGTAATGGACACCTAGTGAGGTGGACCAGAGTTCCAGGTCTTAATTGATTTGAAGGCCAAAAGAAAGGCAGAAAAGAAATTGGACACTCAGTCTGCCAAAGCAACTAGAGTGGGCCAGAGTATCCAGATCACATATTATCCAATTATGCCCTAACCACGGGCAAGAGGTTGTTCATGTGAAGCAACGCCACCTCTAAAGTAGAAGGGGTTGGAGAGGTTGTCCTCAATAGGACTTCAGGGAACGGGATCACTCTAAAAGGAGGTGATACATGTCCCAAACTTAGTTTCAGGGACGATGTTGGTCAAGCTAGTTTGAGACTAGTCCAACAGGTCTGTAATAACCAAGAATGGTACAGTATGTTTGTAGCTAAATTAATGATATATTTGTAATTCATGCATCTATGCTATCATAGATTAAGACACGTTAAATAGAAAGTCATTCAAAAGCTAACGAAGTTGAGATTGTTTCCTTTTGTCGACATAAACCCTCAAAATGAATGTGAGGTAGGCGAAGAGGCAAAATTACCTTTTCATTCCATCAAAGGAATAGCGAAAGAAGCACCGCTCCTCTAGAACTTAGTCACACCTACATGGGTGATTTGAAGTTTTAGAGGGGGATACAAGTACTTTGTGACATGCATTAATGATGGTACAACATATTGCATCATTTGTTTGTTGAAAAGCAAAGATGAAGTTGTTGAAGTGGATAAGCGCTACAAAACAGAAGTTGAAAATCAACTAAGCCTATGGATTGAGGAATTCATAGTGATAGAGGGGGAGAATGTGAAGCATCGTTCATCAAACGACTGCTCATTTCTCACCTCAGTCTAACAGTGTTAGCCAAGCGCAAATCTGTATGCCAAAAATATGTGGGGCAAGGCGATCCTTACCGCTAATGCGATTCTCAATAGAACTACGCATAAGGATAAGGATAAGGATAACCCTCCGTGTGAAACATGAAAAGGATCCCACCTACAAATGCTGTGTTGTGGGGTGGCTTGGTAGAGGTTGGAATACCGAAACAAGTCAAGTTGGACCTAAGACTGTAAATTGCATATCCACTAGATCTGCAAATAACAGTAGTGCTTATCGCCTCTTGGTGTCAAAGAATGCTGAATTATTTGAAGATAACTTTCCTTGAGAAAGAAAAATAAGTAATTGCTCGAGGTTAACAAGAACCCGCGAGGGCCTGACTGTCCGAAACTGGACGTTCCGTATCTACAGGACTCGGAAGTTGCTGACTATCCAGAACTTAATATTCAAGATCTACAGAACTCAGGGACTCTAGATGTTGAACCGAGACGGAGCAAAGAGGGGACAAAGACTTGTTCTAGGTCTTCTAGGTTGTATGGTTGAGAATGAACCATGGACAATTAACAGAGAATTGTCATCTCCAGAAGCGTTGCTTTGGAAAGAAGCTACAGAAAGAGAAATAGATCTCATCATATAGAACCATACTTGTATAATGGTTGACCTTCCTCCGGGAAAAGAACCTTTGAGTTGTGAAAGTGGATAGTTAAAAGTGAGTACCTAGTAGATGGATCTACTGACGTGTATAAGGCCTCAGCTACTTGTACATGTGCCCCCCTGTGAATAGCTTAACATCCAGGGCCATTGCAGTTTTGCGTGACATGAATGTTGATGCCGCCTTCCTAGCCAGAGAGTTGGAAGGGGAGGATAGGAGTTGGTTTGTTGGACTGTTGGGCTTCTTCTTGAACTTTCATTTTGGTCCCTGAAATGTTTACATTTTGGTCCTGGAAGTTTCAGATAAAATAAAAATAATGAATCTGACAACAAAAACATTGACTCTGAAGTTAGAAAGCCAATAGTTGAAAAAACCAATAGTCTGAAAGTGGAAGTCATATTGAAACAAAAGTCTCGATATGAAAGATATGAGTATCACAGATGACATTTTAGGAATTGGGATTTCTAAGACATCTAACGGACTGGTCTAACTCCAAATTCAATTGTGACAGTCTCGTTGAAGCCACCAATGAATATGAATCATAGAACTGATTGGAATCATGGTGCACCCATATACAAGGAGCGATATGCCCAGGTCACATGTAGTTCAATGTATTGTACGTACTACAACCGACCCGGTATCGTCCTATAAAGCAGATACATTGAACTAAGTTTTACTCGTGATTCTGGAAATGATCAATAGAAGGCATTAAATCGGATATGACGATGTCTGAAATGTTCACTTATCTACGGATTACGGTATTCTGGATGTCCAGCGGTTCTGGGAGAACATAGTGATGCAAAGTGGACATCAGACTTGAGGAACAATAATGCCATAAGTAAATGTGTATGGTGGGTCTTGGAAAATCCTCTAAGCAAACTTGCATCGGCCGATTCATGATGGAATTGGAGTTTATCGCTTTAAACAAATCATGAAAGAAGTTGAGTAACTTTACGACTCCTTAGAGGACATTCCTTATTAGGAGAAACCTATGTCTTCGATAGTTATAAACTGTGGCTAGCCAGTGGGCTTTAGGAAGGGCATGGATAACGGCGTCTAGACATATCAGTCGGAGACATAAGACCGTATGGCAGTTGATCATCACGGGTGTCACTTCCGTGATTACTAATCAAAGGATATAGTCCCTTTAAATAAGGGACTACCCGAAGATCAAAAGTTCTGTCTGTCTAGGAGAATGGGCTTAAAACCCAAAAAATACGAACCTTTGCGGTGGTAACCCAACCATACTGATTGGAGATCCCAAGAATTTGGTTCAATGGGAAAATTAAGCTGCAAAAGGTTCAGTTAAGCGCTTTGGTGGAAGCAAGAGCATTTCGGATGATGATTTCTGTAAGGAAACATGAATCCAAAGCCTTTCCCGCGATAGACATTAAAGTGCTACCTGCATGGTGGGTAAAGGTTAAGCTTCCAAACCTTTAGCGATCCTCAAACGGTTGAGGTTAAGGTTGGGGAAACTTTTAATGATTCCTAACACTTGTGAAGTAGGGTATAGCAGGATACCTTGTAGGAGATCACCTATTTAAGTGCGAGGAAAGGCCGCCTCAAGTGAACGCACTTAAGAATCCAATTTTGTCCACGGCCACAACGGACAGAACAATAAGAAGAAACGAATAAAGGGGAGGTATTGTGTTGGTACCATTGTCTAGGCTTAAATTAAACACTGACGGTTCAAGACATCATATTCACCGCGCAGTAAGTAAGTTCGATGGTATTCCACTAGGGAAGGTTCAAAGTGGAAGCTACCTCTCCTGATGCAATATCTTTTCGCTGAAAGATTGCTGAAAGTATACACCTTGTGTGTGCGCCAAAATCTCTTTCAAGAGGGGATTATTGGAAATTTACTAAATGTGGAATTAAGTTTATCCCATTATTTATGACTCGAACAATTGGGGCCCTGCACGTCAAAAAAGTCATTTCCATACACATGCAATCTTAGTGCCAGGTATCGTAAATTTCGTTAATGAAAGAGATATTAGTCCGTAAGTGAAATGTTTGAGACATAGAATGATGGACGGTTATTGGCTAAATAACAAGTGTTCCACGTTGGTAAATGAAGGAAGGATTGTGCGAAGTGTAAGATGGTACGGGTCGATCCACGGAGCCGAGAAGGGTCGCAACACCGACCTGACTGGGCCACGGCATCGGAGCGCCGCGGCACTTGGTCGGCAATGAGGCTTTTGGCTAATTAGAGCCGCGACGCTAATGCTTCAGAGCCACGGCATTTCCCAGGCAGTGACTGTTCATCGGAATCCCAAAGGTTTGGCTGTGGAGGTGGTTTCAATGGCGTTGAATCCACCCAATAATGGCCATTACTTGGACCATTATGTTACTGCATTACTTGGAGGTTAAATGTCATCCATTACATGGCAATTGAATGTCATTATGGGGCATTTGAAAGGCCATCTTGCACACCTATAAATTGAGGCCTTTGGCTCAATTCTATAGATGAACATAACAGAAATGTATGCAATATACATACAAGTATACAACACCACAAAGAGATCAGTTTTCCTGATAAACAATCCTTCTCTTAGCAATATTCATTATTCGTGTTCTTCGCTGAGATCATTTGTGTAGGCTTTGCACATTTGATAGTTTGTTGTTTCATCTTGGGAGACAATAGTCCACACTTCCGTAAATCCTATATACGGGAGCAATCTTGTCTTAAAGACAGAGACCCATCTCTCGACTCAGCCGGTGGTGTTGTGATTATCTAATAGTTTGCTAAGTGTTTCAGGTGTCAACTAGAATCTCAAAGGACTCTAACCGTTCGGATTCTCAGCGGATCTACAAGCCACAAGTGTAGCAGTTCATGTTCTTATATTTCCGAATACAAGATCCATATTTGAAGTTCCAATTCAAGATCAAGATATTGACAACTTGTTGTTGTAATCTTTGATGTTTATCATTTCGATCACTATAATAGTTATTTACTATTCTCGTACGTGCTTTACATATCCAACACTACCTTGGTAGGTAGAGCAGTTGTTTCCGAGAGACCCTCGGCTCAAGACATGCAAAACAAAAAAAGCAGACAGATCCGGTCAAAATTTAAAAATTTAAAGCAGTATACAAATGCTGATAGCAAACGTGAATACGCAATAATAGCACATCCTGAAAAATAAGGAAGAAGCAGTAACTAACGCAGATAAATGAGATAAACCAAGTACATTGAAGAACTCATAGCAGAAGGAATACAACTACAGAAGACTATAAAGCAATACTACATCTATTCGAATGATATGCTAAGCGGGCCTATAATAATAACACTACAACTACCAATTTGTAAGCGTAAGTAGGACTACCCTCGACTACCTACTACCTCTCTACCCTAATATGTGTCCTCCACAACCCCATATCTAAGGTCATGTCCTCAGTAAGTTGCACCTGCTCCATATCCCATCTAATAACCTCTCCCCAATATTTCTTCGACTTATATCTACCCCTCATAAACTCGTCCATAGCTAACCTCTCACACCTCCGCACTGAGGTATTTGTGTCTCTCATCCGCACATGTCCAAACCATCTTAACCTCTTTTCCCGCATTTTATTCTCCACCGAGGCCACTCCCACTCTTTCCCGAATATTATCATTTCTAATCATATCCCTCCTTATATGTCCATACATCTATCTCAGCATCCTTATCTCCGCCACTCTCATCCTTTGGGTATGCGACATCATGACTGGCCAACACTTCGCCCCATATAATATAGTAGGTCTAACCACCACCCTATAAAACTTGTCTTTTATTTTTGGTGGAACCTTTTTGTCGCACAAGACTCCAGATGCAAGCCTTTATTTCATCCACCCTGTTCCAATACGATGTGTGACATCGTCATCAATCTTTCCATTCCCCTGGATAATAGACCTGAGGTACTTGAAGCTTCATTTATTCAAAATGACCTGAGTCTCAAGCCTCACCTCTACGTCCGTCTCACGGTCGCTCCCATTGCTGAACTTGCACTCCAAGTATTCTATCTTGGTCCTACTCAGCCTGAACCCTTTAGACTCCAAAGTCTGTCTCCAAACCTCCAACTTAGCATTTACCCTTCTGCGAGTCTCATCAATTAAGACTATGTCGTCTGCGAATAACATACACCATGGCACCTCCCGTTTGATTTGTCTCGTCAGTCCATCCATCACCAAGGAAAATAAGAATGAGCTAAGAGTTGATCCCTACTACATCCATCACCAAGGCAAATAGGAGTCTAAATCATATCATAATCTATGAATGTGGAAGTAAGAGTACTAATACACCCCAATGATAGTAGCCTGAAATACTACAAGAGCCACTAACAATACATGTCTGAATGGTACATAAGTCTAAAAAGGTAATTATATTATCTCATGAACAAGATAAGACAAGTAAGTAGGAATGAGCCTCCGGGAAATGGATCCATCAGCAGTGCTCACCCTAGAAGACTCGGAACGTGGCCGCGGGATCAGTCTCGAGGGGTAGAGGTAGAACCAGCCACTTACTCTGCACTCAAAAGAATGCAACAAGGTAGTATCAGTACAAATCCTATATACCAGTAGATATCATAGGCTGAAAACAGTTAGCTAACATATGCATAAGAAAGAAATTGAATAATAGACATGCTCGCAATCAAGTACAAGTAATATCACAGTCCAAAAATAATTAGCCCAAATGTAGAGAATCAAGTCAGGATCCAAGTATATGAATATAATGATGAGTAAATATGCAATGAAATGGTCAAAGTAATCTCCGTACAGACATGCTCCGGGCAAAATATATCATCATCCCAGTAGTCATGACCCATAGGGGACCCGCAAAGTCTATGTACCAGTCGCTCCGTATCACTCAGCCTAGAGACGACTCTTCCACAGAACACCCGCTAGCCATTCTGTATCACTCAACATAGAATGGCTACGCAATCAATATGTAACAAGTATCACTGTTGTTTCTTTCTCATTTATCACTGTCACGCCAATCATATATAGTATTAGTATATCATGAAAATGATTATGAATGCAATGGAATGACAATATCAAATGTATTAAGTGAATCTCCAATTGTACCACACATGGACACATATCACAACATCAGTACCAAGTCGAGTCCATTCCTTTATCCATGATAATATCAAAATAGGTGAGAGACAACTATATTACATGTACGATATGAAAACTACGTACAAATCCAGTAACCACAAAGAGGAAACAAGTCACATTCAATCAACAATAACCAACCTAATTAATCCATCCCAACTCTGTACCAAAAGGCTTACATGCTTTCTCCAATAGAATCTAACTACATATACACTTCGCTAATCAAAGCCTAACCAGAAGGTAAGCCATAACCTATCTGGAATGCCGAGCGGGAGTTACTATGAATCATACTTGCGCCTTGCCCTTCGACTAATCATGGTCGTACTTGAAGTCTAATATTATTGAAACCTAAGTGAGAGAATGAAATTAACAACACCCATAACATTAAACTATCATTCGAACACAACCCAACTATGGAAGAAAGGGGGAAACGAGCTTATAGGAGTAAAACAATAATTTTTAAAGTTGAATATGAAATTCAATGTTATAGGTGTTCAATACTACTCATCAATTGCTAAATCAACTCAAGATTAGGCCAATTCATCATACAAGCAAAACCCGCAAATTTGGGTATGAACCCTAATTCTTCTACAATCAATTTCTCAAAGTTAATGGAAGATTCAAGCTTAACAAGTACTAATTAGTGAAATCCAAATTTAGATTAGCAAAACACATCAATTATTTTTACTTTTAAGATAAGAAATCAAACAAATCCTAACTAGGTTGAACTCATCTTTCACAACTAGATTCTAGGTTATTTCAACGATTAAATAAACATAACGAAGCTAAGCGAAGGTAATATAAGGTTAAGAAATATTGCCACAAGAAGAAATCACTTAAAGATGCTTGGAATCACCCTATGAGTGCTTTGGAGGAGTATTTTCGAGATAGGAGAAATGAATGGTTTTAACCCACTTAAAAACATTCTAGAAATCCCATCGTCCGCTGCAGCGGCTAGAGGCCTGGTGCAGCAGACTCGCGTTGGCGCTCACATGCTCGCACCCACGATCCCTTGCAAAACCACAAACCTTTGTTGTAGTGGATCACCATCTGTTGGGGCGCACTGAGGCCCTCCCCAGTGAGAACATCACAAAACCAGCAAACCTAAGAGGGTATGTTTCAGAGAATTGTGGGGCCAAGTTACATGAATACCCATTTTTTTAAACAAGACTAAGAACCTTTCAAGTAAAGGTGGTCGCTAAGATACCTAAGTAAGGTTTCTTATGGAATATGGATTAGATATTGATATCGATCCTTCATTTGGTATAGATAAGTGGTCATGAGCAGTACGAGCTCTTATAGAACGACGTATAGCTTTGTGGATAAGGTATGTAAGGCTATCCCTTTCTTTCAAAAGCATGAAATCTACACGATTATCATTTTCAAAACGAAATGTTAAAAACTCCATTCTATTGTCTATCGAAGTTTCATAGTGAGAATTATTCATTAGTATGTTAGTTCTTAAAATACCAGTTGTTGGTTATTGATCATATCATAATTCTTCGAAAGGAAGCTTCTAAAATATAGTTGTCAAGTCGACTAAAGGATCGTGCTAAGAATAGAGTCAAAGAGTTTATGAGTCTCTAAGAAGGCCAAAGAGCCATTGTTATCATAGTCTGTTGTTCACACCCCGAGTCCCCTTTGGTATTGATATAGTTTTCATTGGCATTGTTATCATACATACAGCATATACATATAGAGGATTGGGTTGCACTTTCCATAATATATACATATAGAGGATCGGGTTGCACGTTCCACAATATATACATTTATTGGATCGGGTTGCACGTTCCGCGCCATATATATTTATTGGATCGGGTTGCACTTTCTATAACATATACATATGATGGATTGGGTTGTGCATTCCGCAACACATACATGAGTTGGTGTGCATATTGCATTGCTTATTCATATATATACCCAAGGTTAATGATACATTATACCTCGCACTATAAGACGAAGATGATTTATACAATAAAGACATATCCAGACAAGTTGTATTAAGTTTTAGAGTTTCATTGTTCGCCCATGTGGCTCAGGTTGCTTATAATTTCCCTTACAGCTATTCGCTTCATATTGCTTATATGTTTTTCCTTACAACTTGCAGTATCATATTATTATTCATGCTTTACATACTCGGTACATTATTTTGTACTGATGTCCCTTTTGCGGGGGGCGCTATGTGTGTTCATGCCGCAGGTTCTGATAAATACTCTTCTAGGACACCTCAGTAGGAGTTGTTGAGTCCAGCCCTCAGTAAGTAATTTTCATCTTCCCAGATCTTTCTGGTCATTTATGTATGGAGCATTTTGTAGAGTTATGTACAACATGGGTAGGTCAGGGCCCTGTTACGACCATATGTCAGTTCAGTTGCTCGTAGAGGCTCACAAACTTATTTTGGTATATATAGTATGGGTGTATAGCCTTGTCGGCTAAGTTAGCTTTTGTTAAGCCATGTTGTGACCTTGTAGGTCGCATTGTATATATTTGTTCAGATAATCCCTCTTATCTAGAGTAGTTGTTGTGATGTATCTCAATACGGCCTTCTCGACCAGAAGTTCTGCTTGCATAGAAGACTGGTCATTAGAGTGGTATGCTCGGGCTAGCAGGGAACCGGGTGTTGGCCACACACCCTAGTTTAGGGTGTAACAATCTCCATATAAGACTAGGTCAATCCTAGGCTGTTTCTGAGTCATGTTTAGCAGAGTCTTATTTATGGGTGTGTTTTGCACCCACTTATAAGAGAGAGCTTGTCGAGCATTTAGGGATGGTTTCTGTTCTTTCATCTCATAGATCGTGTAATTGAGCTGAGTTGTGAAAATTTTAGTCTAACTTGTGCTTTACCTAGTTTCAGTTCAGATAATATCCAGAAAGACCTTGGGTAATTTGTATTCAAATCCAGTCCATGAAAGATTCTGATCAGATTATTGATACGCTAGAGATGCAAGTATGATATTGAAATTTCAGAGCATGAGCGACTGCCTTCCCTTTTTATACGAAGGAAGCGATGTAAGCTCAGAAAGATAAAGCATCGACTTAGAAATATAGGAGGAGTAAGGTGATAGAGGTACCCAATGTCTGAAGTATAGAAGATCGTAACAAGGTTGAAATCCAGATAACAATGAATAAGGTAATGTTTTTCCACCTTTAGCGGTGATGGAATCCTAGTAAGAAGTAACTATTTCTATTATTGATATATTGACATCAATGGATGTAGTCTCAAAGAAAGTGGGGGCTCAGGATACAACAAGGATTTAGCATGATCCTCAGTATGGACGGTACTGAAGAATAGTACGAGTAGGTAGTGATACCTCCCTTTTAGAAACATATACATGATGTACCTGGGAATCATTAGCCAAGTATGACCTTGAAAGAATTCAACTATTAGCGGGCCAGGCATGAAGCCCTTGTGCGAAAGATAAACATTTCCCTTGGTGAGACTCTTGTTAGAAAGTAGAGGCGAAGAGGGAGTTAGACATAGGAAATATTATATTATGAGGGTATAGACAAGGATAGAAGGTGAGATTGGTAGCAGAGAACGATGCAAAGGTAAGTGAAAATCTAGAATAAAGGTATGAAACTACTGAGAGTCGTGAAATAAAGAATAAAAGGATGGCAAGTCGTGGCCAATAAAGATAGAAAATGCTAAAGCAGTGACGGTTAGGGGCACCTCTCAGATGGTGTGTACTTGACGTGCCTAGGAAATAGATGGTCGAATATGACATTAAAAAATATTAAAGGTCCAGGGAGAGTCAAGTAATGAACCCTTTATGTGCAATGTAAATATTTTTCCCAGAAAAGCTCTTGTCCATAGTAAAGAAGGAATTTCAAATGCATAGAAATGAGGGCAATTAAGAAGGAAGACATTAAAAGTAAGAACATGTTTTGCTAGAAGTATTCAGACTAAGATAAGGAGTAAGTATGATAGCAAGAGCATAATATAAGGATGAGGGACATCAGAATAAATGCGAGGAATGACTGAGAGTCGTAGAGTAAAGTATGGTAAGGTGACCAGAGCACAGTTAAGAAAGACAAAAAAGTAAGAATAAGTAAATACTGAGTTGAGAAGAAGAATGTGTTATGAGACCTAGCATATTAGGAAATTTGAATTGATAATGGTCAACAGAATATACTGATCAGATGATCTAGCTCCCTAAATCAGGAAATACCAAAAAAGGTCTGCTCAGTCAAATAAAACAAGTGTCGGAAACTCGAAGGACGACTGTAAACAAAAATATTGAGAAATTATAGAGTAAACAATCAAATAGTAAGAGAATAAGCGACAAAAAAGAGCAATCGTTAAAGGTTATCAAGAAAGGAGTCTTAAAGTTAACGTATTGATTAGAAAATAAAAAGTATTACGACGGAGCATGTTAGTTGCGAACATGTGGCATCTCATGTATGCAACTGATTCTGTGGTCTCTATTAAGAGGGTATTGCTTTAAGGCAAGTTATAAGTTATTAAAGGATCACAGGCTACAGAGAATGTTGATTTAACGACCTGATATTTCACGAAACAAGTCCCCAAGCACAAAGAGTGGCATATGGGATATAGTATGGGAAAGAACTGACATAGACTCATATGATGGGTTAGTAAGAAGATGTAGAGGTTACAACAAATAATTCCTATACAAACAAGATTGTTCTATCCAGTTATGGATATGCTATGACTATTAAATGGTATGTAGATATTAACGTTAAGAAATGATGGGTGGTAGCCTTCCAATTAGAAGAGTTGAAGCAGTGATAAGAGCCGCCAGACGTATGGGACTCATAATGGAAAATATGAAGAGTAATCAAAACAGTGGCACATGTAAACCTAGGAGGGGTCATTCAAAATTAACGAATAAAAGGGTAAGTCGAGTTACATCGAGAGATGATGTATGTGAAAGCCTAGAAGCAGGCTAGCTAGAAGGTCATACGAGCCGTCAGTTGATATAGCATTTCATATTATAGGATGGTCTCAGAGCCTGGAGTTCTAATCTCACCATAAGTAATCTCAACTCTTAGGGAGTATATCAGATAGAAAGAAATGGCAACAAAAGGACTAGTATGAAACAAATCGAGATAAAGAATTATGAAACCTGGAGATGAAGGCAAACAATTAGAGGTCATGCTCAGAGTTAATACCACCAGAGAAAAAGCAAGAGTAATTGTAAAAAGGATAACTGCGGGCAGTTAAAGGGCCCAAGATCTTGTAGGAATACATGAAGACGTGATTGTTGTAAGTATATTGCTAAAAATATGTTAGCCAATACACAAAAGAGGAATTTACTCAGAATATGGAGGTTTTAGTATAGATGTGTACCAAATAGGGAAATATGTCAATAGTTCATTGCCAACTATATTGGTCGAATGAGACACCAAAAATTGACCTCAGTGTGGGACTTAAGCCAATATGGATAAGAGACTTCCGAATAATATGGGTTGAGATAGATTAATATGTTGTAATGCACATATTCCAAATAAACAAATAGATGAGGTTGTTTACGCTTAAGAGTGGTTGGGAAAGCCAAAGAAAATTTTAGACCCAAAATTCTAGGTCGACAACAGTAAGCACACAATGGAGGTGCGACGTGATATCTTTAGTAACCACGAAGACCTCCGGTACACCCTTAAGTCACAACAGTCAAATTCAAAGATAAGATTCTGCCATAGATAAGTTACAGTGATACAAAGACTTATGAGCTTTCTTAAAGAGAATAACAGTTCTCGAGCTTGAACATAAATAAAAAATATTCCATATGATACAATATAGCATGATTCTTCTTAAAAGATAAATGTTTCAGAAGTTAGACTTCAACAGAAGGATATTCTGCAAATGCGATGAAAAGGCAAGAGTATAGAATTGTTCCTTCAACCATTTGAGAGTCCAAGTATGAGACTCAATAAAGATAGAATTATTATACTGAAAGATACCTCCCATAGATGATGAAATAGAGGAATAACCATACAGGGATTCAATCCTATTACAAGTTAAAGAGAAAGTTTGACAGAATAAAGTGGCAGCATCCAGGACAACATAAGATAAAATTTATAAGTAATTTAGCCTATCTAGAGGCCGGGGAGAGAGAAGATCTGCCAAAAAGCTTTAGCAGTTAGCAAGATCTCGGGGTCCAATTTTAGGACTCCAATGATAATAAAGTTATAACGCACAAAGTATCATTGTCACCTCTGTGGTAAATTAAAGAAGTAACAATGTGGGAAATTAGAGTTAATACTACCGGAAGAGAAGGTTCAGCGACAAAAAATGCCAATGTTTAATTTATAGGGGGACGGAGTTCTTTGATACCTAGGTTGATTATGCATCCCAGATCTATCTCACTGCGGGACAAGATTAGAGTAAAGGTGCTTCGTTCTCGATATTCTATTCATCTGGGTTCAACGATGATGTACCACCCTACCCAAGACAAGGACTGAGGTAATAATAAAAAAGCAAAGTAGTGCCAAGTTTTGGCATAGAGACCCCATAGTTAGCTAGTAACGATAAAGCATTAGAGGCCCAGTAGGGTAATGGAGTGAAATACAGATTTCCACCTAGAAAGGATAAAATGATTCAAAAATAAAGTTCAGTATGGGTTTATCCTTGATCTTATCAGAAATTCTGCTTTAGGTAATCAATGGTCAACAAATATATAAGTTTGACCCACTTCTTTCAAAGATAGAGTGATCCGCACAGTCGATGATTATACTAGCTATACACTAATAGGGATGCTATGATTTTGGGACATTTTAATTGTCTAATGAAGAATGAAGAGGTTCGGATATAGTATAATTCTAAGACTTCTCCAGGAAGGTTTGGAAGCACAAGGAAAGCCCTAATATAGCTCATTCCTAGATATGTGGTCAGGCCAAGTGCACGATTCAGACGCTCGATGATATAATGCGAACAAGTATGCTTGATTTAAATGGAAATTGGGATGGTCATTTACCCCACTATGAGAATGCACATTATAAATATTATTATGTCACCATTAGGATAGATCTTTATGAGACATGGTCTAGTTGGAAATAAAGATCGTCTATGGATTAACTTGACGTAAGAAAATGAGACTTGCTTAAACATGTGTTAGTCTTGTTAGTTCCCCAGAATGTGGAAGTGATAAATCTCCTTTAGAAGTAAGTGTTAATTGTCCAAGATTTCCAGAAGTCACCCACCGATGTGCGATGTCGAGACTTAAAGAACATCGTTCATGATTGGGTATCCCTGAAGATTTTACTCATAAAGGGTGTAATGAGAATTCGACTGGAAAAGAAAATTTAAACCACAGATACATCGAGTAGTATGGTATTACGTAGAGACCTAGATAAATGACCCTTGATCTTGAGATTACCTCCGGAGCCAGAGGCAGTTTATTTAGTTTCTCTCTTAACGATATTACGAAAGTTCATAGGAGGTTCCTCTCGGGCGTTGCATGTAGGGAGTGTTTATATTACTGAAGACATATCCTATGGGGAGGTCTCAAATATGATTCTTTAATATTAAGTCCTAAAGTTTCGGACTAAACATATAGCATCCATTAAAGTGTTGTTGAGGAATAACAATACAGAAGAGATGACTTGGAAAGCCTAAGAAGATATGAAGTCCAAATATCCTTACCTATTTCAGTCTTCAGGTGTTGATATTGAGACAGATGGGACAAGTGCAACTCAGAATACGGCAGAGGACAGTTAAGGTAAGTAATGGCTAACCCTCTTAAATTTTGCGTATATAGATGGTCATGTGAAGCTAAGTTGAACCTATACTATCATTATGCTGCCCTGTGTGGCATTGGATATATGTTTGGGTTGTTTAAGGTTTTGGATAGTCCTGTTTACAAAGAAAATTCTGTCAAAAATTTTAGAACCCTCAGAGGTTAAAAATATCTTTAACATTTGTGGACGAATGTTGCTAAGGGGAGAAGGATGTTACACCCCATAGTTTCGCATTGCGTCCCGTCATTGATTGATACTTGAGTCCCGAGAAGAGGTAAGACCTTACAAAAAGATAACCAAGGTTTATAACTTATTTACGGAAGTTCCAGAGAATATGGAGTCTAAACGGATAGAAGGAAGTAGTTTCGATGAAAACAGGAAATTGGGAAAATTGACGGGATAGATGACGGACCATCAAATACTTTGATGGACCGTAAATTACTTTGAGGGACCGTCAAATATCCAGCATGATCCATCCATCTTTCAGGAAGTTTGACGGGGAAGATTGACGGACCGTCGGATGTTTGAATGTCCGTCGAGTGTACCGTCAAAGTACGGCGGTGGAAAACTTTGACGGGTTTAAATTTGGGTATAATGATTTGGGGATTTATTTTCGCTATGACAGCGTTCCACCTCAGTAGGAGTTGTTGAGCCCAGTCATCAGTAAGTGAGCTTTATCTTCCTGGATCTTTCTAGTCATATATGTATGGAGCATTTTTCAGAGTGATGTACATCATGAATAGGTTGGGGCCCTGTCTCGACCATATGTCAGTTCAGTTACTCGTAAAGGCTCACACACTTATTTTGGTATATATAGTATGGGTGTATAGCCTTGTCGGCTAAGTTAGCTTTTGTTAAACTATGTTGTGACCTTGTAGGTCGTATTGTATATATTTTTAGGTTAATCCCTCTTTAGCTAGAGTAGTTATTGTGATGTATCTCAATACGGCTTTCTCGACCAGAAGTTCTGCTTGTACAGAAGACTGGTCATCAGAGTGGTACACTCGGGCCAGTAGGGCACCGAGAGCTGGCCACACTCCGCAGTTTGGGGTGTGACACAACCCCACAAAGCTACGAATCTCAGTCATGGTAGTGGGCCTCAGCCAATCTCTAACAACTCAATCTTTTTGGGATCAACCATAATTCACTCCTTTGTCACCACGTGGCCCAAGAATGCCACCAAATCAAGCCAAAACTCATATTTTGAAAACTTGGCATAAAGCTCCTTTTCTCTCAACAGACCAAGGATAATCCTCAAATGCTGCTCATTCTCCTCCTTGTCCTTGAATAAACCAAGATATCATTGATTAAAACAATAACGAATGAATCCAAGTATGGCTTTAAAATGTCATTCATCAAGGTCATAAACGTTGTAGGGGCATTTGTATGCGCAAAATACATCACAAGGTACACGTAATGACCATATCGAGTCCTAAAGGCCGTCTTCATAATATCTTAGGCCCGAGTCTTCAACTGGTGATAGCCTGACCTCAAATAAATCTTTGAAAATACTGAAGAACCCTAAAGCTAGTCAAACGAGTCATCAATGCGGAAAATATGGTACTTTTTACTAATGGTGACCTTGTTCAACTGACGGTTGTGTATGCACATCCTTATCATACGTCTTTCTTCTTCACAAATAATACTGGAGCACCCCAAGGGGTGACACTCGGTCTAATGAACCCCTTATTCAGAAGATCTTGCAACTACTCCTTCAACTCAGCCGGTGCCATCCTATAAAACCCAATAGAGATAGGGCGAGTGCCTGAATTAAATTGATGCGGAAGTCAATATCGTGATCGGGTGGCATACCCGACAGATCAATAAAAAACACCTCTGGAAACTCATAAACAACAGGCACTAACTCAAGGAATGGAGAATCAACACTAGTATCACAAACATAGGCCAAATAAGCCAAACATCCCTTGTCAACAAGTTTCTTCGCATGGAGGTAAGAAATAATCTTCTTCGGAGTGGGACTAGAAGTACCCATCCACTCAAGTCTGGGAATCGCATGCATGGCTAAGATAACTATCTTGGCATGACAATCTAAGATTGTGTGGTACGGAGAAAACCAAGTTATACCTAATATAATGTCAAAATCTAATATATCCTGGATCATCAAGTCTACCCACGTCTCGTACCCCATAAAAGAAACTAAGCAATTCCGATAGACTCTATCAACCAACACAGAATCCCCTACCGGAGTAAATACATAAATAGACAAGTCAAGATGGTCACAAGTATAATCCCAACAAACCTAATGATAAGTAGATACATATGAATAAGTAGACCTTGGATCAAACAAGACCGTAGCCGAATGATTACGAACAGAAATGTTACTTAATATCACATTATTAGAAGACTATGCTTCCCGCCTACCCGAAAATGCATAACACTGCACACCACCATAGCCACTATGTCCATAATATACTCCTCCCCTGGAGACTTGAGAACCACATCTACCGGACTGATGTCCGCCTCTAGAAATTTGAGAACCACTGCGGCCTGATTGAGCACCACCCCTCACTGAAGAACCACCCCGGCTACCAGAAGATGTCGGAGTCCTATGGGTCTTAAACCTGGAACCTGCTGAGTCTCACTCTATCTAGATCGAGGAAAATCTCTCCTGAAGTGACCTAACTCACCACAATCATAACAAACGTTGGATGCTAAAAGATGATACATGGAGGCTGAAGAACCGAATGGACCACATCGGTCGGCTGGCCAAGTGAAAGAACCTCTCTGATACTGTCTACCCCCATACCCACTCTGCCTAGAAGGGCCACCTGAAGATGTCTGTTACGCGGACTGTACCATATGGCTCGAAGCTGAATGATAGGTCCTGGAAGACTGACCACCACCTCTGTGACTAGAAAAACCACTAAACTGACTATACTAACGGTGACTCTTCTCACTAGACCCTCCAAAAGCTCGAACCGTGGTAGCCTTAACACTCATATCATGATCCACAATGGTCTAGAAAGAAGACACCATAGCCATATGATGAGGACAGGGAACATGAAGCGAAATAACAAGTCTATTAACGAACCTACAGACTATCTCTGCCTCTGTCATAATTAAGTGTGTTGTATACCGAGCTAAGGATAAGAATTTGACCTCATACTCAGCCACCGACATACCCCTCTGCCTCAATAAGTGAACTTGTCCTTAAGCTGATCTCTCAAAGTATGAGGCATGTACTTTTCTAGGAAGACCTAGTGAAACTAAACCCATGTGAGTAAAGGTGAACCGGATGGCATGCTCTCAATAAAATACCTCCACCAAGTCTTCACATCATTGTGAAGCTGAAAAGACACATAGTCCACGCCATGGGACTCAACAATCCCTATCTTATACAACCTCTCGTGCATGTCAATGATAAACTCATACGCATCCTCACTCCGGGTACCATGAAACTTTGGTGGCTCCATCTTCAGGAACCTACCAATAAGCTCATTATCTTTGAATGTTAAACCATGGGCTGCTACTGGCCTAGGAATGCCTTCAGGGGCTGGAAAACCATCGATGCGTGGGGCCATGGCAGCAACAAGCTGCATCCCCTGTATCTGCTCCTGCTCGAGAGTATGTAACCCTACCCTGGTATGAAAACCACCTAAAGTGACACCACTCGTGACCTGTTGGGCATCAAGGTGCAATAATATACGGGCCAATGTGTCCTGAAGTATTGGTTCAGATATAGCCTCATGGTGAGTCTGGTCTGGCCCAAACCTTTCCCATCCATTTGCTCTGCCTCGAGCTCACGCTCTGGAGAAGCTGAGTGTGCCCATCTCTATCCAGCTGCAGGAGCCCTGCCCCTGGCTGGTGCAGCACCACGACCTCTAGCTTGGCCACGACCTCTTGCCTATCCTCATCCTTGAGCGCCAGACCCAATAATGGGCTCGGGCTCATTATCCCTCACAATATCAGCTCGTGTTCTCACCATCTGTTAGATAATATAAATGAATTAGATACTAATTTGAATGTTCCAGATACTAATTTGAATAACATAGCATGAAGAATGAAAATAATTGAAGTTTCCTAAATGTTCCATAGCCTCTCACAGATAAGTACGGAGCTCTTCGTACCCATTCGTAAGACTAAACTAGAAATGCTTTTGTACTTATAGACTGGGTAACCTAGGGCTGTGATATAAACTTTTTTTACCCCAAACCACTAAGTCGTGCGGGCACCTACCTTTTCGATAGGCGAACCCTTTCATTATTCATTCATTCATTCAACACAATAAAGTAAATAAAACGGAAATAATAGGAGTTTAAATCATATCATAATCTAAGAATGTGGAAGTAAGAGTACTAATACACCCCAAGGATAGTGGTCTGACATAGTACAAGAGCCACTAACATACATGTCTGAATGGTACATAAGTTTAAAAAAGTAATAATACTGTCTCGGGAACAAGATAAAACAAGTAAATAGGAATGAGTCTCCAGGCAACAGATCTATTAGCAGTGCTCATCCTAGAAGACTCAGCAAGTGGCCTCGAGATCAGTCTCGAGGTAGAACCAGTCACATGCTCTGCAACCAAAAGAATACAGCAAGGTAGTATCAGTACAAACCCTATATACCGGTAGCTATCATTGGCCGACAATAGTTAGTTAACATATGCATAAGAAAGAAACTGAAGAATGGACATGCTCACAATCAAGTACAAGTAATATCACAGTCCAAGAATAATCAGCCCAAATGTAAAGAATCAAGTCAGGATCTAAGTATATGAATATAATGATGAGTAAATATGTAATGCAATGGCCAATATAATCTCGATACACACATGCTCCGGGCTGAATATATCATCGTCCTAGCAGTCATGACCCATGGGAGACCCATAAAGTCCATGTACGAGTCACTCCATATCACTCAACCGAGAGATGACTCTTCTACCGAGCACCCCGCTATCCATTTTGTATCACTCAACATATAATGGCTACGCAATCAATATAGAACAAGTATCAATATTGTTTCTTTCTCATTTATCATCGTCGCGCCAATCACAGATAGTATCAGTATATCATGGAAATGATTATGAATGCAATGCAATGATAATATCAAGTGTATCAAGTAAATCTCCGATCGTGCCACACATGGACACATATCACAACATCAGTACCAAGTCGAGTCCATTCCTCTATGCATGATAATATCAAAATAGGTGAGAGACACTATATCACATGTACGATATGACAAATACGTACAAATTTAGTAACCACAAAGAGGAAACAAGTCACATTCAGTCAACAATAACCAACCTAATTAATCCATCCCAACTCCGTACCCAAAGGCTTACATGCTTTCTATAATAGAATTAAATACACATACGCTTAGCAAACCAAAGTCTAACCATAAGGTAAGCCATAACCTACTTGGAATGCCTAGTGGGAGTCACTACGAATCACACTTGCACCTTGCCCTTCCGCGGATCACGGTCTTACTCGAAGTCTAATATTATTGAAATCTAAAAGTTAGAGCATGAAATTAACAACACCCATAATATTAAACTATCCTTCGAACCCAACCTAACTATGGGAGAAATGGAGAAACGGGCTTATTGGGGTAAAACGATCATTTCAAAAGTAGAATATGAAATTCAACATTATAGGTGTTCAATTCTAATCATCAATTGCTAAATCAACTCAAGATTAGGACAATTTCACCATACAACCAAAACCCTTAAATTTGGGTATGAATCCTGATTCTTCTACAATTAATTTCTCAAAGTTTATGGAAGATTCAAGCTTAACAAGTACTAATTAGTGAAACCCAAGCTTAGATTAGCAAAACCCATCAATTAATTTCCACTTTTAAGCTTAGAAGTCAAACATACCCTAACTAGGTTGAATTCATCTTTCCCAACTAGATTCTAGGTTATTTCCACCATTAAATCAACATAAGGAAGCTAAGTGAAGGTAATACAAGGTTAAGAAAGCTTACCACAAGAAGAAATCACTTAAAGATGCTTGGAATCGCCCTATGAGTGCTTTGGAGGAGTATTTTCGAGATGGGGGAAATGAAGGGTATTAACCCACTTAAAAACATTTAGGAAATTCCGTCGTCCGTTGTAGTGGACCCGCACCGGCTCTCACAAGCTCGCGCCTGTAGTCCCTTGCAAATCCCCAAACCTTTTCTGTAATATATCACTATCTGCTAGGGTGCACCGAGCCCCCCCCCCCCCCCCCCCAGCGAGAACATCAGAAAACCAACAAAATCCTAAACTTATACAATTTCAACCAAAAATCCAATAACCACCTGAGACCTCCCTGACACAAACTAGATATGTATGCATATGTAAAAGCACGATACATACTCACTCGTGGTCTCAAAATTTCCATTGGAGGTTTATTTCTATGAGACAATCTCCAACAGCCTAAACTAACTCTCCAACTAATAACCACAATCACTCCAGAGAGCTTCGGGAACTGAACCAACTATCCCACCAAGTCATAAACGACCCTCCAGACCTCATAGAATCGACAAAATTCCGAAAAAGGTCCATTCTCACAAAAAACAACTATAGGTCAACACTTTCACTCTTTAAGGTTCTAGTTTCTCAACTCCTACTAGAATCATCTTATAACTTTGGGATTCGAGTTAACGGGGGTAAAATAGTCAAATTAGTTATAATGACAAAATAGGTCATTACAAAATATGAATGATATCCAATAAAAATGTCATGACTAATATGAACCAATATACGCACGCTCCTGTAGTAGGTTTCACGTGACCCTTAGGGCCTCATGAGGTCCATATACTCACTTGAAATTCCAGATCTTCCAAATTACATCGGGCATACAACTGACATGTTATATTGTTATCATCAGTCTATCCAATACCATTTCTACCTATGTAAGGTTAATGATCACAGTCACAAAATATATATATTGTGTCTTGTAAGTATACTATGATTAGAACAAGAATGGTTATATTAGTTATTCCTTTTTATAAATGAGATTGGTGATATTTGACACAAATATCTATATTTAGTGTCACCTTACCTTTTATTTTAGTACTTTAATTGTGTTCTTTATAGTGAAATTATTGTATTCAACCTTATGTTGGTGTATTTGTGTATTTAGATACAAAGAGGACAAATGAGTTAAAACTGAGCATTTTTGGTAGGTTTCGGAGGCATTTGTACTTGAACAAGATGACGGAAGGATCGCACAATACTTGGAAAAAAATGGTTGTTAAAGGACCATCCCCGCTACTTCCACGTCCACACCTGTTTCAAGAAAATGAACTCTCTGAATCTCGAGGATTAAACTTGACAGACACACCCACGATGCATGCGCGTCGCGGGTGCATCGCGCGAGCATCAGCGGATTTCCTATTTTGACTAGAATTTGGTTTAATTATTTTGTCTTTTAACCAGGCTATAAATAAATATTTTTACCTTTTTTTAGGACGTGCTAGGATTATTATTGAGACATGTAAGCTGTCACTCTTATTTCTTTCTGATTTATTTTATTTTCTTCATTGAACCCTAGTTTATTCATGAATTCTTGCGTTCTTCGAATCATGAGTAGCTAAACTCTTCTTTTCTAGGGTTGTGGCAAAGACATGAAAGTTAGTTTAATGATACTTCGTATCTATTAAATTTCCATGTTTTGGATTGCTTATTTATTCTTGATCTTAATTGTTTAATTACTTGATCACTAGTTAAACACTATTTGTGGTTTGTGAGTTGAACTTGAGAAAGGGAATTCACGTACATAATAAGAATTAATAGGTCTTGTTCATAAGATTACGTTTCGCTACTAAGGATAGAGATATACCCTATAGACTTGCTTAGTTTGATACAGAGATTTAAATGCGTTCTTGTTATTTTAATTTCTAGCGATCATAAAGACATATACGTTAGAGTAACTTGAATAGACTTGTGGGCAATTCGAGAGATACTCATAAAGTTAACATCAACCAGTCAACTAGTAACCTAGGAAATAAAATAGGTAGAATTGTTGGAAGACTTATGTCAAACCCTAACCTTGGTGGGGTGGACACTGGTGCCACACCTAGACAAGTATTATCTCAGCAATAAAAGTAGTATACTATGTTAATCACCTACAGCGGAAGAGCTTAAACAAGTATATATATAATTGGGCCTGCAAGGCCTCAACTGTACAATACGACATCACATATCACTATTGACCACAAGTGTCCATCTGTCTGCAAAAGCCTCTAAGAATGTTTGACAAAATAACTTGGTTGGGCCACGACCCCAACCTACCTAACTAGCCTGCAACTATATCATAAGTGACTCAACTCGGCTACTCCAGAAGGAAATGGAACTCACCAAAATGGTGTTGATCAACTAGAGCGTCTACTTACACACCCGTTACCTACAAACCTGGACCTTCAGCATGACATGCATCATTCCCGATAAAAGGGACGTTAGTATGAATAATACACCGAGTATGTTAGGCGAATAAATCTAATGACAAGGGATGGAACTTAAAGTAAGCAAGCAAGAAGGTCAAAAAAAGGACTAAGCCAAAACAGAAAAGGGACGCAGACAAGAGAAAAAGCTTTTTTTGAAACGTGAAATAATAAGTATAGAAGAAATGTCACTTACCTGTAAGCTGTATTCTACTAAAAACGCTTATCAACTATATCATGAAAATATCACAACAGACTTAGATCTTATCTACCTACAAAACTGAACTCAATCTCGCAAATGCGCTCTATTTAGAGCAACAATAGGTCTCTTAGACCAACTACTACTAACTCTGTAATGTGAAGTGCTACAACAATTCAAGTTACACCTACTTATACAACTAATCCCTATTTCGAAATATGCTCCACTAGAGCAACAAATGGACCTTGGGAGGTCAGCAAATAGGATTCGGTGGTCGCCAAATAAGCCTCGATGGCTAGCAAATAAGCTCAAGATGGAAAATAGGCCGCGAGGGCTAACAAATCATATCACATAACTCACCTATGTTATTTATACATCAACTCGCTCAATTTTTGTTCCCCTTCCGAGAAGACACAACTTGTTATCCACAATTACCTTTAAGAAATGCAACTGAAGACTCGCTTATCCTCGAATTTAACCAATTACATAAGCATCCAACCAGAGGAGTAACAACTACTAAGGCAACCAACATTGACAACTACACAAGTGGATAGATATTCAACTAGGGAAGTCAAGCTACTAGTGCAACTGACAGGGGGCAACTATACAACTAGCAAGTATGCAACCCGGCGCCTACTACACCCGACCTCTGAGAACTTTATTTCAGGAAGACAACTACTAACTATAACTATTGTACATAACCACATCAAGTGGCATAACCTCTAATGAAAGTTTAATAAGCTGGATTGGGTCCAATTCAACATATATAACAATCAATGAGTATCTAGATTAGATTCTTATACGTTCTCGACTTTTACTATAGCCAAGAACTATTGATTACTATTGAACTTCGAGACACGAGCAATATCACCTCTTTACAAGTCGATTCTTCTACTATTTGCTAAATACATACACTTGCACAATAGATCAAATAGAAGATTATGGAACTTAATAACAACTCACATTCCCAATCCAACTATATACCATACAACCGATAGTAAAACAACTTCAACTACAAGAGTAGAATACCTATGACAATTACGCTTCCTAACTCCGCTAGGAAAATACGCTTTCTATTGAGTCATGCCTATTGAAAGAAGGGATAGCCATTACATACCTTGGAATAGAATCTTTGAAGATGATGATGCTTCTATCCGTCTCCTCATCATCCTTCTTAAACCAGCCACAAAGTCCTTCACAACAAGTTCTCTTCCATCCTCAAGAAAAACCTTCAACTTGTCTAGCTACATTATGGAGAATTTCCAAGATTCTTAATGATGATCTATGGGAGATTTGCCATTAAATTGATGTGGGATTGCTCCAAGATGACCGAACAACCATAAGGAGGTCTTTGAGAATGTTTGGGACTAGTTTGGGTCGAAATGGAAATGAAATGAGGTGACCACGGTCCAAGGCTATTTATAGAGTCATCCACCGCCTCTGATATGCGGTGGATTTTATGGTGCAAACCACCATATGCGGCCGCATATGCCACCATAAATGGTGATAGAACCTACCAAAAAGTCAGGCCAAAATGCGGTCAAGATCTGTGTGGAAGAAGGGATATACGATGCGCAACGCTTAACGTAACGCCCGATCTTCGTCAAACTTCGTTGAAATGTGATTCCTTTGATCCCAATGATATATAACCATCCATAAACCCTCTAAATATCCATTTAAGATGTAAGGAACCCTCAAAAGGATCTCGAATCACCGGCTCATGCCGTCTAACTATGCTCTTATCTGCTTACCAGATTTCGGGGTGTAACAACTTAACTGGATTGTCGAAATCCATGACCTTGATCTCATTCTCATCGGATAAACTCAAAAGTCCCATCCCAATTCCTTTTATCACAAATTGCTTATTTTACTATTTTCTTTTAGTCGACACTTTAGTTACAATAAATCCCTTGTTTTTTACTCTCTTGAATAGTTACAAAAGAATTTGAATTAGTTGAGCAGTAGAAAGTATAAGTCCATGTAGGTATGATATCTGGACTTCAATCAAATATTACTTATACGACTGCGTATACTTGCGTGTTTGTTTGGGAGCAACAATTGGTTTGTTGGTAAAATATACATATTAAAATTTTGAAAAAATATGCCTTTTGAAAGTGGCAATTTTTGTGCCCATTAATTATTTTTTAAAAAACAAATAAATCAAAAGAGTCTTGATCATCCTTTAATCAGTACTCGTGCACTTGAACAATTACTATATTTTAAGTTGAAATAAACCAATTTGTGATCAAATGAGATTATTTTGTTGGATTATCATAAATTAAAAAGAGCCATTGTAGGTCTTTATAAACCTAAATCTATAATTTTTATATTAGTATAAAAGTAAACTCCAACTAATAATTAAGATCATTTTTAAATAACTTAAATACCCTACTGATAAAATAAAAATATCGTACACCTACAAACATGAGCTTCAAACAGTCATTTTCTTTCCTAACTTTTTCTCTCTTGTATACTTGACTGTTAATGTCAATTTTGCCGTGAAATTTTAAAATTATGGGTTAAGGTGCCGATCATGAGCATGGATCTTTGCGGACCGAGAATCAAATCCCTTCGTGGAAGAAGTGGACCACATGGGAAGATATAAGCGATACGTTAAGCTTCTTGGCCAAATTACATCTTATAATTAAAGTTTGAGGGTTTATTTTTGTATGTTCAATACTTCAATTGCTATCAAATCATTTGACCTCAATAAACAAGTCTACATATAACAATCCACGTGGTTCACTCTTAAAAATTTGTACTCTATTCTTTTATGTAAAATTATTTTTTCAAAGCTTTGATTATTAATTTGGTGTTATTTTATAAAATCGTGTAATATATGACTTGGAATACACGTATAACATACGTGTCGGGAAATATATATATATATATATATATATATATATATATATATATATATCTATTTTGTCTTCTTGTACTGTCCTTCTTACTACTTAAAGTAAAGAACAAACAAGTGGGAAGAAAAGTAGAGAAAGTGGAAGCTCATTGAAACTTCTTACGCACTAAAAACATCCACTTAGAAAAAAAAACATACGTGGGAAATGGAGTATTTTCAAAGTTGGTAGGGGGGCCGAAAAGTTTGTAAGGAAGGTTACCAATGATAGGTTGGTAAAGAAATTGCAAAGGATCCACTAAATGTTGGGTTTTTGGTACCTTAGGGGAAAACAATTACCTAAAGGATGTGGGTGTTCTTTTGGAAGCAATGGTTCTCATAACTTGTTCTTTAACAGCATTTTCTGTAATTTCACTTTCATTTAATCACCATCATCAATCATACTCTAAGACTTTACCTCTTCAGCTTCATAAGATTCTCCACTCTCGTATTACTCTCCCCCTGCTACTACTACTATAAATTCAGTAGTATATTCACGGTATATTTTGTAATTATGATAGATGTATATTTAAGGTAACTTAAGATTCTTATTGTATTAGGAATCAACCATTTAAGGTAAGTTAGAATTCTTATTGTATTAGGAATCAACCTCTGTACAACTATATATATTGTTATTAATGAAATGAATCTCTAAGGGAAATTATTCCAATCTTACATGGTATCAAGAGCCAAACCCTAATCTCTACCCCTCTCTACTCTTTTCTCTAGGCCGACCACCACCCAAATTCCCATCCTCTCGGCCGGCGGCAACAAGGTTGCCACCATGTCTTCCACCACTAATTATGGTTCATCCAATGGCACACTTGACAACCCCTCTCAACGTTCATTGTCTTCTTTTCATCCGGCATTCGCCGTTAACAACATCAAGAATTTTATCCCTATAATTCTTGACCAAGAAGACTGTCAATATTCCATGTGGATGGAACTGTTCTATATTCATGCATGTGCATACAATGTGCTCGACCATATTGATGATTATGTTCCTCGTCCCACCGATGTTTCAGACTCAACTTGGCGTCGCCTTGACGCCATCATCAAACAATGGATCTACGGCACCATCTCTAAAGACTTGTTGTGCACTATCATGAAAACAGGTGCTACGGCACGTGAACTTTGGGTCCGGCTAGAAGAAATTTTTTAGGATAATAAAATACTTGGGCCGTGTATTTGGAAGAGCAGTTCAACAATACACGTCTCAAGAATTTTAACAACATGTCCGAATATTGTAAACAACTGAAACTCATAACCGACCAACTTTCCAACGTCGGGACTTCTGTGTCAGAAACCAAGATGGTGCTTCAACTAGTTGTTGGTTTACCGAAAGGTGAATATGATACACTCGCAACCATGATTCAACAGGCCGACCCCCTCCCAAGTTTCAACAAAGCACGTTCACAACTTTTGTTAGAAGAGACCCGCCGTGCCAAACAAGAGGAGCACAATCACAAGGCATTAGTTGTTGACGGCATGACACCACCGGCGGCCAACACCACCCAGCCACTACCGCAAGACCACCAGCAGCAGTAATCCCGAGGCGGAGGGCATGGCGGCAGAGCCGCGGTAACAACAATAAAGGAAAGGGTCGCGGCAAAGGAAACCGCAACCAGCAACCAGGCCCAACTCCTACTGCCTATCTCCCGTGGCCTGGACAACAACCAATGTGACCCAATCGAGGGAACTGGGCCTTGCCTGCATGCCCATACACAACTACGGGGTCCAGTTCCAACAGGCCGCTTGGTCACCTAGTTTATTGGGCTCTGCCCAGCCAACAGGCAAGCCCACCCGCAGCAACAGCAGGCCCACATGGTCTCGATCTAGCAGCACCCGCAAGGCAGCTGCTTGGCCCTCACCGATTTAGGTCAGGCCTTCAGCACCGTGAACCTTCAACAGCCCGAAGAAAATTGGTACATGGACACTGGAGCCACATCTCACCTCACCCGGTCGTCATGTAACTTATCTCAACTACTTCGACTAAAGTGTCCTCAATTTATTACTGTCGGCAATGGTCATCGCATTCCAATTGAAGGTTACGGTAACATACATACCAAATATCCCCACCCGCCTTTCGCCATAAATCACGTCCTCTACACCCCTAACATCATTAAAACTTAATCTCTGTTAGAAAATTCACTCGCAATAATTTTGTGTCTGTCGAGTTTGACCTCTACCCCTTCACTCAATCTTCCGCTGTCAGACCGCAATCACCTCTATCCCTTGCGGCTATCTCTCCCTCAACTTGGCACAACAGACTCGGACACCCCGGATATCATATTTTTACTTTTCTTAGGACTACTAAGTGTATTCAATGTAATAATGGGAAACTTGCCCAACACTATTTTTCTTGCCCGCTCGGCAAGCATACTCATCTTCCATTTATGTCATCAAACAGTGTTACTTTTTCTCCTTTAGATATTGTTCATGCCGATTTATGGACATCTTCGGTTGTTAGCTCTTTGGGTCACAAATTTTATCTAGTATTCTTAGATGATTTTTCACATTTTATCTGGATTTACCCACTGAAATTCAAAACTGATGTTTTTGCCAAATTCCTTGAATTTCAAAAATTCATTAAAACACAGTTTGAAAAATCTGTCAAATCATTCCAATGTGATAATGGACATGAATTTAATAACTCGGCATTTCACAATTTCTGCTCGAAACAAGGCATGGTTTTCCATTTTTCCTGTACCTATACTTCCTCCCAAAATGGAAAGGCTGAATGAATTATACGTACCATCAATAACATGATTCGCACCCTTGTATTTCATACCTGTCTTCCACCGCCTTTTTGGGTCTATGATGTTAAAATGGTAGAATCCCTTCTTAATATTTTACCAACTAGCACTCTAAAAAACAAGACCCCTACTGAAATCTTATACCATAGGTTTCCATCCTATGACCATCTCCGTATTTTCGGCTGCTTATGCTACCCCAAGATAGCCTCCACTGCTCCTTACAAACTTGCCCCTCGCACCTTGCCCTGTGTCTTCGTTGGTCTCTCTCCTACTCATCGGGGCTACCTGTGCTATGACATTGCCACTCGCAAAATCATCGTCTCCCGTCACGTTACCTTTAACGAGACGACCTTTCCTTTTTCAAATCTCTAAAAATTTGAGACCATCGATTACACCTTTCTTGATGAACTGAGTCTGTCCCCGGCTATCCAATCTCTGTACCACTAGCAGCCCACTGTTTCGACAGAGCCTGCAGCTCCGTCCCCGCCATTGTCCAGCACCATCTCCGACCAAACAACTTCCTGCTCTAGGTCGAACAGCCCACCACTACCTTTGTTGTCTCTAGCCATGTCTCCTGCCCCTCTAGTAGTATTGCTACCTCTAGAACCCGTAAGCCTGCAGCCTCCCAATCCAGACCTCCCACTGCTGCCTACCCACCGTATGGAGACTCGTGCCCAACACGGGATCTTCAAACCCAAGGTTCACTTCAACCTCTCCACACAAACCTTATCACCCATTCCAAAAAATCCAAAACTAGCCAAACTGGACCCTAATTGGAATACGGCCATGTGCGAGGAGTTTAACGCTTTAACCAAGAAGAACACTTGGGATTTGGTACCTATACCAGACGGTGTGAATGTTATCCGGTGTATGTGGTTCATCACAAGTTCAGAGACAGTGGTGACTTGGAACGGTATAAGGCAAGACTAGTTACCAATAGCACTAATCAGCAGGAGGGTATTGATTATGGTGAGACATTCAGTCCGATTGTCAAATCAGCTACTATTCAGACTGTTCTCAGTATTGCTATGGGCATGCATTGGTCGATTCATCAGTTTGATGTCAAAAATGCATTTCTTCATCGGGATTTAAAGAAACTGTGTACATGCATCAGCCCCCTGGCTTTGTTCATCAGGTAGTTTCGCAGTTTGTATGTTGTCTCCGGAAATCATTGTATGGCTCGAAACAAGCACCCCGCGCTTGGTATGATCGCTTTGCCATGTATCTTATGTAGATCGGATTTGTATGTAGCAGGTGTGATAACTCTCTCTTCACTTTTCATCTAGGTAGCAACACTGCTTACTTGCTATTATATGAGGATGACATTGTTCTTACTGCCTCCTCTGACGGTTTGAAGAATGAAATCATTACTTTACTTAAAACTGAATTTGCTATGACCGACTTGGGCAAATTGAGTTATTTCTTGGGTATAACAATGACCAGATCTGCAGCTAATATGTTCTTGTGTCAGTGCAAATATACAGAAGAGATAGTGTACAGGGCTAAGATGGCTAATTGTAAAATTATGCCAACTCCGATTGACTCGAAATCCAAGCTCAGTGTCAATGAGGGTGCGCCAGTTTCTGATCCCACTCTATATCAGAGCCTTGCAGGTGCGCTTCAGTATCTTACATTAACTAGGCCTGATATTGCATATGTCGTTCAGCAGGTGTGTCTGTTTATGCACGATCCTCGAGAGTCTCATTTTGCGGCCCTCAAACGTATTATCAGATACGTTAAAAGCACCCTGGACTTTGGACTACATCTCTACCCCTCTGCCCCAAACAAGTTACTCTCCTACATGGATGCAGATTGGGCAGGATTCCCAGACACACGTCGCTCCACCTCAGGCAACTGTGTATTTCTTGGGGATAATCTTATTTCATGGTCCGCCAAGCGGCAGACTACGCTATCCCATTCGAGTGATGAAGCAGAGTATCGCGGAGTTGCTAATGTCATTGATGAGATCTGTTGGCTCTGAAATCTTCTTTTGGAGCTCCAGTGTCCACTTCGAAAAGCATCTATAGTCTATTGTGACAACATATCTTCCATCTATATGTCTCACAATCCGGTCCAACATCAGCGGACTAAGCATATTGAGATGGATATTCACTTTGTACGAGAGAAGGTTACCCTTGGTCAGGTCAAAATATTACACGTGCCTTCCTCATATCAGGACGCAGATATTTTCACAAAGGGACTACCAAGACAGCTCTTCACCGACTTCTGATCCAGCCTTAGCGTTCGACCTCCTCCCGTTCCGATTGAGGGGGAGTATTAGTGAATATTATCCGAATATTCACAATATATTTTGTAATTATGATAGATGTATATTTAAGGTAACTTAGGATTCTTATTGTATTAGGAATCATCCATTTAAAGTAAGTTAGGATTCTTATTGTATTAGAAATCAACTTCTGTACAACTATATATATATTGTTATTAATGAAAGGAATCCATAAGGACAATTATTCCAATCTTACAAGTAGAGCTTCATCTCCTGTTGAAACTAAGGGTGGTCAGTGGGCCGGGACGGCCCGACCCCGACCCGACCCCGTCCCGAGTCCGCCCCGGTCCCGCCCTGACCCCGCGTTAAAAAAAAAATGGTAGCATGACAAGAACTCGGGACGAGACAATGTCTCGTCCCGCTAGACCCGAGCCCACCCAGTGCCCGCCAACCCGACCCCGCCCCGAGCCCGTCCCGACCCCGAGCCCGACCCCGCCCCCCGATCCCCCTTTGCAAATATAGTCATTGCACCAACGACCATTTTAGATTTTGGCCGTTGGGCAACGGCCATTTTAGGCCTCCCCCCTCCCCCAACCCCCCTACCCCTTAATATTTATTTTTAACCCATAAGTTATTATATTTACACTTTAACCCAATTTTTCAACTATAAATAACTCATTTTCTCTTCATCTTTCTCACAAATCTTCCTACAATATCTCTAATCTCTCAATATATCTCTCTACAAGTCTACATTGTTTACTAAATATTCAATTTTATTTATTCATTTCGGAATTGGGAGTGAAGTTGGCAACTAGCTTGAGGATCTTCCATCGAGCAAAGTTTCAATTTTCAACCTCTCGATTACACGTCGGAGTTTGGTACATTCGTCCCTTCATTAAATTATTATTGTCTGTTTATTTTATTTAGCACACTTAATTTTATTGTCTTTAATTATTTATTATCATAATTAAAATGAAAGGATTAAGAGGTATGTTTAAGGGTAAGGGTGCTTCTTCTAGTAGGGGCGGCAACCAGGGCAAGGGTACTTCTTCTAGTCATCTTATTCCTACACAGGATGATTTTGTTGATACTCAACATTTTCCTACAATACCATTAGATTTAGACGAGGAGCTATTTTCTGGAACTCAAGAAGACTTTAATTTAGACGATGATCTAGATGATACACCCACTAATGTTGATGACAACATACCCACTAGTGCACCTTCAACTGAAATACCTCCTATTCCCCCTAGTATGAGACGAGGTCCAGCAAAACGACCATTAAAATCAGATGCATGGACATTTTTTGATAGGGACGTAGAGAATCAAGTAGCTATATGTAAAATTTGTAAAAATGTTTTAAAATTTAAAAATGAAAAAGGTCACGGTGGGACGGGGGGTTTAATTAGACACGTGGTAAGTGCTCATCCAGCTAGGTATGCCCAATACCAGGCTTCAAAATCGGGTGCGCAAACGCCCGCTCCATCGGGACAAGGTTCGCATACTGATACTGTCCTAGACCAAGTACAGGGTCAAATTAACCCTATGACTGGGGGAATTGTAGGCCCTAAATACAATAAACATAGAGATAGGGAAGCAATATCAAAATTAGTTGTTGTGGAGGGTTTGCCTTTTTCATTTCCTTCATCTCCCGGTTTTATTCATTACATTAGAGATATATATAATCCTGCTTTTAACGATTTTTCTAGATCAACTGTTAAGAGAGATGTATTTAAATCCGCGCATGAATATCAACAATATTTATGTTATTCATTATATCATTTTAATGGCAAAGTATCTATCACGTCTGATATAGGTCATAGTACTAATGGCCATGATTATTTAACTGTAACTTGTTATTGGATAGATTATAAATGGTCTATGCAAAAATGTATTTTAGTGTATAGATATATAGATGATAGGCACACTAGTACTTTTATTGCAGATAATATTTATCAAGTGTGCCATTATTACGGAATAACCGATAAAATTATGACTATTACATTAGATAACGCTTCTTCTAACAATTACGTAATTACAATTTTAAAAAATAGTTTAAGTCCATCTTTTCCAGATCATTTTCATATAAAATGCGCGTGCCATATATATAACTTAATTGTAAAGGACGGTCTATCACTTTTTGAAGACATTCTTAGTAAAATACAATTTGCTATAAACTTTATTTTTAAAAGTAATAAAGTACAACGTAGAAAAGAATATAAAAAAACTTGTCACGATTGTGGACTATCTTATAGAAAAATTCCACAAGAAGTATCCACTAGGTGGAATTCTTTATACGAGCAACTACTTGTTGCTTATGACTATAGAAAACCTATAACTTTATTTTTTAACTCTCATAATAAAAATCCAAATTTGATATGATTTTAGATAGTGATTGGGTAAAAATTTCTGAACTTATTGTATTTTTAGAGAAATTTTTTCAAGCAACAAAAGAATTTTCCGGTATATATTATCCTACTATTTCAACTATGTTGTTTTATATAACTCTAATATTTTTATTACTTAGTGAAAATATGGAAAAACCAGCTTATAAGGCAGGTATTAAAAAATGTTTGTCAAAATAAAAAAATATTTTATTCCTATTCCCACTATTTATATTATTGGTTCTGTATTAAATCCTACTATTAAAATAGACGGTTCTAAATCACTAATTGAAACTATTTACGATTGTATAGAAGTACTACCACCTCCAAGTCCCAAAAATCTAAATCACCCACCACCTATTGAACAAACTAAAGAAGAAGTGTTGTCTAGCGTAGAACACCAATGCAAAAAAATATATAGATTTTATCAACAAGAAAATGCTAGTAACTTACCGGCTTCCATACCATCTTCTTCATCTTCAACACAACCTCACAAAAGACATGCTGTTTCTGCGGCTAGTATTGAAAGCCTTAGAAATAGAATGTGCGGCCGTACCTCTACTACTAACCAAATTAGCGAGTTGGATATTTTTGTTTTGCAGGATTCTGTACCGTACCAAGAAGTTATCAATGAAGATGGACATGAAGACTTGCTGAAATACTGGATGGGGAATAAGAAGACCTTTCCGACACTTTCATTGATGGCCCGAGATGTTTTGAACATTCAAGCGTCATCAACTGCGTTTGAAAGCGTTTTTTCTGCCGGCAGATATCAAATAGGAGACCACAGACACTCATTAGCCGGAGATAGCTTGGAAAATGCAGTATTATTCAGAGATTGGATACGAACAGAGCGGAGAAGGTGCGGTCAACCGGAGATCAACGAAGAAGAAGAAGACGAAAACTACAACGAAATCTTATCCGAAGGTGGTGGAAGCGACGTAGATCAATTTGACCAACAATTACCAATTCCAACCGAAGAACCACAGGAAATCATCAAGCAATTAGAACAGGTTTTTTTGAGAATGTAATTTTTTTAATTGCAATTTTATTATGTAATTTGCAACTTTTGGACAACACCACAAAGTTGCAATTTAGATTTTACTTTTTAGACAATTGTATTTGTATTACAAAAAAATCATATGTCTATTAAATAATATAAGAGGCACAAAAACAGCCTTGGGATGTTTTTATTACACTATCTTGTCTTGTTTATTGAGTTTTTTTTATACATATGTTATTTAAAAAGAAAAAAAAGGAAACCCGCTGGACCCCGCCCCGACCCCGACCCCGCCCCGACCCGATTCCGACGGGATCGGGATCGGGGACGGATCGGAGCAATTCCCGCCAGACCCGACCCCGCCGAGATCCGACCCCGACCCCTTCGCCCGTCCCGCCCCGACCCCGCCAGACCCGAGCCCGGCCCACTGGCCACCTTTAGTTGAAACCAATAATTTATAATCTCACTACTTCTCTTCAAAAAAAAAAAAAAAAGAATATCATACTTGTTTATAACATAACTTTCATGGAAGGGAAGAAGAAATTTGGAAGTTCATCATTCTCTTTCTTCAGTATCTTCAAATCGAAAACACTAAGGGGAGATCAAGAATATTACTCAAAGAATGATTTCGTGAAGGCATACAAAGTGTGGCCTAGTGATGAAGATAGAGGTCTATGGGTAGCTGAGTCTGGAATTGATAAAAAGGCTTCTACTTTCATCTCCATCAGGACTGCCAACTGGAGTAATGTTGAAGCTTCCAACTAGTTGTATAAAGAGGATTAAAACTTCCAATTGTTATAATCACTTAATTATTTGTTGATAGTGAATTAGGTTTCTTAGTTCTATACAAGTGTAAACATTATGCATTGAATAACGTATATATTTGTTTATATTCAAAAAATCATGTCGTTCTCTTCATCTATATATATGCTACTTTAATTCTTCTCCTCTTTGTGCAAGTCATAACATGAGAAGTCGCATTTTATTATGTGAAATGGCTCTTGTAAGGTGTTCGCATATCTAATTTTGCTTAGTTTTTGAAACTGAAATAAACTGAAAGATTTCTTAATCTTCAAAAGATCATACCACTTTCTTTTTCCTTTTCAAGCCTTCTTTTGAGTAGAAATACGATAAGAATCTAGTAAGCGCTCTGTTAAATACCATGTATATAGTAATAGGTAATCACAGTTTTAGTTGTAATAGTTAGTCACGGTTTTGTCAATATTCTAGTGTAAATATTACCATAATTAATGTTGTACACTTACCATAATTATACGAGTCTTATACTACTAGAATAGAGATTTGGGTTTAGAATAGGAATAGATTTTCTATTATGGAGAATTGTAAATTGTATATATACTCTTTCATTAATGAGAATAATCAAGGGATTATTTCTTTCATGGTATTAGAAGTCTAGGTTAATTTTCGTTCTCCCAATTTTTTCAGTCCAAACAGTCCGATTCCGAGCTCCTTTCCTCGGTTTCCGTGACCGGAAATTATTTCTTTCTTCACCAAATTTTCTTTCATTATGTCTACCTCCAAGAACATGTTTCACCCCACCCTAGTTGTTTCTAACATCAAGAATCACATCCCTCTTATTCTTGAAATAGAAAACGTCCAATATGCGACGTGAGCCGAGCTGTTCAAAATTCACGCACGCTCGCATCAAGTCATCCACCAAATAATCCCCGCGGCTCCTGCGGATACGGAGGTGCCTAAATGCGAGGATGATCCTAAGTTGTGGATGACTCTTGATGCCACCGTCCTTCAGTGGATTTACTCCACTATCTCTATCGATCTGTTGCAGACGATTATTGAGCCGGAAGATACGGCGATGGCTGCTTGGAATAGGCTGCGTGACATATTCCAAGATAATCAAAATTCCAAAGTTGTTACTCTTGAGCAGGAATTTTCCCATGTTAACATCAAAAATTTCCCGAACGTTTCAACTTATTGCAAAAGGTTGAAAGAATTGGCAGACCAACTCCGCAACGTTGGTGCGCCCGTTAGTGAAGATCGTCAAGTTCTACAGATGGTTGATGGCCTATCCGAGGCCTATAGTGGCGTTGGAAATCTACTTCGTCAAAGTAACCCTCTCCCAAATTTCTATCAAACATGCTCCATACTTACTTTGGAAGAAGCCGGATTGGCTAAGAAGGCCGCTACCAGTGCTAGTCCCGTAGTCATGATGACGTCCTCCACAAATTCTCTGGATTTTTTTGATAATTCGGGCCAAAACCGTGCTCACTGTGGCGGCAAGAATACTCGGAAAAATAATGGAAAAAACTGCGGCGGTTTCGGCAGTGGCGATGGTGGCCAAAATAGTGGCAGTGGGTCCTGCCCCAACAATAATGGCCCACAGCCCAACTTGTCCAAGCCTTGGGCCTCCTGGTTATGGGCCTGGGCCAGTGGACAGTGGACCAACAGTCCCTACTTTCCAGCGCCTTCAGCCTACGATAATTGGGCCTAATTTTAGCCATACTTTCGGCCTAGCAGTTCTGGCCCAGTTCCGGTCCAGCGATACAGTGGGGTTCCGGGTCAGCAGGGAGGCAGGCCTGGGCCCCACCAGGCCCATCATGCCACAGGCCCCACTCCTACCAATATTGAAGTTGCGATGCACACATTTGGAATAAATCCCTTGGACCCAAATTGGTACATGGACATTGGCGCCACAACTCACATGACGTCTGACCTAGGTACTCTCTCGTCTAATTCAAATTTGAGCAACAATCGTGGTATAGTTATTGGTAATGGCAATTCAATTCCAATTTGTGGTTACGAGCATAAAACTATGTCTCCCCCCCCCCCCTCATCCACCCCTTATTTTGAAAAATACCCTTCATGCCCCTAAATTGATTAAAAATTTGGTGTATGTCCATAAATTCACCAATGATAATTCTATTTCTGTTGAATTTGATCTATTTGAGTTTTCTGTGAATGATTTCAAGACGCGGATTCCTCTAATGAGGTGTGATAGTATGGGAGATCTTTATCCTATCACGCCATGTTCCGGTCTCTCGAGTCCAGCCTTGCCATCCACTTTTGCAACCCTTGATCCTTCCTTGTGGCATTCTCATTTAGTTCATCCGGTGTAATCTATTTTGTCTTCCTTAGATAAAAAAGAATTTTATTTCTTGTCAGGGTACGTGTAGTACTCCGAATTGCCAATCTTGTTCTTTAGGAAAAATTGTTAGATTGTCGTTTGTAGACTCCAATTCTTATACTTTAATGACATTTGATATTATTCATAGCGATTTATGGACATCTACTGTTCTCAGTTCTTTGGGTCATCATTATTATGTTCTATTTCTCGATGATTATTCTAATTTTTTATGGACTTTTCCGATAGCGAAAAAATCTCAAGTTTTTTCCACTTTCTTAAAATTTAGAGCATTTATTAGAACCTAATTCGAATGGAAAATAAAAAATATTCAATGTGATAATGGCAAAGAATATGATAATGGGGTGTTTCGGGAATTTTGTGCCAATAATGGGATTATTTTTTGTTTTTCTTGTCTTCATACGTGTTCACAAAATGGGAAAGCCGAAAGCAAAATTCGTACCATTAATAACATTGTCCAAACTTTATTGATTCATGCTTCCGTACCCCCTTCATTTTGGCATCATGCCCTACATATGGCTACCTATCTTCTTAACATTCTTCCTATCAAAGGTCTGATAAACTCGTCCCATCTTCAAATTGTATATAATAAGACTCCTTCGTATTCACATTTTACGGTCTTTGGGTGCTTGTGTTATCCACTTTTTCCGTCCACTTAATTAACAAACTTCAGGCCCGGTCTACCCCTTGTGTGTTTTTGGGCTATCCGTCAAATCATCGTGGTTACAAATGTTTTAATTTATCATCTAATAAAATCATCATTATTCGTCATGTCATTTTTTATGAATCCCAATTTCTGTTTGTTAAGGTTAGTAATCCCGTGCCTAGTCCGTATAATTTTTTGGATGATAGTATACCCCGTATATTATTCACTATTTTTCGGATGTATCCCGCACACCAAATCCTCCAGCGGGCCCACTGCCCGCTGGTTCTACAGTCCAGTCCCTGCATCCCGCCGTGGGTCCAGGAACTGGGCCGCCTTCCCAGCCCAGTTCTGGCCTAATTCTTGTTCCAATTCCAGCGATGGAAATAGTGGCCCGTTACCAAGTTGGGCCAGCAGGCCCACTGCCTGTTGGCCAGTCCATCACGTGTCCCGATATTTCCAAAATCCGCCCAATTCTCCCCTTGAGTCAAAGACCAGTCACTCGTAGTCAACGGGGTATTTTTAAACTGAAAAGACTTTTTAATTTAAATTCTAATGTTCTTAAATCACCCTTACCCCATAACCCAGTGTCTGTTTTAAATAACCCGAATTGGAAAATTGTTATGACTGACGAATATAATTCTCTTATTGATAATAAGACGTGGGAGTTGGTGCCCCGTCCTTCTGGTGTTAATATTATTCGGTCTATGTGGATTTTTGCTCATAAGGACAATGCTGACGGTTCTTTTGCGAGGCATAAGACTCGTCTTGTAGGTGATGTTAAGACTCAGCAGGTGGGTGTTGATTATGGTGAGATATTTAGTCCGGTGGTCAAGCCGGCTACTATTTACTATGCTCAGCTTGGCTCTTTCGAAAGCATGGCACATTCATCAGTTAGATGTGAAGAATGCTTTCTTACATGGTGATCTTAAGGAGACAGTCTATATGCATCAGCCCTTTGGGTTTAGGGATCCCAAATATCCTCATCATGTCTGTTTGTTGAAGAAGTCCTTGTATGGGCTTAAGCAGTCTCCAAGGGCTTGGTATAAGAGGGTTGCCGACTATGTTTTGACTATTGGATTCTCTCACAGTAGGTCTGATAATTCATTATTCATATATCGTGGTGGTTCTTCCCTAGCTTATATACAATTATATGTGGATAATATTATCTTGACTACCTCTTCTGATGCATTACGCCAGTCTTTCATGACAATGCTCAGTTCTGAGTTTGCTATGAAAGACTTGGGTCCCTTGAGTTACTTTTTGGGAATTGTTGTCACTCGTCATGTAGGTGGGTTGTTCTTATCCCAAAGAAAGTATGCAGCTGAGATCATTGAAAGGGTTGGGATGTCATCCAATAAGTCTACTTCCACTCCAGTTGATACTAAACCCAAATTGGGTGCTGCGACTGGCTCCCCGTATGAGGATTCGACATGCTATCGCAGTCTTGCAGAGGCTCTGCAGTATCTTACGTTGATGAGACCAGACATTAGGTATGCCGTACAGCAGGTGTGTTTGTTTATGCATGATCTCAGGGTTAAGCACATAAATGCGCTCAAACGCATTATTTGGTACATCCAGGGGACACTTGACTTTGGCTTACATTTATATCCTTCATTGACGTCTACACTTGTCTCGTATACAGATGTTGATTGGGGTGGCTGTCCAGACACTAGATGCTCTACGTCTAGCTATTGCATGTTTCTTGGTAATAACTTGGTCACATGGTCTGCGAAACGTCAGTCTACATTGTCTCGCTCTAGTGCAGAGGCCGAGTATCGAGCGGTGGCCAATGTGATCTCTGAATCATGTTGGTTTTGTAATCTTCTTTTAGAGCATCATTGTCCTATTCAGAAAGCTACCTTGGTTTATTGTGATAATGTTCGTGCCATCTACTTTTCTGGTAATCCGGTTCAGCACCAGCGCACTAAACATATCGAGATGGACATTCATTTTGTTCGAGAAAATGTAGCTTGTGGACAAGTACGCGTCTATCATGTCCCTTCCAGGTATCAAATTGCAGACATCTTTACAAAGGGTTTTCCCTCGGTCATTTTTGAAGATTTTAGAGATAGTCTCAACGTTCGAAAACCGTCCGCTATGACTTCGGGGGTGTGTTAAATACCGTGTATATAGTAATAGGTAGTCGCAGTTTTAGTAGTAATAGTTAGTCACGGTTTTGTCAATATTCTAGTGTAAATATTACCATAATTAATGGTGGACACTTACCATAATTATAGGAGTCTTGTACTACTATAATAGGGATTTGGATTTAGAATAGGAATAGGTTTTCTATTACGGAGAATTGTAAATTGTATATATATACTCTTTCATTAATGATAAAAATCAAGAGATTATTTCTTTCACGCTCAGTATTTATGCGTTTCTGAAAAAGAACTTTCTTCAAGGAATTCACTATTTATTGCAAAGGTATTTGGTAATAAATAATATTCTTAATTCAGTATTTTCATATGAGGGTTTGGCTATCATTATTTTTTTAATAAAAACCACCAAAAACATGGTGGGAATTTATAAAACCAAAAATATTTTTTTACAAATCAACCAAAACTAGTTGATTGAGCAAAAATAGAAAACAGAGAAGCAATATGCAGAAAATGTAAAGCCAACAACATTTACAGAAAATCAGATATTCAAGTAGAATCTTCAGATTGTCTTGGATGTAGCAGTATTTTCTTGTTTATGTATCAGTATTAGTAGAAACTGTTGGTTTTTGTTGGGTTTTTATACGCAGCGGATATTGAAAACTTGTTTCAAACCCAACAAACGTAGAACTGTTTGATTGTAGGATAATTTTAAACTGTAAACATAAGACTTGAATGGTACTTACATATTTACAATAACTGGAATCTTTATCAACTGTGGGTGCGCACGTGAATGCCCTTTCGATTGCAAGCTCCAAGTTTCAATGTATTCCTCCTTTGAAAAGCTAGGAAATCTGGTAGAGGTTCGAGAGAGTGTTTTGATTCTGAGTCTCTAAGACTTAGAATAATGATATGAAAATCAAGTGTCATGAATAATGAAGTGTAGGTCTATATTTATAGGTGAAAAATTAGGTCAAACCGGATTAGGGTTTGACCTTGGGCCTAGCCCAAAATTTGAGATAGATAAGGTCATGGCGCGGCGGCCCTATGGTGTGTGTGTGTCGCGGCGCTGACGTGGCCCTACACTGTCTCATTTTATTTTTCGCACATCCTTAATTAAATCCAAAATCCAATTTTGACTTAATTAAAACAATCATTATTCATTTAAATATCTCAATTCTAAATTGAATATTTAATACTCTCTCAATACATTCTTAGATCGAAAAGACAATCGACATAGTCTGACCCTAGAGGCCTTCGCATATCGACATTTATCAAATTAAGGTCTACGCGGAACTCCTAGACGGTGCCGCAAGACGAACTCAATATGTGAAGTACGTTTACACGAATCCAGTAAACTTAACCTCTATGTGGTAAGATAAAATTCTTTCATTCATGACACATCCGATCAAGCTTAGGATTTGTCAAGTGTCTATCCAAATGACTTAATCATTTTATCTCATCTATATTAGTTGACAACTAGACCATATTTTAAATATGTCTATTGCGTTGGCCAACGACTTAGTCAACTTAGTATTACTGAGAATCTGAGTGTTCTCTCGAATATACATTCGAGGAATGAATCATAATCTTGGCTCAACTACCACATTTAATCCACATCGTAATGTACTCAATACAAGCCGTATCTCAACCTATAAGGCATTTGAGCTTAGGACAGGATCAAAGCACATTACTTTGTAGACAAAGTGCGTATTGACCTCAAGTCTAAGGACTTCTATCTCCCACACGCTGATCATACTTTAGACAAGTATAACAAACATTATATCAACAGGGTATACCAATACTTCCAAAGTATCCATGTGTCCATCACGAGTAGTCATTACTCATAGCAAGTGAGACATACTACATCCTCTAAGGATATGATGCAGACCACATGTCGACTTATCACATATCATCGATATCTCATTCTCGATGATCATTAGTCGAGACTATTTTAAGAGTTACGTTATAATATTAATATCTCACATTATTAATAACAACGTAACCTCTAGGGATGCATATTATAGAATATTATAAACAATCAACTAATAATTTAATAATTGCAAATGCCAAAATATTAATCTCCATTAATAATAATACGAATGTGTATAAAGTACATTTGTCCTAATACAGATTGTCTCTAGGACATACATATACTTTCAATCTCTCACTTGGCCTAGAGCCAATCTCCAACATATCTAATGCCTATATTCTCAAAATGTCCATTATGTGTGACTAAGCTTAATGGTTTAGTGAATGGGTCAGCTAGATTATCGTCTATGGGAACATAGTCTAATCTATTCCCTTCAGTCTCCACCATCTCCCTTGGTATGTGGTACTTCCTTGGTACATGCTTGTTTCTGTTTTTTTATCTTGGTTCCTTAGCCTGTGCAATCGCACCAGTGTTGTCACAATAAATAGTTATTGGACAACTGGCACTCAGAACTACCCTTAGTTCCTTCAGGAACTCAGAAATCGCGACAGCTTCTTTACCAGCTTCTGATCCAGCAATGTACTCAGCTTCAGTTGTCGAATTGACAGTTGTAGCTTGTTTGGAACTTTTCCAGCTCACTGCTCCACCATTGAAAATGAACGTGTACCCAGACTGAGATTTGAAGTCATCAAGATCCGTCTGGAAGCTAGCATCAGTGTACCCAGTAGCAGCTAGCTTTTCTTACCCACCATAGACTAAGAAGTAATCTTTAGTTTGTCTAAGATACTCAAGAATACTCTTGACTGCTTTCCAATGTTCTTCCCCAGGATTCTGCTGGAATTTGCAAGTCATACTAAGTGCAAAGGCCACATCTGCCCTATTACAGGTCATGGCATACATGATCGATCCTATAGCCGAAGCATATGGGATCCTCTTCATGCGTTCAAGTTCTATAGCATTAGAAGGATTGTCCTTCTTAGATAACTTGATGCCTTGTCACATAGGTAGACCGCCTTTCTTGGAATTTTTCATAGAAAAACGTCTAAGCACTTTGTCTATGTAGACTGACTGTGACTGCCCCAACAATCTATTAGGTATATCTTTATAGATCCTAATTCCCAGAATGTAGTAGGCTTCACCTAAATCCTTCATCATGAAGGTACTGGACAACCACTCCTTGACTGACTGCAGGAGAGTCTTATTGTCTTCCATTATCAATATGTCATCTACATATATAATAATGAAGGCAATACCCCCATCCTTGCGTTTACTATAAACACAGGGATCCTCTTTGCTTCTGACGAAATCAAATGACTTGATAGCCTTGTCAAAGCAAATGTTCCAACTCCTCGAGGCTTGCTTAAGCCCATAAATGGACTTTTGTAGCTTTCATACAGCATTTGGTTTGGACTCAAGCGAAAAACCCTCAGGTTGTTTCATATACACATCCTTAACTAGATTACCATTGAGGAAAGTGGTTTTGACATACATCTGCCAAATGTCATAGTCATAATATGCAGCTATTGCAAGCAAAATCTGAATGGACTTAATCTTAGAAACATATGAGAAGGTTTCATCATAATCGACCCCAGGTCGTTGATTATAACATTTAGCCACCAACCTTGCTTTATAAGTCTATACATTTCCAAATGCGTCGATCTTCTTCTTGAAGTCCCATTTGCATCCTATTGGTTTAACCCCAGCTGGAAAATCAACCAAGTTCCACACTTGATTGATGTACATAGATTCCATCTCAGATTTCATGGCTTCTTGCCATCTCATCGAATCAATGTCCAACATTGCTTCGCTATAGGTTGTAGGCTCATAATTATCGGGAATATCTATCTCATTGTGTGTTTCCATAAGTAGATATAGTTTTTCAGGAGGACGATGAGTCCTAGTGGACCTACGGAGTTGATTATTTTGCAGTTCAGTGCTTGGTATGTTCTGACTGTGAGAGGGTTCTTGTGTGTTGGATAATCCACTAACTTGAGAGCTTTCAGGAACATCATTTTTATGTATTTCTTGAATGGGAGGAGGTGAAACCACTGCATCTACTCCCAAAGGTTGTGTAGGAGGAGCTTGCATTTCTGCATTATTCCTCGTAACACTCCTGGCCGAAGGGCGTACTTGAAGTACCCAATATTCACTAAATACTCCCACTGAATTCTTGCCTTGGTCATTCGGCAAAGATTCAACATCTATGTTATCTTGTGGTTCTTGAATTTCTTTAAGTTCTATCTTTGTGCAACTATGTTCCTTGTAGACATATTATTCTTCAAGAAAAGTTGTGTTCCTGGAAACAATGACCTTACGTTCTCCAGGAAGATAGAAGTAGTATCCCTTAGTTTCCTTTGGATACCCTACGAAGTAACATTTCTCACTTTTGGATCCCAACTTGTCAGTGAGCATCTTCTTAACATATGCAGGGCACCCCCAGGGTCTCATATGTTTAAGAGCTGGCTTCTTGCCATACCATATCTCATAGGGTGTCTTTTCTACTGACTTGGAAAAAATCTTGTTCAGAACATATATTGAGGTTTGTATAGAATGTCCCCAAAGGTATGTCGGTAGAGCTGAGAGGCTCATCATGGATCGAATCATATCCAATAAGGTTCAGTTTTTCCTTTCGCCAACACTATTCATCTGTGGTGCTCCAGGAGGTGTCCACTCTAATTGGACTCCATGTAGCTTTAAGTAATCTAGAAAATCCTTGCTCAAGTATTCACCTCCTCGATCCGATCGAAGGGTCTTGATACTTATTGCAAATTGTTTCTCTACTTTTGACTTGTACTCTTTGAACTTCTCAAAAGCCTCGGATTTATGTCTCATAAGATACACATATACATACCTTGTGAAGTCGTCAGTAAAAGTGATGAAGAATGGGAAACCTCATTTAGCTTGAGTAAAAAATGATCCACATACATCAGTATGGACCAACTCAAGCACCTCATTGGCTCGCACACCTTTCCCAGAAAGTGGCTTATTGGTCATCTTTCCTCTCAAGCAAGATTCGCAGTTACCATAAGACTCAAAGTCAAATGGTTCGAGGTAGTCTAACTTCCTCAACCTTGCTATCATTGATTCGTTGATATGACCAAGTCTGCAATGCCATAGGTAGGTAGAGTTTCTATTACTTATCTTAGCTCGCTTATTTTGTACATTGAATATTTCTCGACTACAATAGTGTGTATATAATCCATCACCAAGAGGAGCAGTTCCATATATAACATTATCAAAAGACAGTACTTGACTGCCATTATAAATATGAGGAAAAACCCTTTATGTCCAAAACAGGGATAGAAATTATATTCCTCGTTAACGAGGGTACATAGTAATAATCATTTAACACTAGACAATAGCCAGAAGGAAAATTTAATCTATAAGTTCCTACACGCTCAGCATCCACTCGTGCTCCATTTCCAATGCGTAGGTCCACCTCTCTTGGTCCAACCTTCCTGCTATCAGTTAGCCCCTGTACATTGGTACAAATGTGTGAGCCACAAATGGTGTCCAATACCCAGGAATGAGAGTTATTTATAGACATATTTATTTCAATGACGTACATACCTTGTCCACCAGAGGTAGAAACACCTGGTGCTTTTCTTCCTCCTGGTGTAGTGTAGTCCTTCTTCCAATTCCCCTACTTGTTGCAGTTGAGGCATACATCCTTAGCTGGATTCACCTTCTTCTTCTTCACACCTCCCTTAGGCTTTATAGTTGAGGGCGCAGTGGCTGCTTTGCCCTTCTTCTTCTGCCATTCCTTACCTTTCGGCTTAGGTCGGCTAGTAGAGCTCACCATGAGCACAACTTTGCCTTTGGAAGTGGAAGACTCAAAGGTCTTAAGCATGTTGTGCAGCTCCGACAGACTCGCCTTCGTTCCATTCATATTGTAATTTACTATGAAGTTTTCAAAGAAATGAGGGAGAGAGTTCAGGATGAGGGTGGTAGCAACATTCTTTTGCAGCTTCGTTCCAATTTAAGCAAGTCTCTCTATCAGCCCTATCATCTTCAACATATGTTGCGAGACCTGGCCCCCTTCATTGAGCTTACACTTAAGAAGTTCTATCAGTAACTCATAATCCATAGTCTGGGTTTGTGAGTCATAGAGACTCTTTAAGTGTTCGAGCATCTCATTGGGATCCATGTTCTCATGTTGTCTTTGAAGTTCTATAGACATGGAAGACAATATCACGCATTGTGTTGAAGTGGCATCATCTAGGTGTTTTTGGTAAGCATCCTTATCAAAAGAGGCATATTCAACAGAGTCTGTCGCAGGGACTGTTAGGAACACCATATCTAACACGTATTCTAATTTCTCTTGTCTCAGCACTATTCGCAAATTTCTTAGCCAGTCAAGGTAGTTAGGTCCAGTAAGTTTGTTCATTTCAATCAACATTTTCAATGATAAGCTCGACATCTTTGATAATCTGAAGAATTAGATAGACTGGAAATCAAACTCAAAATTTATTTTCTATTATACACATTTTTTTAGGCTAATCAACATGGTCTTTTGTTTAATTAGCTCCCACTATTTTAACATACTTCTACGGCTCATGGTAGAATACGGACCTATATTAATTAAGGTCATAATGGGCCAATATCCAAGCCTATGCTATCTCTGCGTTTGCTTTGGCTGATAACTTTAATAACACGTCTTGGTAGGTTCTAAACCAATTGCAAAACTTATTTGCAACTCTTGGTTGATCAAATATTATATTTAATCTTGCATCCTTAGATTAGTCCGACACTTTGGCGCCAAGATTTGTCTAAGCAAGTCAACCCCATTACACAACTACGTTTATGTATCTAAGTAAATTTGGCTTTTGTGAGCAAACACTTTGGTGTAAATACCCACAAAAGTTTATCGTTTACCTTTACATTTAAAACACATCTATGAAAAAGTCTGGGTCCTCGTAGACTTAGAGCAAATGATTTGGCATAAATACTCATATCGCCGAAAAGGATTTTGCACTCTAACAATTATAATGGACGACGCGTTTTAATTTACACTTGTATTTAAAATTTTGAGAAACATTTTAATTCAGGGTTTTAACCAAGATCAACTCTTTTACGCCATATCCAATATGACATCTTAATATCATGCAAAACTAATGACACATATAGTTGGGAACCGTCAACCCAATAAGCATGATATAAGATGGTTTAATCAAATATTGGGCACCCCCTGCCCAGACAGTTATAGCGGACACTATGCTAATTATTAAATGAAAGCATTTAAGCACTTAGCATATAGTTCGTATATTATTCAATAATATACAATTAATAATAATCATGGGTTAACTTGTCTAAACTCTAAAATTTAAGTCTAATCCAAACAGTCCCTTAAACATTTTTTGATTTTAAAAATTGATATTCATGATATTTCTGTAAGTTCCAGATTTTCAGAATTTACAATTTAGTCCCTCAAGAATTTAAAATTTCAATTTTGAACCCCTTTAAATTCAAAAAATCCAATTTTAATTTTCAGAAAATATTTTCAGATTTTAGGGACATGTCTGTAATTTCGAGAATTTTAAATTAATTACAGATTTGGCCTAAGGAACCAAATCTGCGTTTCTGAAATTTACAGATTTGCCCCAAGGACCAAATCTGATGATTTTAAAAACTTTTCTAGTGACCAAATTGCAATTTCAGAAACTTCTAAAAATTTTAGATTTGCCCCAAGGACTAAATTGCAATTTCGAAAACCATCATTGCCCCGCCGGAACAGTGATTGCCGCCACTGTTCACATCGGAACAGTGTTCGGTATTGTTCATTGTTCATGCTGGAACAGTGTTCGGTACTGTTCACTGTTCTGGAATTATTTTATTTTATTTTTTTAAATGGAGCCTGCCGGAACACTGACTGACGCCATTGTTCACGCCAGAACAATGTTCGGTTACCGTTCATTGTTCCGGAAAAATATATATATATAAAATTGGAGCCTCGGTGCTCCATCGTGGAGTTGCAGCGCCTCCATCTCAAAATAACAAAATCTGCATTTCCGAAACCCTAAAATTGGTTTAGGGACAGATTTACAGATTCATCTTCGTTACCCTTCACTATCAAACAACATGTTCATCGACCATCATCCAATCCCTTCTCGTTCTTCGCTTCAGTGCACCATGTTCGCAATGAACTGGTTACGCACATTGACTTAGAAGAGTTAGATCAGAATGACTTCCTCGATTACATCATTGCTTAATAGTTTGGGAGACAAGGATGATGTGCTTTTAAGATATTAAGTTTTCAAGTTTTAAACGACATAAATTTCAAATTTAAACAAATTCTAACCCATATTATTATTAACTAATTACCTTGTAATCATACAAAACAACCCTAGCTCTTGATACCACTGTTGGTTTTTGTTGGGTTGTTATACACTGCGGATATTGAAAACTTGTTTCAAACCCAATAAACGTAGAACTGTTTAACTATAGGATAATTTTAAACTGTAAATATAAGACTTGAATGGTACTTACATGTTTACAATATCTGCAATCTTTATCAACTGTGGGTGCGCACGCGAATGCCCTTTCGATTGCAAGCTCCAAGCTTCAATGTATTCCTCCTTTGAAAACCTAGGAAATTCGACAGAGGTTCGAGAGAGTGTTTCGATTCTGAGTCTCTAAGACTTAGAATAATAATATGAAAATCAAGTGTCATGAATAATGAAGTGTAGGTCTATATTTATAGGTGAAAAATTAGGTCAAACCGGATTAGGGTTTGACCTTGGGCCTAGCCCAGAATTTGAGATAGATAAGGTCATGGCGCGGCGGCCCTATGGTGTGTGTGTCGCGGCGCTGACGTGGCCCTACACTATCTCATTTTATTTTTCGCACATCCTTAATTAAATCCAAAATCTAATTTTGACTTAATTAAAACAATCATTATTCATTTAAATATCTCGATTCAAAATCGAATATTTAGTACTCTCTCAATACATTCTTAGATCAAAAAGACAATCGACATAGTGTGACCCTAGAAGCCTTCGCATATCGACATTTATCAAATTAAGGTCTACGCGAAACTCCTAGACGGTGTCGCAAGACGTTCTCATTATGTGAAGTACGTTTACACGAATCCAGTAAACTTAACCTCTATGTGCTAAGATAAAATCCTTTCATTCACGACACCGGATCAAGTTTAGGATTTGTCAAGTGTCTATCCAAATGTCTTAATCATTGTATCTCATCTATATTAGTTGACAACTAGACCATATTCTAAATATGTCTATTGCATTGGCCAACGACTTAGTCAACCTAATATCACTAAGAAGCTGAGTGTTCTCTTCAATATACATTCGAGGAATGAATCCTAATCTTAGCTCAACTACCACCTTTATTCCACATCGTAATGTACCAAATACAAGCAATATCTCAACCTATAAGGCATTTGAGCTTAGGACAGGATCAAAGTATATTACTTTGTAGACAAGGTGCGCATTGACCTCAAGTCTAAGGACCTCTATCTCCCACACGCTTATCATACTTTAGACAAGTATAACAAATAGTATATCAGCAGGATATACCAATACTTCCAAAGTATTCATGTGTCCATCACGAGTAGTCATTACTCGTAGTAGGTGAGACATACTACATCCTCTAAGGATGTGATGCAGACCACATGTCGACTTATCACATACCATCGATATCTCATTCTCGATGATCATTAGTCGAGACTATTTTAAGAGTTACGTTATAATATTAATATCTCACATTATTAATAACAACGTAACCTCTAGGGATGCATATTATAGAATATTATAAACAATCAACTAATAATTTAATAATTGCAAATGCCAAAATATTAATCTCCATTAATAATAATACAAATGTATATAAAGTACATTTGTCCTAATACAGATTGTCTCTAGGACATACATATACTTTCAGAAACCAGCAACTACTTCATTGTGCTTCATTGTGCCATAGTGATGACTAGGCTCTAACAATTAGCTTGTACATTTGCAGATTCTATACAGTTTCCAACAAAGTACTAACTAATTCTAGTCCCCAGAATTAGACTAATGGCCATCAGAAACATCTGATACAGAAGCTGAAACTGAAGTTTTATACATACAAGATATTCTACTTAAAATCAGTTGGGTAAGTCTTGTGCAATCCTGATTCTCATGTTAGGAATTTGAGATTTTTCTGAGTTTAATATCCTCCTAGTCATGGAAGGAAGATCCGGAAAACTGTTGAAATGTTGTGTATCTTCAAATAAAAAACCATGTTACTTAAAAAATCAGCAAGGTCATTTCCTTCTCGAGTATATTTTTAAACTGAACATCCTGTCCTATCCTCAATATGTTGATTTCATTCACCATCGGTGGCTGAGCCAAAACATTAACGATGAGTGTTCAAATTTATAAAGTAATTTTTTAGTTAGTGGGTGCATAATTTCTTTTAAATGTAACTACATTATTTTATTTTGTCATTTTGCTTTATAGTTTGTCCTCAAAGCATTATTCAAACATCAAATCTAAAATGTGTTTTTGAATTTTCACTAAAACATTTAGTCAAAGTAAATCATTCAATGGTGTCCAATAAAGAAAATCACCAGACACTAGTTAAAAAACATAACAAGAGAGTAAAAAATGATAACAAAGAAGAATGAAGCAGTTACCAACTTCGGGAACATCCGACGGGTGAAGACGATGAGGTTTTAAACAGATTTCTCAGAGTAATTTAAAAACAATTCAAGTGGACTTCAGTTTTTAAATAAAGTTAGTAAAATTATCAATGCTTCGTACCGTAGAAAGCATCAATAAATTTAGTCGAGATATTTGCAAGCATATGAATATAATTATATATTAATGAAATCACAAATATAAATATTCTTATTAAAATTATAGTTTACATTTAACTGCATTTTTCATTATTAGATTTTCTTATAAAAGAAAAAACCATTTTATAAAGAAAAATTTACTTTTATATGTGTTGGGTGGAATTTAATATATGATTATATTAATTTAACTATATGAATAGTTAATCTATTTATGTATTCAAGAAGATCTGAGTGAATTTTTTTTGTTTTATCTCTTTAATGATATTTTAGGAATTACTCCAATTTGACATCCTATTGGGAGTAATTCCAAAGATATTCAATACTTGTTAAACAGTGGTATTGAACTCACAAATTGAGCAGCACTTTGAACAACCTTTATCGTTGAACCAAGGCACTTGATTGTTCAAAGGGTGTTCATTTAATATTACATCTCTTAAATAAATAGTATTTGATCTATATATACGATGTAATTTTTCGTTGAATGATGTTCATCTGACTACCCTGAATAAGGTGTAGCTCTGCTCGTGTTTACCACCATAGATACACTCCAAGACACCTCCCAAATTTCATTTAAAATCATTTTCATTATCCTTGAATCAGTTTCCGTAATTACTGGTGTTAATTGATTAGTAATGCAGTATTGGAGTCGCAGTTTTATGGCAATAGCTTCAGCAACTAGATTAGTGTCAACTTGTATTCTTATGGCCTCTCAACATGTACTAAATTCCCTACTTCATCTCTAATACAATATGCAACTGAGCTTGGATTAGGATTTCCTTTTGAAGCTCCATCAGAGTTGCATTTGAACCATCCTACTACTGGAAATTTCCATTTCACTACTCCACACACAACTCTTGGTATGTATTATTTAAAGTATTGGATGATTAGAGGCCACTTCTTTGGTATATTCTGAATCTCAAAAAAATTCACCTTACACAAAATACATATGTGAGACTAATCTCATGAATAACCTTTATCGTTGAACCAAGGCACTCGATTGTTCAAAGGGTGTTCATGTAATATTATATCTCTTAAATAAACAGTATATGATCTATATATACAATGTAATTTTTCGTTGAAGGGTGTTCATCTAACCACCCTGAATAAGTTGTAGCTCTGCCCGTGTTCACCACCATAGATACACTCCAAGACACCTCCCAAATTCCATTAAAAATCATTTTCATTGTCCATGAATCAGTTTCTGTAATTACTAGTGTTAATTGATTACTAATTGAAAGAAATAATCCCCTTGATTATTTTCATTAATTGAATGGCTATATATACAAGTTACATATTTCCATAATAGGAAAATCCTTTTCCTATTCTACTTCTAAATCCTTATTCTACCATAATTCTAACTATACAATTATGGTAAGTGTATAACACTAATTAAGGTATCATTTATATTACAATATACTATAAATATATATACCATATATACAATATCCTAATGTTACTTGGATTTTGCAGATCTAGCCGAGAGGCCCAATTCTGCTGGACTTGGCCGAAAGCCCACTGCCTTGATTCACTGCTGCTTTGCTATTCAGCCCATGGTCGAAAGCCCACTGCCTTGTTTCACTGCTGCTGCTTTGATTTTCAGCCCATGGTCGAAAGCCCACTGCCTTGATTCACTTCGTCGCTTTGTTGTTCACCCCTTCGCTTTAATCCGTTGATATATATGTGATATACACTGCTGTATATTCAGTGTATATCACATGTATATTGCTCTGTTTAACACACCCCCGCAGTCATAGCAGGCGGTTTTCGAACGATGAGACTGTCCCTAAAATCTTCAAAGAGAACCGCTGGTAGACCCTTTGTAAAGATGTCTGCAATTTGATAACGAGACGGGACATGGCATACGCGAACTTGACCCTTTGCAACCTTTTCACGGACAAAGTGAATGTCCATTTCGATATGCTTGGTGCGTTGGTGTTGAACGGGGTTACCTGAAAGGTAGATGGCACTGATGTTATCGCAATATACCAAGGTTGCCTTCTGAATGGGACAATGAAGTTCCAAAAGCAAATTACGTAGCCAACATGATTCGGAGACCACATTCGCTACCCCTCGATATTCTGCCTCTGAACTTGAGCGTGATAGAGTTGCCTGACGCTTTGCCGACCAGGAGACTAAGTTGTTGCCAAGGAACATACAGTAGCCAGAAGTTAACCGTCTGTTGCATGATGGGCTTGCGGAGGTCGGGGCCCAAGAACTCCCGGCCGTGCTTTGGACCCGGCTCGAATCGCTACCACTGCCGTTCGGGCCACCGGCCGATGGGCCGCCACCGCCGGGTATTGGGCCCGGACCGTGGGCCGGCCCCACTTGCCGCCGGAATTCCCTGCCGCTCGCTTTGGTATGGGCTGTTGGCCCACGGTCCACTACCATCGCTCCATCGCCATGGGCCCCACCGCGGGCCCATGGGGGTGATGGGTCACCGTTCATTGGATGGGACCCACCGACGTTTTTGCCGACTACGGAACCTCCACCATTACCACCGCGTTTGCCCCCACGGTTTTTGTTATTATTCTTGCAATTATTCTTGCCGCCACCATTATGGTTTTGGCCCGAATTATTAACAAAACCTGAAGGATTAGGAGAGGACGCCATCATGACAACCGGGCTTCCTCCGTAGCCGCCTTTTTAGCCAAACCGGCTTCTTCCAACGTCGCATGGAGCGGGCTTGATGAAAGTCGGGAAGAGGGTTGCTTTGGCGAAGGAGAGTTCCAACACCATTATAGGCCTCCGAAAGACCGGCAACCAACTGTAGAACTAGACGATTATTTGTTACCGGTGCGCCAACATTACGGAGTTGATCCGCCAATTCCTTTAGTTTCTTGCAATATGCAGAAACATTCGGAAATACATCCATTCGAACGAGAGAGAATTCCTGCTCGAGTGTGACGACACGGGAATGTTGGTTGTCTTGGAATATGTCACGCAATCTATTCCATGCAGCCATAGCCGTGGTATCTGGCTCCATAATCGTCTGTAGAAGGTCCACTGAAATAGTGGCGTATATCCACCGAAGAACGGTAGCATCAAGTGTAATCCATAGCTCAGGATCCTCCGCAGGACGGGGTCTAGCGGGAGGAATGATGTGATGAAGAACTTGATAAGATATAGCGTGAATTTTAAAACTCTGCCCACATTGCATATTGAATGTTTTTCATCTCAAGGACAATAGGGACACTTAGCTTGATATTGGAAACTGTGAGGGCAGGGTGAAAATTGTTCTTAGACATATTTGAAAGAACAAAGAAGGAGGATAAATTTAAGAGAGGTTTTTGAGAGCGGAAGACGAGATATTTGGAGAGAAAACCCGAGGGAGGGGGGGTTCTCGGCCAAGGAGGCAAAAGTTTGAGAGAAGAAAACTTTTGTTTAGACCTAGTCTCTTGATACCATGAAAGAAATAACCCCCTTGATTATTTTCATTAATTGAATGGCTATATATACATGTTACATATTTCCATAATAGGAAAATCCTTTTCCTATTCTACTTCTAAATCCTTATTCTACCATAATTCTAACTATACAATTATGGTAAGTGTATAACACTAATTAAGGTATCATTTATATTACAATATACTATAAATATATATACCATATATACAATATCCTAATGTTACTTGGATTTTGCAGATCTGGCCGAGAGGCCCAATTCTGCTGGACTTGGCCGAAAGCCCACTTCCTTGATTCACTGCTGCTTTGCTGTTCAGCCCATGGCCGAAAGCCCACTGCCTTGTTTCACTGCTGCTGCTTTGATTTTCAGCCCATGGTCGAAGGCTCACTGCCTTGATTCACTGCTGCTTTGCTGTTCAGCCCACTGCTTTAATCCAGTGATATATATGTGATATACACTGCTGTATATTCAGTGTATATCACATGTATATTGCTCTGTTTAACACTAATGCAGTATTGGAGTCACAGTTTTATGGAAATAACATCAGCAACTAGATTAGTGCCAACTTGTATTCTTATGGCCTCTCAACAAGTACTAAATTCCCTACTTCATCTCTAATACAATATGCAACTGATCTTGCATTAGGATTTTCTTTTGAATCTCCATCAGAGTTGCATTTGAACCATCCTACTGCTGGAAATCCCCACTTTCGTCACTCCACACACAACTCTTGCTTTGTGTTCTTCAAAGTACTGGATGATTAGAGGCCACTTCCGTGGTATATTCTGAATCTCAGGAAATTTCACCTTACACAACATATATATGTGATACTAATTTCATGAATAACATTTATCGCTGAACCAAGGCACTCGATTGTTCAAAGGGTGTTCATTTAATATTATATCCCTGAAACAAACAGTATTTGATCTATATACATGATGTAATTTTTTTAAGAGTATTCATCTAACCACCCTGTATAAGGTGTAGCTCCGCCCATGTTCACCACTATGTATACACTCCAAGGCAGCTCCCAAATTCCATTCAAAATCACATTGTCATTGAATCAGTTTCCGTAATTAGTGGTGCTAATTGATTAGTAATGCAGTATTGGAGTCCCAGTTTTATATAAATAGCTTCAGCAACCAGATTAGTACCATCTTGTATTCTTATGGCTCTCAACATGTACTAAATTCCCTCCTTCATCTCTAATAAAATATGCAACTGAGCTTGCATTAGGATTTTATTTTGAAGCTCCATCAGAGTTGCATTTGAACCATCCTGCTGCTGGAAATCTCCACCTTCACCACTCCACACACAACTCTTGGTCTGTATTCTTCAAAGTACTTGATGATTAGAGGCCACTTCTGTCGTATATTCTGAATAGCAAGAAATTTCACCTTACACAACATATATATATGAGACTAATTTCATGAATAACCTTTACCGCTGAACCAAGGCACTCGATTGTTCAAAGGTTGTTCATTTAATATTATATCCTGGAAAGAAAGAATATTTAATCTATATATACGATGTAATTTTTCGTTGAATGATGTTCATCTGACTACCCTGAATAAGGTGTAGCTCTGCTCGTGTTTACCACCATAGATACACTCCAAGACACCTCCCAAATTCCATTTAAAATCATTTTCATTATCCTTGAATCAGTTTCCGTAATTACTGGTGTTAATTGATTAGTAATGCAGTATTGGAGTCGCAGTTTTATGGCAATAGCTTCAGCAACTAGATTAGTGTCAACTTGTATTCTTATGGCCTCTCAACATGTACTAAATTCCCTACTTCATCTCTAATACAATATGCAACTGAGCTTGGATTAGGATTTCCTTTTGAAGCTCCATCAGAGTTGCATTTGAACCATCCTACTACTGGAAATTTCCATTTCACTACTCCACACACAACTCTTGGTATGTATTATTTAAAGTACTGGATGATTAGAGGCCACTTCTTTGGTATATTCTGAATCTCAAAAAAATTCACCTTACACAACATACATATGTGAGACTAATCTCATGAATAATCCTGTTGAAAGTCATTTTCCCATCATGTAGGTTAGTGTTTCTCCATTTCCAGATCTGCCACAGTATTATTGCAGGAACAACACCGTGGAAACAGCCTCTTGCAGAAATATGAGGTAAGGTTGCGTACAATAGACCCTTGTGGTCTGGCCCTTCCCCGGCCCCGCGCATAGAGAAAGCTTAGTGCACCGGACTGCCCTTTTTTAACCTTAAATATTGGCTTAAGTTTGTAGTGACATTCTGTTGTCCACCAACTCCTAACAGCATGCTTCACTTGTCTACATGTCAAGTTAAGACCCGTAGTTGAATTGAACATCCTACATGTCTTAGCAGTAAAAAATCCTACAAAGAATAAATGAGCAAGTGTATTCTGTTGAGGAGTAATACAACAAAAACATTTGAAAACAACAGAAATACCAATACGAGCCAACACTTCATCAACGGGAATCTTAAATTTCCAAAGTCTCCATAAAAAGGAGGTCTTGAAAGACAAACGTTTAACCCACATATTCTGATATTGTACTACCTCATGAGTCATTTGCTTCAGTAGTTTCCATACACTTTCAATAATAAACTTCCTAGAACTGGTTGGCACCCACCAAGGTATATCCCACTGATCTGAAGTGTCTTTTATGCATATCTCACGTGTAATATGTTGCACTGTCTCCCCTGAAAAGAGTTGAATGAGCTCTTGTACATTACATTCTCCTTCTACCATTACTTCAGATACATCTTCCATACTTTCGTCAGCGGGCTAGTTACTAGGAACTACATGACTCAGTGCCCTAATCTAGTCCAGTCATCAAAACGAACATTTGAGGCACCACTTTTAGGTTCCCTCCATATTTCCTGCTTCATACTGCACGTAACTTCTGTCATCATTTTTCATACTTGAGAACCCTCCTTCCACTGTACATTTTGTGGAATCTGCTTCTTAAAATACTTGTTTCACATGTAATTAGCCCACAATAAATTTGTTCCCCAATAGTTTTGCACATAAAGCTTTGAAAATATCAAAAATGACCAGAAGCCTAAACTGTAAGATGATATTAATCTCCCTTGAGGAGTCTTTCATTAATATCAAGGTATATATAGAGTACAATATTCATCCCTTATACAATAGGAATCCTAAGCCTATACAAAAGAGGAATCCTAAGCCTATACAAAAGAGGAATCCTAAGCCTATACAAAAGAGGAATCCTAGTCTTACCATAATTATATTTAAACAATATATAAAAATATTCTAATTATGGGTAGGGAATATATTTACACATTTACACACCCCCTCGGTCGGAGTGGGAGGAGGCCAGACGCCGAGGGCGGCTCGAAGTCAAGAAATAAGCCGTGCGGGAAGTCCTTTGGTAAATATGTCCGCATGCGATAGGATGATGGAACATGTAACACTCGACATGGCCTAACGCAACTTTCTCACAAACGAAGTGTAGGTCTATCTCAATATGCTTGGTTCGCTAATGTTGAACCGGATTATGAGAAAGATAGATGGCAGAGATGTTATCACAATACACAATAGATGCCTGACGCAAAGGACACTGAAGTTCTAACAGTAAATTTCTGAGCCAACAAATCTCAGCTACTACATTTGCAACGCCTCTGTACTCAGCCTCGGCACTGGAGCGAGATAGGGTAGCATGTCGCTTGGCAGACCAAGAAATCAGATTATCCCCTAAGAAAACACAAAAGCCGGAGGTGGAGCGTCGCGTGTCCGGACACCCTGCCCAATCTGCATCCGTATATGAAAGCAACCTGTCTGGTGCAGAGGGGTATAGGTGCAAACCATAATCAAGAGTGCCCTTAATGTATCGAATGATACGCTTAAGAGCATGAAATGAGACTCTCGGGGGCATGCATGAATAAGCACACCTGCCGAACGCATAAGCTATGTCCGGCTCCGGTGAATGTGAGAAAGCGAAGTGCACTGCAAGGCTACTATAAAGAGTAGGATCGAGAGGCGGAGCATCATCCATAGCACCGAGCTTAGATTTGGAATCAGCTGGAGTAGGCACCTCTTTGCGGTTCGCCATCTTAGCCACGTACACAGTCTCTTCGCATACTTACGCCGACACAACAACATATGATTGGCGGACACGGTCACCGATATCCCCAAAAAGTAACTCGGCTTTCCCAAATCGGTCATTGCAAATTCGGACTTGAGCAAGGCAATAATCTCATTTTTCAATCCGTCGGAGGAGGCGTAAGAACAATATCATCCACGTAAAGTAATAAGTAAGCCGTGCTACTACCTCGATGAAAAATGAAAAGTGATGTATCACTCTTGCTGCATACAAACCCAATCGCAAGATATACCCGGCAAAGCGATCATACCACGCACGGGGGCCCGCTTGGCCATATAGTGACTTACGGAGACGACACACATAGTGAGGAACTGCCGAATGGGTGAACCCCGGTGGCGATGCATGTAGACTGTCTCTCTCGAGATCCCCATGTAAGAATGCATTCTTCACATCAAGTGATGGATCGGCCGGTGTTTGCCCATGGCTATGCTCAAAAGCTGTGCGGATGGTAGCCGGTTTGACAACCGGGGTGAAGGTCTCACCACAATCAATGCCCTCTGCCGATTTGTGTCATTAGCCACAAGACGGGCCTTATACCTCTCAAGATCCCCATTGTCTCTGAACTTGTGATGAAATAGCCACATACAACGAATGACATTCACCCCCTCAGGTCTAGGTACTAGATCCCATGTGTGCTGTTTAGTTAAAGCATTGAATTCCTCATACATAGCCGCATTCCAATTAGGGTCTTGTTTGTCCAATTTTGGGTTCTTTGGAAGTGGAGAGATGGTATGGGCAGACAAGTTGAAATGGACTTTGGGTTTGAAGATTCCATGCTTTGAATGAGTTTCCATTGGATGGGTAGGGACAGTGGGTGGCGGAGTGGTGTCTGAGACGGGCGGTAAAGTCGGATAAGGAAAGGGTGGGGGCGAAGCCGTCGGAGGTGCCGCGACTCCTGGATCGAGAGTCGCGGTGCTAGAAGGTTGGTTGAGCTTTCTGCGAAGTTTGGGTGCCGCGGCTCGACGACGAAACAGAGGATGTGAGTTGTTCGATTATGAGGGGAGAGATGGCGAGACTCGTCAAGAAATTAGTAGTCCTGTTTTTGGAATTTTGGAAGATTCGAAAACGGGAATGTGGTCTCGTCGAATGTGACGTGACGAGATATATGGATCGACGAGTCGACAAGTCATAGCATAGATAGCCCCTATGGTTCGGCGGGAATCCTAGAAAGACACATGGAGTGGACCTAGGAGCAAGCTTGTGAGGGGCGGTGGAGCTAAGGTTGGGATAGCACGGACAACCAAAAATCCGTAGATGATCATAAGAGGGGATTCTATGGTAGAGGATTTCGGTAGGGGTCATATTGTGAAGAGTGCTAGTAGGGAGAATATTTAGAGTGTATTCTGACATTTTAGCAGCATAGACCCAGAAGGGTGGAGGGAGGGAGGCGTGAATCAATAGGGTGCGAATCATATTGTTAATGGTGCGGATGATTCTTTCAGCTTTACCATTTTGTGGTGAGGTGTGAGGGCAGGAGAAGCGAAAGACCATGCCATTATTGGTACAAAAGCGGTGAAACATAGAGTTATTGAATTCACGACCATTATCGCACTGAAATGATTTTATGCCTTTTCCAAATTGTGTTTGAATGAAATTGCGAAACTCAAGAAATTTGACAAACACTTCCGATTTAAATTTAAGAGGGTATAACCAAACGTAGTGTGAAAAATCATCAAGCAACACAAGATAGTATTTATGACCGAGAGAACTAGGGATAGGAGATGTCCATAAATCGGCATGTATGATATCAAAATGAGCAAATGTAACACTAGTAGATGATTTAAACGGAAGACGAATATGTTTGCCTAAAGAGCAAGAAACACAATTTTGGGCAAGTTTCCCATTACAAGCAATGAAATTGTTGCCTCTAAGAAAATTAAAAAGCTGGGACTCTGGATGACCAAGCCTATTATGCCAGGTTGAAGAAGAAACAACCGCTAGAGTGACGGGAGAGCAAGATGCGGCGGCGGAGGTGGAAGTGAATGGATAGAGATCCCCCATGATATTGCATCTCGTAAGAGGTGTCCCCGTATGAAGATCCTTCTGTAAAACCAAAAGGGTCAAAATCCACAGAGATAGAATTATTACGAGTAAATTGGCGGACAGATATGAGGTTCTTAATCATGTGTGGGGCATATAGGGTGTTTTTTAGGGAGAAGGGTGGATGAGGAGGTTGTGTGTATGAGGTACCATAACCCTTAACTGGAATGCGTTGTCCACTACCAACTGTATCATATTGAGGATGCTTTAAACAAAATAGTTTAGGAATAGTACCTGCAGACTGGGTGACGTGAGATGTGGCACCTGAGTCCATGTACCAAGTATTGTCAGGTTGTTGCATAGATAGGGTCTTGAACGCCCGACCCAACTCGGTGGGTGTCATGCCGGAGGAGGGGCTGCGGGACGACCTTGCATGAAGTGGGCTTTGTGGGGGTGGAGCGGGGCCTAACAAACCGGGGTAAGAATACGGATTGTATGGCTGCGCTGGTACTGGAATGGACTTGGCGCCGCGGATCTGAACTGGGTGCCGCGGCTCTGTACTGGGGCGCCGCGGGGCTGTAGACGAACTGCTGAGGAGTCGCGGCCCAGTTGTTCTGCGATCTCTGTTGCTGTTGCTTCTTGTTGGTTACGTTGACCGTGACCCTTGCCATGACCACGGCCTCCTCTACCGCCGCGGCCTTTTCCACCCTTGCCGCGCGGCCCGCCGGCATTGTTGGGAGTTGTATGGTGGCGTCGATCTTGGGGTTGCGTGTCGACGGCTAACACCGCCGGGCGTGCTCATCCCGCTTAGCACGACGGGTTTCTTCGAGCAACAATTGTGAGCGAGCTTTGTTAAAACTCGGTAGCGGATCTGCCTGTTGAATAATGGTGGCCAAAGTATCATATTCACCCTTAGTAAGGCCAGAAATCATTTGTAGCACCATTTTATCGTCGGTTACGGGCGTGCCGATGTTGGAGAGTTGATCCGCTAGAAGTTTAAGCTGCTTGCAGTACTCAGAGACATTGGAGAAGTTTTCAACACGTGTTTTGTTGAATTGTTCTTCCAAATACACGGCACGAGTGTGCTTGTTGTCCTGAAAAATTTCCTCCAAACGATTCCACAAGTCAAGGGCTGTGGAGTCAGATTTCATGATAGTAAGGAGCAAATCCTGAGACATACTACCATATATCCATTGTTTGACGCCGGCGTCGAGACGATGCCAGATAGAATCATCAACCTCCGTTGGGCACGGAATAGTGTCATCAATATGGTCAAGCACGTTATAGAGACATGCATGATTGTGAAAAAGTTCAACCCAGGGAGAATACTGGTTGTTTTCTTGATCAAGAATAATGGGAATATGGTTCTTGATGTTGGAAACGATAAGGGCGGGATGAAACGGGGGTGATGACTTTGTGGTGGGATTTGTGGAGGTAGAGGCGTCAGAAAGTGTGGAAGAATCAGGGATAGCCATTTAGAGAAGAGAAGAAAGGAAGAACAAAACCCGAAAAACAAGAAGAAAATCCGGGAGGGCGACGGCGTAGAGAGGAGGCGGCGTGGCTGTGGAAGAGAAAGGTTTTTAGGGTTTTGTTTATTTGGCTCTTGATACCATGTAAGATGAAATTAATCTCCCTTGAGGAGTCTTTCATTAATATCAAGGTATATATAGAGTACAATATTCATCCCTTATACAATAGGAATCCTAAGCCTATACAAAAGAGGAATCCTAAGCCTATATAAAAGAGGAATCCTAGTCTTACCATAATTATATTTACACAATATATGAAAATATTCTAATTATGGGTAGGGAATATATTTACACGTTTACATAAACCACCATCTTAATTTGGCAAACACAAGTTTAGCCATACAACCCAATGTCTACTACTTCCTTCTTCTTTGTGAAATGTAGAGAAAGACTTCAACTTGGTTATACTTATAAACTAATCCCAATTGAGATTGAGACAAATTCCGTAGAGGTACTTCAATTACTAGAAAAATCACATCCTCACTACTCTTCTCTTATTGAAAATTGCATGTGCCTTTTGAAGAAGTTGCAGAATTCAGTGCAACGCCATAGTTTTGGCAAGGAAATAAGGTGCACACTTTTTGGATAAATTAGGATCAAATCACCCCTCTCGTAACAAGCTAAAGATCGTGTTCTTTCCCCCAGAAGAAGCTAGGAAAATGGTGCAAATGGACAAAGATGGAGCTGTTAGTCGTAGTAAATTAGTTAAAGGAATGTGTGTATCATGGTTTGATTTGGACTCAACAAAATGTAATTCATGTATAATTGTAATTATGGTATTAGTCTTGTACTAGGAAAAAGTATTAGAATTAGAATAGGAAAAGGTAGAATTATTTTCCTATATTGTCCATATTTAGGAATTGTATATTTGTATATATACATCTCATTATCAATGAAAATAATCAAGAGATTATTTTTTTCATAATATCAGAAGTCTAGGTCTTGTACCGATTTCTCCTCTCTTACGTTGCCTCGGTTTCCATGTTCCTTCTCGGAATCCGTGCACCTTACCTCTTCTCTTCCTAAATTTTCTTCCAAATCCCTCTTTCACCTATTGCTCTTTCATTGTGTCTACATCAAAGAACATGTTTCATCCTGCCCTTACTGTTTCCAACATCAAGAACCACATCCCTATTGTTCTTGAGATGAAAAACGTCCTATATGCGACGTGGGCAGAATTATTCAAAATTCACGCAATCTCACATCAAGTACTCCATCACATAATTCCTCTTATTGTCCCTACATCCGCGGAGGATCCTCAGTTGTGGATCACTCTTGATGCTACCGTCCTTCAGTGGATTTACTCCACTATTTCTATCGACCTTTTACAGACGTTCATTGAACGGGACACTACGGCTATGGCTACCTGGAATAGATTGCATGATATATTCCAGGATAATCAGCATTCCCTAGTTGTCACTCTTGAGCAAGAATTTTCACGAGTCAGCATGGAAAATTTCCCGAATATTTCAGCTTATTGCAAAAGGCTCAAGGAATTTGCAGACCAACTCTGTAACGTTGGAGCACCTGTTACCAATAATCATCTTGTTCTCTAAATGGTTGCAGGACTATCTGAGGCCTATAATGGCGTTGAGACTCTACTCCGACAAAGTAATCCGTTTCCCCCCTTTTATCAAGCCCGTTCGATGCTCACATTAGAAGAAGTTGGTTTGGCAAAAAAGGTGGCTACCAGCACAAGTTCTATAGCGATGATGACTTCATCCAATAACTCACACGGTTTTGTTGACAATTCGGGCCAAAACCACAACAACGGTAGAGGCAAGAAGGGTCAAAATCGTAAAAATAAAAGCAAAAATCGCGGCGGCAACAACGGCGGTGGACGAAATAGTAGCAACGCCGGCAGTGGGCCTCAAGGTACTGGGCCCCAACCCGCTCATCCCTGGGTCCATTGGCAGTGGGCCTGGACTAGCGGCTAGTGGCCCAGTCCAGCCTATTGCCCGCCTAGTTATTTCCCGGACAGTTGGGCCCCGGTCTAGCCCAATCACAGGCCCAATTTTTCTGGTCATTCAGGCAACACCCAGCAGCGATATGGGCCAGGTCAGCAGGGCGATCTTCTTGGGCCTCGGCCCATGCAGGTTTTCACTGCTGTGGGCCTGGCTCCAATCCCAATATCCACCGATATTGAGGACGCCATGCATACACTTGGATTAAATACTCCGGATGCGAATTGGTACGGCGCAACTTTTCACATGACATCCGACTAAGGTACTATCTCGTCTTATTCTAATTTGAGCAAAAATCATGGTATTATTGTTGGTAATGGCTATACAATTCAATTCATGATTATGGTAATACAACTTTGTCTCCCCCACATCCGCCTCTTATTGTGAAAAATACACTTCATGCCCCTAACATAATTAAAAATTTGGTGTCTGTCCGAAAATTCACCACTGATAATTGAGTTTCTGTTAATTTTGATTTTTTTGGGTTTTCTGTGAAAGATTTCAAAATGGGGATACCTCTTATGAGATGCAATAGTAGGGGAGATCTTTATCCAATCACACTCGCCTCTAGTTTTTCGAGTCAAGCCATGGTATCGGCATTTGCAGCTCTAGCTCCTTCCTTATGGCATGTATGTTTGTGTCACCCTGGGTCGTTTATTGTTTCTTCCCTGCATAAAAATAATTTTATTTATTGTAAGGATACGCGTAGTACTCTAATTTGTCATTCATGTCCGTTAGGAAAACATGTTAGATTACCATTTGTAGCCTCTACTTCTCATACTTTGATGCTTTTGACATTCTTCATAGCGATTTATGGACTTCTCCCGTTCTAAGTTATGTGGGTCATCGTTATTATGTTCTATTTTTGGATGATTATTCTAATCTTTTATGGACCTTTTCGTTAGCGAAGAAATCTCATGTTTTTTCCATATTTTCAAATTTAGAGCATTCATCCACACCCAATTCGAACAGGAAATCAAAAATATTCAATGTGATAATGACAAAGAATATGCTAATGGGTTGTTTCGGGAATTTTGTGATGCTAATGACATAGTTTTTCATTTCTCTTGTCCTCATACGTCCTCATAAAATGGGAAAGCCGAACGAAAAATTTGTATCATTAATAATATTATCTGAACTTTATTGGTTCATGTTTTCGTACCCCTTTCCTTTTGGCATCATGCTCTACAAATGGCTACTTATCTACTTAACATATTTCCTACCAAAGGATTGGCATATGCATCTCCTCTTAAAATTCTCTATAATAAGAATCCTTCGTATTCACATCTTAGGGTCTTTGGGTGTCTATGTTATCAACTATTTCCGTCAACTACAATTAACAAACTTCAAGCCCGTTCTACCGCTTCTATATTTTTGGGTTATCCATCTAATCATCATGATTATAAATATTTTGATTTATCGTCTAATAAAATAATAATTAGTCGTCATGTTATTTTTTATGAAATCCAATTTTCGTTTGCTAAACTGAGTAGTCCCGTGCCTAGTTCGTATAATTTTTTAGATGACGAAGTCTCACCGTACATTACGCACCACTTAATGGGCTGATCCAGTAACCACAAAACACCAGCAAGTCCACTGCCTGCTGACCCGCCACAACCCACTGCTTCTGCCTCGATTTCTGTTGTTGGGTCGATCGACCAGCCCACTGTCGAGGTTGCTTCTGCCCCAGTTTCTGCTCTAGTCCCACCTTTGGTTTCCAGTTTTGGGCCAGCAGGCCCACTGCCTGTTGGCCAGTCCATCACCCATTTGACATTTCCCCAAAATCCACCAAATTCTCCCCCGACACACAGACTTGTTACTCGTAGTCAACGGGGTATTTTTAAACCAAGAAGATATTTTAATCTTAATTCTAATGTTCTTAAATCCCCACTACCCCGTAACCTAGTGTCTGCACTAAATGACCCGAATTGAAAATTGGCTTTGAACGACGAATACAATGCTCTTATTGAGAATAAGACGTGGGAGTTGGTACCCCGTCCTTCTGGTGTTAATATTATTCACTCGATGTGAATTTTTACTTATAAAGATAATTCTGATGGTTCTTTTTTAGGCATAAGGCTCGGCTTGTAGGTAATGATAAAACTCAACAGGTTGGCGTGGATTGTGGTGAGACGTTTAGTCTGGTGGTCAAACCAGCTACCATTCACATTGTTCTCAATTTGCCTCTTTCGAAAGCATGGCACATTCATCAGCTAGATGTGAAGAATGCTTTCTTACATAGTTATCTTAAGGAGACAGTTTACATGCATCAGCCATTGGGTTTTCGAGACCCCACATATTCTAATCATGTCTGTTTATTAAAGAAGTCCTTTTATGGGCTTAAGCAGGCCCCACGGGCCTGGTATAAGCGATTTGCAGACTATGTATCTACTATTGGGTTTTCTCACAGCCGGTCTGATAATTCTCTATTCATCTATCATCGTGGTACTTCATTGGCATATATTCTATTGTATGTGGATGATATTATCTTGATAGCTTATTCTGATGATTTACGCCGGTCTATCATGACACTACTCAGTTCTGAGTTTGCTATGAAAGACTTGGGGCCCTTAAGTTACTTCTTGGGGATTGTTGTCACTCGTCATGCAGGTGAGTTGTTCTTATCCCAACGGAAGTATGCTGTTGAGATAATTGAGCGAGCTGGTATGTCCTCGTGTAAGTCTATTTCCATTCTAGTTTATACCAAACCCAAGCTGGGTGTTGCGGCTGGCTCCCCTTACGAGGATCCCACTCACTGTCGCAGTCTTGCTGGAGCTCTTCAGTATCTTACTTTCACTCGACCGGATATTACGTATGATGTACAACATTTGTGTTTTTTTATGCATGATCCTCGGGTTGAGCAAATGAATGCACTCAAACGCATTATCCGATACATCCAAGGTACACTTGACTATGGTTTGCATCTATATCCATCATCAGCCTTTACACTTGTCTCGTATACCGATGCTGATTGGGGTGGATGTCCGGACACCAGACGCTCTACATCTGATCCCTTGATTATTTTCATTGATAATGAGAGGTATATATACAAATATACAATTCCTAATTATGGACAATATAGAAAAATAATTCTACCTTTTCCTTTCTAATTCTAATATATTTTCCTAGTATAAGACTAATACCATAATTATAATTATACATGAATTACATTTTGTTGAGTCCAAATCGGACCATGATACACACGGTCCTTTATCCCCCAAACAGGCAAACACAACCATAATGAAAAACTTAAAAAAAAATAGAGGGGCTTTAGGGAGGTGAGGGGGGTAAATTGGGTGGTGGGGGTAGAGAGGCGGGGGTGCGTGGGGTGGTGGGGGTAGAGAGGCGGGGGTGCGTAGGGTGATGGGAGTGGTTGGGGTTCGGTGGGGTGGGTGGTGGTGGGGTAGTTGGTTGAATGACACTTGTGAGTAGGGGTGTGCATAGTTTGGATAAACCCGAAAATTGAATATTTTGGACTTATATTTTGAAAATTTCGGATTCTGGATTGGGTTTCAGATTTAATTTTTTAAAATTTTGGATTGGATCTTTGGATTTTTGGATATCCGAAAATCGAATTTCTTATATTTTATGTTTAGGCTACCCCACTATCCATTAATATTTTAGTGCATTACTTAAGTCAAATATACCCTACTCATTACATATCAATCCATATCTAAAAAAAATTATTAAGTTCAATATGTTTGAATTTTTTTAATTTTAAAGATGAATACTTTTTAGATTTCTTTTTTGTTTTCATTGTCAGTATTTATTCTATATATGAGATGATTTTATTAAATTAGACTTGTTCATTCATAGACTAGTACTACTTCTATTGCATCCTTGGCAGTGATTTTATTACTCGTATGAGTACTTTATTTATATGATTGTGATAGCAACGAAGAACTGTATATTAAGGAAATTTGGTATAAATATTATATTTGATTGTTCATTTTGTAAGGAGGAGAAAAAGAAGCAATTCAACTTATAAGCCGAACCGAAAATTCGAATTATCCAAACTGACTTATCCAAAACCGAACTTAAAAAATCATATCTAATCCGAACGTATTTGGATTGGATTCGGATTACATGTTGCGAAATTCGAAAATCAAAATTATCTAAACACGATCCAAATCGACCGATGAACATGCCTACTTGTGAGACTTGTTTTCCCTACTTTCATTAAGGAAGTCATTTTCATTATTTTTAAGGAACTTGTTAATATTTCCAAATTTTTTTAACAAACGAACATAAAAAAAATAAAAAATATTTTCCGGAAAATATTTTCCTCCATACATAACACACTCTTAGTAACGTCACTCCAAACTACTTTTCCTTTTATTTTAGCAATCATCTTTTCGTCATTTACTGATGGAAGTTCATTTAGTTGAGGTGAACTAAAGGAAATCATCATATTTAAGTTTAATTCATAAACAAGTGATGTACTAACTAGTACAGAATTGAATGAAATCATGAAAATTCACTTCAAACAAGTGCACATGCATTTTGTACCGATGTCTCCAAGTGATGCGACATTAATGGCTACTTGTTTGGGCTTCAAGACTTCAAAAGAATCTTGCCATGATTATGTTCCAATTCCCCTATGATTGTTGAATTATTCAGTCGAAACTTCAGAGAGAACAAAAAGAGGGTAGGTTCAAATACAAGATGCCTCAGATCTGACTAAATTGTTCTATTGGTAACGTGTGTGTGTCTGTGGTGTTAGGTTGAAATAGAAGATGCCTAAGGTCTAAATTAAGAACATTAGTACTGTATGCGCGTGCATTCAATTATCATTTATTGATTGTTGTGGCCCTACACTTTCTGTTTAGCTCCAAAAAAGAAACATAAAGTAAAACAATTTTTGCTGCTCTTTCAAGAATCTACACAAGAATAGAGCATTTAATTGAGAGACGACTCAAAAGCTTCAGCCAGAAAGATACACGCACAGAAAAAAGGAGAGTCAAATCTCTCAAGAGACCAATCTGCAAAAAGAAAAGAAATAAGTAGTTAATAATGACATATATAGGATACAAAAAGTTCCTTCTCCGTTTGAAATACCCAGAATTACCTTAGGGAAAAGGTCAGTCACTAAAATAGTCATCCTACGCATCTCTCGACTCCAACCCCGAAGGAAAATTTAGGTCGGGAAGTTATTCCCGCACACGTCTGCAATCTCATATAAACTGCTAGGTACAATCCAATTATGAGGTATGTTATAATAAATCATATCTGTCACTTTTTTTTTTGTAAACCTGATATATACCTGTGGGCTGTGTCACAATCCAAAATTTCCTAAGCCGTGATGGCACCTACTCCCGATCCAGTAGGCGAATCAATTTCAGATTTAGCCACTAAACCTTATAAACATATATAATTAAATACGTGAAAATTCAACCAAAAATACCGCAAGACTTGGTGATATGAGTCAAGAGCACCTAAACTAAAAGTAAATACAAGAATTTGACACAACACACTATCACGGATAGAAAGGCAGATAAAATAAAAGAAACAAAATTAGAATTCGATATTGTGGATCGATCAATAGCTCACCCTGAAACTCCAAGTAGCAGGACTATAATCATCTCTGTGTATTCTGCTAGCACTCATATCTAAACCTGCACATAAGAGTGCATAAAATGTAGCTAGCATTACTACAAAAACAATGCGTATTCAGTAAATTTCATAGAACGACACTGACAAAGTAGTGGCGAGCGTTTAGAAAACTACTGTTAATCTGCCTTACTCATAATTATCAACAACATATAGGATCAAGACAAAATACAGGATAATGTTATCGAAACAACTGATAAGCACGACATCAACATATAAGAATACTATACACATATCCAATCCAACGATTTGAATCGAGTTTCATAGACTTCACAAATTCAACATATATAGATGATATGCACAACTACCATCAATATAACACAATAAATATACCAAGTCAGCCTATATGGATGATATGCATGAACCAGGGTCATGCAATGCATGTGATGCAGATTCTCACCATGACAATATCAAGAACCGGTACCTATAACACCCAACATACACACTAACTCCAATGGGGATGTCTTGGAGCGTGACCCATGGCATACAACAACGTTGTCCATATGCTCAGCACAGAACAAGATCCTGTTATGCTAATAATCAACTCAACTGGCCCGACAGACCATAAGACCATCACCCCACGTGAACCCATATCCCATCGAGCAACAACCATATAAACTATCACTCCACTCCGAACCATTTTCCATCTGACTATGACTTCATGAACCGTCATAGAATATAAGCATGGATATTCATATATAAACATGAATTTCATATGCATGCATAAGGCATATACAGTGCAACAAATGAATTTAGGAAGCTCAATTATCACAAAATAAATAGGATATTCGATAATGTTTAAGCATGTGAATCAAAAGTATATGAATCATTTTAACTCAATCAAGGCATGCTCAACAATTATAAATACAATCAGCTAATATTCCATTTTGAGTTTTTTAATTAGAAAAATATTCTCCAAGTTTGTTAAGGTCTTAACTTTCCTTGATTCGACTGAAGTTTTAAGTCTTCCGAAAGGTTTACAGTGTTCGAATTAGTCGAGCAAGTCCAATCTATGCAAAAACAAAATATACGATGTTAAACAAATCTGATGATATCCGTATTACAATATAAAAGAATGGGACTAAAAAGTCAACCCTGAGACTCGAGGTCAAAATCAAATATTTATTTCAAAATTGAGATTTTCATCAGATAATCGATATCTAAAATTTAACCCAAAATGACTTTGAATAGATCTCCAAATTCATAAATTTCATTTTCTTAAAATTTTTAGGGCAAAACCCCTTAAATTCACGACCAAATCACGAATTAATTCACTAATAAACGAGGGTAATCAAGTACAAATACCAAAGTTGAGGTTATATTATTACCCTCATGTCTAACCGAGAAATCGCCGCAAATATCTCCCAGATCTGAGCTCTAGAGCTCTCAATAATCAATTTTGAAGAATGAGGGGCAAGTCAGAATTTTACTGTCGAACATGTCCCTGGGAGACTGTGACCGAGCCCATGCGACGGCGACGGCGACCGCACACGCCTATTGACTCTCCTCTGCAAGCGCAGTCGTGGCCGGGAATCGCGAGGTACACCAGATAGCAATAAATCTGCCACTTTTTCTTTTTTTTTGGATAAAAAGGCTATATCTCTTTTTTTTCGTAGTATTATCTAAGTATGCATAATTTCTTACTCTTTAGTGTTTTTATTTTCTATTTAGTAAATTGATATTTTGTTGTATTATTTTCCTTATAATCATGCATTGATTACTTTTTTTTTTAGCTGAAGGTCTATCCAAAATAATCTCTCTATCGCCACAAAGATAGGGGTATGGTGTGCGTACATCCTACCCTCTCCATACCTTGCTTGTAGAAATATACTGGATATGTTGTTGTTGTAACTCTCTCATACGACATCATAATTCAATTATTGTTGTTGCTATGGTTCCGAAATCACGATACAAATCTAATTTTTCAATAATAAGTACATTTTCTTTGTGTGGTACCATATATGTTCAAAATGACATCCAAGCATTAAATATGATGGCAACACAATCAAAACTCGTTCTAGACTCATCACGATCTAACCAAAACTTGCAGACAAGTCAAAACTCATCATACTGACTTGTGTTGGGTTAAGTCCCGCAACGAGCGCAACCCTCGTGTTTAGTTGCCATCGTTGAGTTTGGAACCCTGAACAGACTACCGATGATAAGCCTGATAAGATGTGAATATACCAATATTCCTAATATCATAAACCACTATGTGAGGCAAAAATGCTTCGATATCATTGAAAAAGCAGTTTCCATGTGCACCAAGCACGTTGGAACTTTCAAATCATGAATTCGAGCTCTTTTGGTCGAATATTTGCTTATGGTAAACTCTTATTCTTTCAAATCACTAGTTTTCAATTTAAACGTATGAATCACGCTCCTGAACCCCTCGCGACCCAGTGAAACTATCCAACTAAGTTCTAAATTATCATTTGAACCTATAAGAACTTTCAAACCTCAAATTCGAGCATGTTAACTCAAATGTTGACTTTGGTCAACTCTTATTTTATTTTTCTACCAAACCTCTAGTTTTTCATTTTCTTCAATGAAGTGTATCCTGATCATTTAAATGTCTATTACATATTTTATTTGTCCCAATTTATGTGGCACTGTTGGAATGTCGAGAGTTAATCAAGTTATTTTTATAAAAAATTCTTTATATGACTTTTAAATATTTTAAGTTGCTAATTGTTGTGATTTATAATTCTTTTTATGTATTTTTTTAATATATAATTGTATTTCAAAAAAATTGAAGCTTTAGAAGTTTGAATCTCGAATTTCAACTGTGTCAGATGAATTGAGACAAATGGGGTATTATTTTTCATAGCATGCATAACAATCTGCAAAATATGATATGTACATGTTATAACTGTAATATTACACCAACAGTTTAAATTATTTTTCACATTATCGATCGATGTATATAATAGATAAGCTCTTTTTTCAATCAATGGCCCAATTGTTGGTTGTTCAACTTTCGTAGACTATGTGGTTATAATTCAAAGTAAAATCATGTTTACCTTACTAACCTTTGGGGGTTGTGAAACTATACCCTCCACCTTTTGAATAAGAACCACAAAACCTTGAGCAATATTTTTTAGTGAGACTTACAATTTTAATACAAAGGAAAACAGTATAGTCTTTTTTTCTTTTTTAAAGGTTTTTCTTTAAAAAAATCCAAAATCATTAAAATCCATATGTGAAATTACCTGTGCAAGGTTTGGACAGAATGAGCTGTCTTTAGATATTTCAAACTGAACTAAATGGCAATACATTATCGTAGCCTACGCGACTCAAGCAAGCACAGTACCTTTGTCCGGTCCATTTCCAAGTTGTCTTTGTGCGGGTATTTTTAATTACGGATTTTAACGACATTTTGGATTTTAAAACAAATATGTAAGAGAAATGAGAAAAAGATAATAATACTCTTTTCTTTATATTAAAATTTTATGTCTCACAAAAAATAGTATAGAAAGGGGGATTGTCAGTCCCATTCAAAAGATGGAGGGGTTATATTTTCTTTTCAACCTTTAAAGATTGAGGGGATAAATTGAACTTTACTCTGCTTTTTAGGATCCCATCATTCACAAGATTAGATTTGAGAATCTGAGCAAAAACAATGAGCGCAAATTATTCAAAAAATATAGATAACAAAGGTTGAGGGAATTTTTTTGTTATTAAACTATGTTTTGGCTAATGATATGGAAAACAACATCTTGCCGAATTTGTGAATGCGGACAAGAACCGAGAAGAATAAAGTAAAAGATACCAACATTTACATGTTTGGACTACAAAAAATTCAATTTACAGGAGGGATTCTCTCTCTTTCATTTCACTCATATTTGCTTGTTGGACAATTTTAATTTCTCATGGACCTATTTTTGTTAAAACTGATTTCATATGATAATATTATTGTATATCTTTTATATTTGGTTAGTTAATATTTTAATTGTAATTAGTTAAATTAATTATCTAGTTTGTAGCATAACTTGTAGCTTTGTCAATAAGCATGTACTACTATATATTATACACAATAATAAATGAAAAGGCAGGAAACATATTCCTTTATAGTATTAGCCAAGCCCTAAACCTAAAACTTACCCTAAGCCGTCGGCTCCCCCCCTCCTCGCCGTCGCCCTACTCCGCCATCTTCCTCATCTTCTTCTCGAAAACCCTCTCTCTCTCTTCATCCTCACTTTTCAATGGCTGAAAAACCTAAATTTCATCATGCTCTTGCAGTTAACAACATCAAGAATTTTATTTCCATAACCCCTGAGATGGAAAACATTCAGTATTCATCTTGGGCGAAATTGTTTAAGATTCATTGTCGTGTGTACAAAGTCATCGATCACATCATCCCTCCTAAACCCAAGCCCACTAACGAGCACATGGAGAAACATGATGTTTTTTATGAAGAACTTTGGTCACGATTAGATGCGGTTGTTCTACAATGGATCTACGGCTCAATCTCGAACGATCTCTTACATACAATCATTGAAACCGACGCTACTGCACGACAAACATGGGAGCGATTAGAAAGCATTTTTTATGACAACAAGACACAACGTGCATTGTATTTAGAAAATTAATTTAAGGACATTCAACAGGACGATGTTCCTAATGCGTCTACCTATTGTCAAGAACTTAAAATGATTGTCGATTAACTCTCCAACGTCGGTGCACCAGTCACAAATCAACGGTTGATCATGCAACTAATTGTGGGTTTATATAAAAATTATGATGGTGTCTCTACAATCCTCCAACAAAACACTCAGTTGCCTCCGTTCTATGAGGCTCGTTCGAGACTTATCCTTGAAGAAACCCAAACAGCCAAGCTGGCGGCGGCTAACACTAGCACCGCCGACGACACCCTCCTTACCACCGGTGGCCCACCTACCAATGAAAGGGGCTCGGGTTACGGTCTGCATCAACAGCACACCAACGATCCAAAATGAGGTCAACATCTCCGGAATAACAACAAAAGCAAAAAAATTAGCAAAGGTCGCGGTAGGCGTGGTGGAAGCAGCAGCAGTGGCGGAAGGGGACAGCCACAGCAGGCTGACAACCACCCACAGCGACAGCAACCTCCGCCATAGGTTGCGTACCCAACATGGGCAGCGTGGGGCCAGCAAGCTTGGGTTGCTCCACCTTGCCCCTACCCGCCCCTACCCGACTTCCACCAGGGCCCGACCTTTGTCTCGACATCCCCAGCCCATAATTCTCGGGGTACGTCCACAGCAAGCATACAATGCACAGATTTCTCCTCTATTAACCTACGCACCAACAAATATTGAGGCGACAATGCACACGATGTCTCTCAATGTTCCCAATGAAAATTGGTACATGAATACCGGTACAACATCTCATATGAAGACATCTCAAGGTACTCTCTCGTCTTATTTCAATATGAGAAATTTAAACCGTAACATTATTGTTGGTAGTAGACAAGACATTCCAATTCGAGGTTATGGACAATCATCCCTCTCCCCACCACATCCCCCATTAACTTTAAAAAATGTCCTCCATGCCCCGAAACTTATCAAAAATGTTATCTTTGTATGTCATTTCACAACCGACAATAATGTTTCCCTTTAATTTGATTATTTTGGTTTTTTCTCTGAAGGACCTTCTGACAGGGATGCGAATAATGAGATGTGATAGCACCGGAGATCTTTATCCTATCACCACCACCATCGGCCATCTCGCCTCCTCTCCGTCAACCTTTGCAACTATTTTGTCTGTTCTATGGCATAATAGATTGGGACATCCGGGAGACTCTGTTTTACGCTCCCTTAACAAAAATAAATTTATTGTTTACAAACATTTTTCTTGCCCTACTGTTTGTGAATCTTGTGTCTTTGGGAAACATGTTAAATTGCTATTTTATTCTTCATCCTCTAGCACTTTATTGCCATTTGATATCATACATAGTGATTTATAGACTTTTCTTATTTTAAGCACGGCTGGGCATCAATATTACATTTTGTTTTTGGATGATTATTCTAATTTCCTGTGGACTTTTCCTATTGGCAATAAGTCCCAAGTCTATTCTATTTTTTCATCCTTTAGTGCTTTAATTAAGACACAATTTGAAAAAAATATCAAATGTTTTCAATGTGACAATGGGAGGGAATTCGACAATAAAAAATTCAAATTTTTTTGCGCAAAAAATGGTCTTGTTTTTTATTTTCATGCCCCCACACCTCTCCACAAAATGGCAAAGTCGAACGAAAAATAAGAACCATAAATAACTTAGTTCGTACTCTCCTTACCCACACCTCCATCCCCCCTCTTTTTGGCATCACGCTCTATCAATGGAAATGTATCTCTTGAACATTCTCCCAAACAAGTCTCTCAAACACAAGTCCCTGACTCAAGTTCTATATCTTCGGGATCATTCCTATAAGCAGTTACGAACTTTTAGGTGTCTATGCTACCCCTTTAATCCTTCCACCAAAATCAATAAACTTCAACCTCATTCCAATTTGTGTGTATTCCTTGGTTACCCGTCTAATCATCGAGGTTATAACTGTTACGATTTATCAAGTCGAAAAATAATTGTGTTCTAGGCATGTCATATTCGATGAGTCCTAATTCCCTTTTGCCAAGCTGCATTCTCCGCCTCTTGGATTCCTGTGACTTCTTAAATGATGGACTCAATCCCCTTTTAATTCATCAATTGCAAAATCAATCGCTACCATTACCAGAGTACGATCCAACTCCTACAGTCCCGTGTCGGATGGGCCACCAAACCCAGCCCCAAGAAACACGACACATCCCACCCGTCACTGTCTCGGGTCCTGCTCAAGCTACGGATTTTCCCAGCCCCGCCCTTGCCTCTTATCGGCCTGTAGCACAGCCCCACTTTCCCAATCCCAGCTCACTTGGCTCCACTCGACCCACATCCGCAACCAGCCCTACAAAGCATCCTCAAAGCCCATAGCCAACCCAGCCACAACCCGTCTAGACCGCACCAATCTAGCCCCCACGACACCTTTACGGACCATGGAAACTCATGTTATGCACAATATTTCCAAACCCAAAATCCCAATTCAATTTGTCGACTTCGGTTGCCCCTTCACCTCTTCCTCGCAACCCAAAAAATTCCTTGTCCGGTCCAAATTGGAAAGCTACCATGTTAGATAAATATAATGCTTTTATTGTAAATAAGATGTGGGATCTAGTACCCCGTCCTCCTGATGCTAATGTTATTCATTCTATGTGGATTTTTCGACATAAAAATAAATTTGATGGTTCTTTTGATAGGGATAAGGCCCGTCTTGTAGGTGATGGCAGGTCTCAACAGGTTGGTGGGGATTGTGATAAAACTTTTAGCCTGGTGGTGAAACCGACAACTATTCAGACGATTCTCAGCATTGCTTTGTCCAAATCATGGCATATTCATCAGCTTGATGTCAAAATGCCTTCTTGTATGGGGACCTTCATGAAACCGTTTATATGCATCAGTCTATGGGATTCAAGAATCTGGTTCATCCAGATTATGTGTCATTTGAAGAAATCACTTTATGGACCGAAACAGGCTCCTCGTGCATGGTATCAACAGTTTGTTGAGTTTGTATCCTCTATTAGCTTTTCACATAGCAAATATGATCATTCACTTTTCATCTATAGCAAGGGTAATGGCATGGCATACATTCTATTATATGTTGATGATATCATACTAACTACCTATTCTGATGCACTTCGCCAATCTATTATGTCACTCATTGGTTCTGAATTTGCTATGAAGGATTTGGGCTCCCTAAACTATTTTTGGGCATTGTCGTTACGAGACATGCATGTGGCTTATTTCTTTGTCAAAGAAAGTATGCCAAAGAGATTCTTCAACTAGCCAACATGATTTCTTGTAAACCTTCCCCAACACCGGTGGATACTAAATCCAAACTTAGTGCCTCTTCGGGTTCTCCATATGAAGACCCCACTCATTATCGCAGTTTAGCAGGAGCATTACAGTATCTCACTTTCACAAGACCAAATATATTCTATGTCGTGCAACAAATATTCTTACATAAGCACAACCCGAAGGATGAACATATGAATGCTCTCAAACAAATTTCGCGATATGTCCAAGGTACTCTCCACTTCGGCTTGCACCTTTACAAGTCCTCAGTCTCTGGTCTCACCTCCTACACTGATGCTGATTAGGGTGGATGTCCCAACACTAGACAATCCACTTTGGGTTACTGTGTTTTTCTCGGAGATACCTTGCTTTCTTGGTCTTCTAAATGACAACCTACTTTGTCTCGGTCCACTCCCAAAGTCGAGTACAAACGAGTAGCGAATGTTGTTTCCGAGTATTGTTGGATATGCAACCTTCTGTTGGAACTTCACTGGCGAATCCGCAAGGCTACATTGGTTTACTATGACAATGTAAGTGCGATATATCTTTCCGGCAATTCCGTTCAACATCAGCGCACTAAACACATTGAAATTGATATTCATTTTGTACGTGAGAAAGTTGCTCGTGTACAAGTTCGTGTCCTTCATGTCCCTTCTCGGTATCAAATTGCTGACATATTTACTAAAGGACTTCCGCGCATATGATGATTTTCAAGCCAATCTCAGCATACGAGAACCTCCCGCTTTAACTGCGAGGGTGTGATAGAATATTGTCATATCATTGTATATCTTTTATATTTGGTTAGTTAATATTCTAGTTATAATTAGTCAAATTAGTTAGCTAGTTTGTAGCCTAATTATAGCTTTGTCAATAAACATATACTACTATATATTATACACAATAATGAATGAAAAGACATGTAACATATTCCTTTAAAAATATCAATTATTTTGTGGCAGAGGTTGCTTAAACCAAACACAGGCTATAAGATACTTCTATATATTTATATATATTGTAGACACTGAGTAGCCTTTTTACTTTGGTGCCTAATTTTTCATATACAGTTGTAATCCCAATTGAGAATGGATGGCCAATTTCTGAAGATAACTTTATGAAGGTCCTCTTCGTTCTTGCCTTGTATGATGTGCTGTCTTTTTCAAGTTTCGAAACTCACCAAATTCCACTTCTATCTTCCAGTGTTCAGCTTCTAGGATAGTTTTCACTTCTAGTTTTGTTTTGTTATCTTCCAGTGTTCAGCTTCTAGGATGGTTTTCACTTCTAGTTTTGTTTTGTTATCTTCCGGTGTTCAGCTTCTAGGATAGTTTTCACTTTTTTTTATTTTACTAGTCTTTGAGAATAGCATAGCGATAAATAATTTAGAATCAGAATAGACTCAACTAAGGGAAAATCAATAAGAAATATTATTTGCTCTGATAGTTGGTGTAACTGATTAAACCGCTTATAATACATTCGCATTGACGCAAGAATTTAGATTTAATACTCTGAATTTATGTCTCATTGCCGTTGCCCCTATCTCTAAAGCCAGGGGAGAATCTAGGGTACCAGGTATGAATTCCTGGGCACCTATAATTTTAGCGCCAATCATGTATTTATATTGAGAAATCTATTAAATATATACAAAATACTTGATGGGATCCCAATAACAAAGCATTCTCTTCCATTAGTGGTAGAATGGATCCTACTTAAGTTTTGTTGGCCTCCTTGTTGAGGGTTAAATTCCCCTTGGGCACAATTTATTTCTTTACTTGATATCGCCGGGAATCCATAAACATCAAATCCTAGATCCGTCTATGTGGAGCCACTAACTTCGATGCCACACGAGTTTTTAAGATTTTTACTTCTCATGTTTATGCCACACTTTATTTTTACTACTCATATATATATATATATATATTTTCTTGACCACTATAAGGAACATCATATGAATTTATTGAGAAACAAAGTCATAAGCATGTAGATTCAAGGCTAGACAGACTATTTCAAAAGCACTCATTCATAAATCGGTTACTGGTACAAATAATGTGTTGTCTTACTACCAAAACCATTGCTAGATCCTCTTTTTCTTATTGATTGAAAGGAGCAAAGAAAGACAACAAACACTTTGTTGGCTCAATAAAAAAGGAGTCCGACCACAATTATTATTGATTTGCCTGGGAGGAGTTCAATAGCTTGAACTTAGAAAGATGAGCCCGATCATATTATATTTCTATTGTCAGGAATTGATCTTACCTTATAACTGTGATAGATTAATTTTATATTTTTAATTTCAGAGACCTCCCTTCAAGTTACTCCCGTCTCCATTCTTTTATATTAACACTTCGTACTCTCGAGTTAAGATTAAACCAAAATGAGCAAGAAAAATTTCTAATTATCGGACATATAGGGGGCTCATGACGCGAGGCCCATAACATTAAATTTGGATGTGTTGGAGGTCACGCCGCGACCTAGGGAGGATGTCCATATTGTTTTTCTGAAAATTGTCCAAGTACGGGGGCGGGAAGAGCAAGCGTCACATAGCCCATTTCGTGCCTCTTGCTCGTGATGGAGCTTGCGCGACGAGCTCGGGGTGGTTTCTACTATAACTTATAAATAGGACACTTACACAATTTTTTTGGAATTTACTCATTCCAAATCTGTTGTCAAGTCTTAGGCTGTGATTTTCTCCTCTCCTAATACTCTCACGTCAAGGTAAGATCATTCTAATGGTTCTTATTCATTTATAACATTAATTCATGATCAGTAACATGATTCTTCAACTAAAACATAGGATTTTCAATGTAAATACTTATCAAAAAGTCAAAGATTTTGGTGTTCTTCATTAGAGAACCAATTTAGTTGGTTCGATTGGAGCGATTACAAGTATGTAAGGCTAACTTTCTATGTGTGGGAATATTATTATTATTCCGCATGCCACGTTTCTCCGCGATTACCATGAAATTACATCAGAAGTTGAGTCATGCCCTAGTTTCATGAAAATCCTCAGTGTTTCTAGACTTTAAATAATATAGCTTCGTATTGTGTTGATGTATATTATTCTGAACATCATGAATTCATAACGTAAACCATGTATGCCTGTGTTTGATTTCCATGAGCCTCAAGCATCAACACACGAAATGTCCATGAACAGTTATTATTCTAGTTTCCGTAAATACTCCATAATTCAATGTCTCGTGATAATGATACTCATAATACATGTTAGATCTATAGTATGATGACCTTATGATTCACATACTCATGATATGATTACAAAATGATGAACACAAGTACTTGTATCCGAGGCTACATGTTGTATATGTATACTTGGGCCTAAGGGATTGTGCACTTATAATTGAGCCAGAGGCCCAACGTTACGAACTCTAATAAACAAGTGATTTCCCTATGTCAAATAGCGATACTTGTGATTATGATACACATGTTCAGTTATCCTTATGTTTCAGTTTCTGAATTCAATATCCAGTTATGTCTTACATTTATGATTTGGATTGCCTATTCCCGCGAGCACTACATTGCTATTTATTTATTTATTTATTCAGTTGGTTTTACATATAAGTTATATTACATGGTACTTACATCCCTTTTGTTGGGTGCGCTGTATTTCACAATGTAGGTGCAGAGACTCGGGGCGACATGATTTCCTTTAGGATTTGCTCATATTAGCCAGTTGGTGAACCCCACTTCATCCAGGGTGTTATCTTTACTTTCAATTTTATAGACAGTTAAGGTAGGTCTGGGGTCTTGTCTCGATAAACAGTTAGTTTTCATGTTCATGTCTAATACTTCGTAGATTAGACTAGCATGTCATGTCAGTTTTGCCAGATATTGTTTGTCATGATGGCTACACATTATGTTTTGAAACATATTCTAGTATTCTTAATTAAAGACTTATTTAGACCGTCAATATTTAAATCTAATTATGATTTATATTTTTCATATGTTCATGCAAGTCATGCACGTGGTTCGCTCAGTCAATTTCAGGAACAGGGTGCCGGTCCATCCAGGCCTAAGTTCGGGGCATGACAAGTTTGGTATCAGAGTACTAGATTCAAGTGTCATAGGGAGTCTATGAATTTTTCTCTAGTAAAGTCTCCTTTATGTTTATGTGTGTGCCAAACATGTAAACGGTTGACTACCAAGACATTGAGGATTATCTCACTTGTTTTTAACTCTAGATCGTGCAGTTAGAACTATGCCTTCAAGAAACAATTCAAACTCATGCTTATTATATTTCTTTCAAAAACTGCCTGCCTAGAGAAAGTTAGCTACGAGCCAAATGGCTACTAATGAGGCTGCCCCAGAAGTGGACTCTCAGGGAGTTCACACTAGGGCTTAGGGACTTCTATTGGGTCCATTACCCCTAACTTCATCCCTACCAACTATGGAAAGGCCTGAGGAGGTTTGTACCATAGTCACTCCGTCGCCCAGTTCAACTGGTATAAATATTAGAGAGCTATCCAGTTGCTCACCCAAATTATTGCTACGCAATCTGAGCGTCAGGGAATGACTCCAAGTACTGTTTCTCATGAGGGATCGTCTAGTTCCAAGATTCAAGAATATATTTGTGTGAACCCTCGAGTGTTCACAAGGCTCAATGCAAGAGAGGATCCACAAAACTTCATCGAAGAGATTTACATGACTCTCTGCGTTATTCATGCTACTGAGAAACAAGCAATGGAGTTTTCTGCCTACCAACTGAAGGAAATAACTATCATCTGGTATAAGTCATGGGAGGATGCACCTTGTACTGTGTGGGACAATTTTGCAGAGAATTTTAATGACTATTTTTGCCGATAGAGATCAGGGAAGGTAAGGATCTTGAGTACGAAGACTCAGACATCGGATGACATATAAAACAAGGAGACATCTTTATGCATGTGAAAAAGGAAATTAATCGAGATAGTGTAGAGATGACAAAGTGTGCATGACGTTTCCTTCAATCTGGTGGTCCTAATAAAATAAACTAAAACTCGCGTCTCAGTTGAAAAAATCAGGATTGTTGCCTCGTTGTGAGGATAACATGAGTGTATGCGAGTATTATCATAAGGTCATCTCATTATCCAAGTATGCTCCGGATATGGTTTCTTCTATGACGGCTAAAGTTAGACATTTTGTGCTTGGTCTTGGACCCCACTTGATTGGTGATGATAACATTGCTTCTCTAAATAAGGATATGACCATTACCAAGATTGTGGATTTTTCTCAAGCCACATAGGATAGGATGAAGAACGAGAGATTGTTGGAAGAGAAGGATAGAGAGTTCACCAAAAGAGCTAATTTGCAAGTAACTTTAACCATGAAGGATCTAAGGGAGGTGAAGGCAGGCATATCTTCAACAAATATTCGTCACAGTCTGCCCTATCTACAACTAGTGCACCAGTTCCTAAGTCCAAGTAGGATTAGAAATGTCAGTTTAGCTAGAAATAGAGTTTCAGAACACTAGGCTCTTAGTCACAAGCCAATGTGGGCCACCAAGCTATGATTATGAGACTTTATTATGATTTTCTTTATTTCTCCCGCTTTATATATGCTTGTAATTGGCTTAGATAGTTGTGGATGGTTCACCTACCAGGTGGGGGTGGGTTCCTTCATGACTTCTCATTTTGGGTCGTGACAGTTAGACTTCAATTATCACTATTAGTGGCTCTTGTACACATAACACCAGTCTTGGGTGATATTTGTATTTTTGCACTTTGTTTACGAGTAAAAGGCTTGATCTTTACTATGTTCATGTTATCACTATAATTTTTACATAAGTAGCTTTAATGAATTAATATGTTAATCGGTTTAGCTTACCTATCGGGCAAGGAATAAGTCCATCGCGAGACATGAATTATCATATGTGAATGTACAATAGGACTAATAGTAATCGTGGAGGTATGTGAGATGAATTTATTGAAGGTGTTAATGGATTTATCACACATGCAAAGTCATTTTACCCTTTTCGAAGTGAAGTGGTCATTAGGTGTCCTTGTGCGCATTGCAAATGTATCAAGTACTTTAAACTGGAGGCTATTAATAATCATATATATCGTAATAGATGTTGACACTCAATTTTTGACCTCGATAATATTATTTAATTAGTTGAACTTCTTGAGTTACAAATAGAGTAGAATATGTACTTTGACGGTCAAAAGGATTTTACAAAAAATACTTTAATGACATTTTGTCATTTTATTTGGAAAAATATCATAATTTATATTATTATATATCTATTGAATATTTGATTATGTAAATTATGATTTAAAAAAATATTTTTCAGGTTTTTAAAGTCAAAATCAGTCAAAGCAAGTATTTGATAGAGTATTTATTGAGTTACAAGTTGTCAAGGTAATTATTTAAATTGATAAATATTTTACTCCGTTAAATTAATAAATTAGATTAATTAAGTAGATAATCAATTATATGTCAATTTCCATGTCAACTTGATTTTAATTACAATTAATTTTGAAAAACGGATTGAATTGAAATATTTAATTATCTTTTTCATATGGATTGGATCACAATTGAAATGTATATAGCAATTTTTTAAATTAAAGCGTAACCACATTTGAAATGTATACGCAGCGGTATTCCTCCTCTCTTTCTCATTTTTCTGTGTTTTTACACTCAACAAGGACGAAATCCTTAATGGGTTTTGTCCTCTTGTTCCTGATCTCTCATGTAAATTGAAAGGGATTCAAGAGAAATCCTCTCAAAATTCTAGTCCTACATCGAAGTCAAAGGGAAAATCACTAGGATTTGGGGTTCTATATAAAGAACCCATCCTCTCACATTCAAACAAGTCTTCATTGGAAGCAAACCACTGATTCGGGGATTCGGCTATATTTCTGCTGGAACTCTTCAAAAAGAATTGCATTTTGGTCTTTTAGTTCTAAAACCTTTTTTTTCTATGCGGCTGAGTGATTGAGGATCTATGAAGAATTCCCGCACTTTTAATCTCGATCAGGCTGCTCGAGGAAAGATAATTATCCCCTACTTTAGTTTATTTTCATTTACAATAATAACAACATATTCAGTGAAATCCCACAACATGGTGGGGTCTGGGGAGGATAGAGTGTACGCAAACCTAATTTTTATTAGTTTTGCCTTCTTAATTATGTGTTGATATTTGGTATTAGCTGCTAGATTTGTAATAGGATAATGCAGTTGATTTTTCTGTGTTAGCAGTTTCTTCAGGTTAAATTAGTCTTTATATGTTACAGATTAATTCGTTTTTTAGCTTAATTAACTTAGTTGTTCTTGAGATTAGTTAAGTGTAATTATGCTGGTGGTAGCTTAAGGTTAGCATATAGGAATTAGACTATCAGTTAGGATATGATATGCTTTCTCTTTTGAGGATTAGCTTATGTATTCAATGACCACTTAGGATTCATATTAGGTTTAACTAATTGGTTGCCTTTTAATCCATCATAGCTGGTTCGACTTAGGCTAAACAACACTCAGTGATTAAATAGCTCACAAACAGTTAGGGTCTCTATGCATATAGTTTGAACCAGGACTGTTAGATTGTGATATCTTAATTAGGTTGAGTAATATGATCATGTTACTTTTCTTAGGGGTCTAGTTCAATTTAGAGGTTTAGTACTAATACAATGTTTGAAAATCTGGGATAGTAAGGGGTTAACTGGGTCTTATTTGAGATGTTGCTCTTGTTTAGTTTATAGCATCAATAATGTAATGATGAATTTATATGACTGTTTAAGTGATTCTCAAATTCTACCTAGTCTTTAATTGCCTTCATTAGTTCAATATGGTTTCAGTTCATAGTATTTGAGGGATAATCTAATTCAGTTAAGTAGGTTTGTTTGTTTTATGGTTCAGTTGCTATCATATGTGACTGCTGGTTGCCTAAGTTGAAGTTAAGTTGTGCTGTAAATCTAAGGGACTACTATGAATTGGCGGTAGGAGTGGAACACCATGGATGTTCATCTTCCTTTACCTCTCCTAAAAAACTTCACTTTTGATTCAATACCCTTCCCTTCCCCCTTTATCTGCTGATTCTGTGTAACTATGTTGTATGCAGTTTTTGTGTGAATCTTGAACCTTAAAGCATGACATGAACCTGTTTTTGGCCCTTATATAATCTGAATATACGTCAAACAGTCCCCTTTTTATTCATGAAGCATGAGCCTCTTCCCCTATCCCTTTGTTTTCTAGTTGTATAAGATCCTTCATAGTTTCACGAGTGTGTTGGGTTGATCTTAAGCGTAATTTAGCTCAAGATGAGGCTTTGAGTATCCAACTCAGCCTCATTATGGCTTCCCCTACACTGGATTCTCATCACCCCTCTATGGACTATGAGACCCTATGGCTTATACTCATGTCCTATTGTTAGTGTTTGAGTGCAAACCGATGCGGCCCCAAAAATATGGTGGGCAATTCTTCTCAAGGCTTCCGCTTGTCCTTTCCGCATTGCTCTAGAGGTTGAACAATGCTTGGTGATTTTCGAAATTCTACAAGCAATGGGGGTCATGCATCCAACAAAGAAAAAGCTTCTGCCATGTCCTCCAATCCATGCCCACAAGAGGTGTTCATACCATAACTTCACCACCTTTGAAGAGTCATACACGAGCATCTTTCAAATGTTTATAAGCACAGAAATGATTCATTCTATTGAAACAAAGAAGAAATTATCACCAAAGGATAGAAGAAAAGGCAAGACTTGGCTTTTCCATTTAGAGGTTCCGGGACATAACATCGAGGATTTTTCAGACCGACCAGATTTGGAGCATCTGGTTCAGACTTACCAGATTTGGGTCATGCTTCCTCATCATCTTTACTAATTAGGCCATGGGTAGAAAGAGATTTGTTGGGGTAACGAATGTCACAACCAAATTTAATAAGTCGTGATGACATTACGAGTCAGTTAGCCAACTACAACTATTAAAACCCAATTTGCTGGAAAATCAATGCGAAAAAGTAAAACAATCAAGTTTAAGTCATTAATATGTCTCATAATATAGAAAATAGTAAAGATTAAGCTAATCCCAAAATCTAGTGTCACTAGTAGAAGAATGACTAAAAGAGGTACAAGTCTGGAATACAATCCGAATACATAATGTCACGCCCCAGCTCTGGAGGGACAAGATCGGTACCCGATGCCTTACTTGACCGAGCGAACCAAACTGTAACTTATATCTCTCGATGCAATCAAGCATACATAGGCCCGTAAGGCCAACATGAAACTCAGACAATACCAACATAGGCCGATAAGGCCAAACTCAAGATAATCTAAAACTGAAACAACTCCAAAATTAATATACATAACTGGGGCGACAAGGCCTTTCTGATTGCTATCATGATATAACTCAAGAGTTGTATATACAAGGGTCGGCGAGCCTTAAGACTGACATCTGTACAAAAATAAAACAAGTCTACAAGCCTCTAAAAATAATAATGTACTGGGGGCGGGACAGGGCCCCGACCTACACATGCTAGTTGTACACAAAACTTTGACTGTGGCAACTCTAAATGAAGTGGAGCTTACCAACTCAGTTGATACTCGACAATCTACTCCTGGAATCTATAACCCTCTCTGTCAGATCCTGCGTGATATGAAACACATCGTCGCAAAGTGACGTCAATACGAAATAATGTACCGAGCTTGTAAGGCCACTGAAATAACTGAAAGCTGAAACTGAACTAAAAGCTGTAATAATTATAAGTATTGAGAGTCAATGATAAACTGTGTAAGTACTTATCTGCTGATGTCTCATCTCACACTGATGCAATGCAATACATATATAGCTACCCAATCACTTATAGGGTTCGGTGTGTGCGTGACTACCCGGCCATGAAAGGCTCGGTATGTCTACCTGGCCATGGAAGGCTCAGTGTGTCTACCCGTCCGTGTGCGACTCGGTAATGCAATACATATATACAGCTATCCGGCCACATATAGGGCTCGATGTTCTCTTGCTCTGTGAATCTGTAAGCTAGTGACTAAATTCTTTTCTTTCTCATTGAGCAGGAATCAATATGGATTGAAAAGTATTCCAATGAGTGACAAACACAATACATCTCTACAAAAGAGACTTGAATGGAATAGACTACTTTCTGATAAAACTCTTCTTTGAACATTTCTTTATGAAAACTCGTTTCGAAACTAAAGTCATGTCAAAAGAAAGGAATAGCCTTAACATACCTTTCGTCGACTTAACCGATACAACCATGTACTCAGCCCGAATAGCTTCTCGATCTTAACCCACAAAGAATAAGCTTTATCTTATGGTACTTCAACTTGAAGAAATATCCAACGCAACTACAACACGATGGAACTTCCTCTACTAGCACCACATGATTCCCGACATTAGATTTATATTATCTACCTTTATTTTGGTTGGAGGAAATATAATTTATCAATGATTTAGAAGGGAAAACGTTGCTGCTCCCCCTCTCTCTCAAGAATGAAGGTACTCAAAGATATGAATTTTGTGAAATTTCCTCAATTAAAGTGATAATGCAACATAATTCCTCTTCTAGTAAATTGTGGGGCCACTTGTATATATATGTGTCCTACAATGATATTAATTTATCCACAAGGTGCCAACAACTAGGAGGATGAGCTTAGTCATCCCCTTGATGCCCCAACACGTGGATTGACTCATGTATGTCCTAAATTGATTTTAATCCAGTTAGTAGTCTTCCGCTAAAATTCAATATCTAACCAATTACACACATAATAAATTTCTCGATCTCATTCACTTAAATATCAATTATTTTTAACACACCTCATATAGTCATTATCATGATCATGGATATAACACTAGTCCATAGACTCTTTTGGCGCACACGAAATATTATTTTCAATCACCGTCATTGCACTTTTAAGTCTTAAATTATCCTGGGACTTCATCCTTCGATATACTAAGTTCTTGATTTGCATATGACCAAAATTCTCTGGGGTTCGGGTATACTTACATATGTTGAGTGGTTCAACCATAGCCCAAAATTATGGGGTATCACATTGATGCAACTTATACTCTTTGTTTCGTTTAACCCCCAACATTCACGACACTTACTAACCATTTGTTAAACCTAGCATAAACACTTATAACCTCAAAGATAATCTTGTCCTTCGAGTTTATGTCGACTAACTTATAACGCAAACTAACGTGCGAAAGTATGAGATATAACACATATATTGTCTGAATATATAAAACACATAATGTAAAGTAGATAAAGAATCCAGTGCCACAGATCAAGCTAGTAGCTCACTCTGAATCCTCTAGAACAACCTCTTTAACAATCGACACAGTCTTTGGCTCTGCTAGTGCTGGGAACATAATTTGCACACATAAAGAGTGCATCAAGTGTAGCGTGAGTACAATGAATAATGGGTACTCAACAACATCATCGATCGACCATAGATAAAGCGGAGACGAGGGCTGGTCTTCAGAATACCACTTCCACACTTAACCACTATTAATTTGATACAATAGTACAATCAATAATTCTCATGTTTCTAGAATAGATATAAGAAATCTCTAAAATCCAACAAAGTTCAAATAGCCGAATGGACATGATACTATAATTCCAACCACATGTTTATACAAGTCAACAATCAAGAAATCAATGGGGGACTCATGAGGTCTATATACCACTTAGAATTATTTCCCTTCGGGTTCCTTAGTTAATATTAGACTCTTAATCATATCACTTAGTCAATTTTAGGCTCACAATATCTGTCTCTAGCCAATATTATGCTCAAATGCATGTCCGTAGACAATATTATGCTCAAATACAACTCATCACTCTATCCAAAAATATTTTCCCTCGGACCCATATATATATATTCGGAAACGTGCATGCATTAGATACCATATAAAGCATGAATATGACACACACAATCAATAAGAAGCCAAGATATGCAATAAAGATTCAATCTTTAGCCAAAGTAGTCCATAAAGACTATCTTTAACCACAATAATCAATAAAGATTTGATCTTTTAGCTTATTTCCCATTTTTAAATGAGTATTTAGGAGTGATGAGAACACAATTACAAATAAGACAGACAAATAATCACAGAGACAGAAAATATGAGCTTCATACCTGTTGCGGTTCACTTTCACGCGAGGCATAAAAGATACTAAGAGGTTGTTGGACTTTATTTGGATAATTATTTTTAGAGTCGCCACCTAATTTATAGGGAAATTAGGAAACCAAGTTAAAAGAGTTTATTCAAAATCAGTGTAAAATCCTTTAAAGACTAGAGTGAGGTAAGGGTTCTGGTGATCCTCTGAGGAAGGTGTTAGACACCCTGGTATTAAGAATCCGTAAAATACGGTTAACATTCGGGTTCTATAGCATGTTTAATTACAAGTAATTGCCTTAAAGAGTGTTTAGTTTTTGCTAAATTATAGCATATCATCTCATTTTGTTTCAAGTTCGAAAGAAGGTTTTGAAAGCAAAGAGTTGAGTTCTGTTTAGAAAAAGTCCATATAGGGGTAATTTAGTCAATTCATTTTCAGACTAAGATATACCCAAAAGATAATTTGAGTAGAATCTCACTAAATTTAGTCCAATAAATTGTCTAATATCCTTATATAGTTTTTGGAAGTCTTTTGAAAATAAGTATAGTTCCCTTTAAATGATACGTTATGGTTTTCAATAGAAAATATAAAGTTTTCCCTTTTTATTATTATTTTGTGAAGGTCAAACCATATTCGACTTTCAAACCACTACTTCTACATGAACCTTTAAATTACTCTTCTCTTTTAAAATCATTTTTAGTTGGGTCAGGCCGAAAATGATTTTTGCAAAGTTAATTATTTTGTCCAAAATTTAGTTTTAAAATCCATGTTTCGACAAGCTTTTTATAAGAAATGGCGCTCCTCCTTTTTCGGAGGCAGTCTAGGATCGAAGATTGGACTTGAATCTTCTATTCCACACCTCGATCACTCGCTACACAAACAAAAACGAAGGTTTTAGAACTGGTAGACTAATTTAGGCTAGGTAGAGTTCCGCCAAAAGGTTTGGATCCCAAATAAGCTTAAATTAGTCAAGTATTTGTTCGAAAATGACTCCTAATAATAAAAAGAATGAGATTCAAACTTTTGGACCCGTAACAATGAGGAATAGGGTAAAATTTATTTAACTCAAAAACTCTAAAGATTGGGATTTTACATTGGTGTGGGATAGTGAAAATTGGGGGGAAACTTCTCTCCAAAATGAACCCAACCAATTAAAACCCATCGTTTGAAATCAAATAGGACAAAAAATATAACGAAATCGCAGTAGAAAAGCAAAAAGAGGGACAATCTCACCTTGGGGTGGTGTCGTAGTAGCATGGATGTGAGAGGTGGCGAGAGCATTAAATGCTCTTGCCATTTTCAACCATACACGACACGTAAAAAGTAACGTACCTTTGCAATTTGTCATTTTCGACAACTGTAGAAGAGAGAGGAGAGAGGACCAATCGCGGCTAGGACACTTTTGTGCGAAAATGGGAAAGGGGATTGTGGCTTATGCGTAAAGGAAAGGGAGTTAGGCCGGGTCGCGATCCAATTAGGCTGAACTCGACCGACTCAAATAAAACAAATGAGGCCCAATCATTTTAACATTAAAATAATAACGCGAAATGTGGTCATTTTTCAAATTAAAAACTAACCCAAATAGTTGCAATTATGACCAAATCAATTCAAAGCTTTAATTAAAGACCAATTTTGCTATTAATTAAAGAATAAAGACTCTTTTAATTATGAAAAATCATTTTAATTAGAATTAAAAAATTGAAATTGAGATGTATCTTAATTGTCCTATTTAATTAAACAAGTTCAAATTTTGATGGAGCAAAATATTGATTAATTCCAATTGTGAATTTAATCAATTAATTATACATTGTCTTTATTTTATTTGAAAAATTACAATTGATAATAAAAAATGTGAAAATGACGTATGATATAAAATAAATATATCAGATGATATTTTATCAAATAAAATGACAAAATATTTTCGGAATAATTTTTTGTAATTTTTTTTTGCCTTATATAAAATATATTTTACTCCGTCTGTGACTTGAAAATCTTGAATAATTAAATACAATTATTGGAGGGTAAATATTAGGTGTCAAAAACTGTCCCATCATTGTTCAGGGATGGCGGGACCATCCCTGAGCAGCAAAATTTGATAAGCCTAATTTTAGCCGACCTATTCAAAAGACGCTTCTCATTTTATGCAATTTTTGAAAATTATGGTCGGACCCTGGTCTCTAGGTTTCCTACATATCTCAGGCTGTATGAGAATTCAGGTCACCTGAAGTTCGACTCGATTAATATTTTAAAAAGGTGTGATATAATAAGGTAGATTATGGAAATAAGAGTCTCAGAACAATTTCATTGGAATGTGACCGATCATCTGGTATTGAGTTTGCCTATATATCCTCGGTTTTCTGGAATTATGTCACTTGTAGTTTGACTTAATAGGTTGAAAAGGGTATCCTTTATGCAGTAATGCCCTTGTCGGTTTTGAAAAACCTTTTTGGTATATATTCGACCGGTAGTGGGGTTTTAATAAGCTAAAACTTTTCCTTATTACTTTTGATTGAGTGTTGTGTGGAGAGATCTTCAAGCCCATGTCTTGAGATCTTGACTCTCGCTAGTACATTATTTTGACCGGTTACCCAAGAAAAGGTTCCACGTTTGTTCCGCTTGCGTCTAGATCTGGTCTGTTTGCTTTCCTCTTCCGGTAGCTTTCGACCTGGTTCCATTTGCTGGAATAGTGACTTGTTTGATTGTTTTGTCCTGCCAAACTTGCATGGATTTATTTGTATGCCCTCCTGGACAAATATTCTTAGCGGGTGATTCTTCCAACACCGTCTGGCTCATATGACTTTTCTCAATTGAATTTGTTTGAGCGGGTGACTCGCTAGGCACCGTCTAGCTTATATGACTTTTTTTGGTTGAATTTGTCTGAGCGGGTGATTTTTTTGGCACCGTCTGGCTCGTATGGTTCCTTCAACATATTTTTATGAATGCATAAATGGCCCTTGTGGATGTTTGATATGAATGGCCCTCTCAGGAGTGTTTATGCTTGAATGAATGGCCTCTCGGCAGTGTCTGTATGAATGAACCTCTCAGCATGCTCATTTGTATGAATGAATGGCCCTCTCGGCATGCTCATTTGTATGAATGAATGGCCCTCTCGGCATGCTCATTTGTATGAATGAATGGCCCTCTAAGTAGTGTTTCTATTAATGAACCTCTCAACATGCATGTTTGTATGAATGACCTTCTCGGCGTGCTTATTTGTATGGATGACCCTCTCGGCATACTTGTTTGTATGAATGACTCTCTTGGCATGAAAGTTTGTATGAATGACCCTCTCGGTATGCTTGTTTGTATGAATGGCCCTCTCGGCATGCTTGTTTGTATGAATGACCCTCTCGGCATGCTTGTTTGTATGAATGACCTTCTCGACATGCTTGTTTGTATGAATGACCCTCTCGACATGCTTGTTTGTATGAATGACCCTCTCGGTATGCTTGTTTATATGAATGACCCATTCGGTATGCTTGTTTATATGAATGCCCCACTCGGTATGTTTGTTTGTATGAATGACCCTTGACATGCTTGTTTGTATGAATGGTCCACTCAGATTTTCTTTCTTTCCCCTTTTGTCGGCTTTGACCCTCCCGATCAGATGGTCGTTTTATCATTTATATAGCCCTTATAGATGAATGATGCCGCCCTTGTGGAGTTTTGTTCTTTATGTGGCCCTTATGGATGGATTGATTCATTCCTCGGCATCGGGATTCCCTCTTTGTGTTTCACTTGTTTTTCATCATGAAAAAACGAGTTAGTGAAATAAGTTGTTGTCCTCCTGGTTGTCATTTTAGAACCTCCAATCACAGAAAAATTATTAGTTTTCATGAGGTCGACCCGTGTCGTTGACTCCTGCTATGTCGTTCCTCTATTTCCTGGTGCCAACCCTCTTGGGCTCGGTAGTGTTAGAGATGAATAGATATTCATGGCTCAAATAATGAAAAAAATGTTTTTGAAAATGTTGATCACAAATTTAAAACGCGTTGATTGAAAATATATTTTCTTTATGAAAATTACTATTATCTCATTGTCATGAAATGTACGCTCTAAGCGAGATTCTTTGACCGTCCTAAGCGCTTCGGGGCACGCTCCTTGCTTGTCTGGTGAAATTTTTGAGACCCCCTAAAATTTTTTGCACCAGTTGAAGGTTAACTGCGGAGAACTCTCATGCCAAATTGCGGTGTAGGAAGTTTTGAGAGGTCTCAAAAGTTCTGCCCCAGTTGAAGGTTTGGGGTCGGCTGACTCTTGTGTCGAATTTATCAGTGGAATTTTTTAGATCTCCTAAAAATTCTGCCCCAGTTAAAAGTTCGGGGTACAGGGACTCTTCGATGAGATTTTGAAATCTTCATATCTCAGTGGTTTCCTAGGGGTTTCATTAGTTTTTTGTTTGGTGCGACCGAGCTCAAGGAGCGCCTACATATCCCGTCACAACAGAAATCAGGTCGAACATAGTTCAGAATAAAATAGTTGATTTCCGCTAAGATTACAGCTCCTCCCGATAACACCTTACAGACTATGTAGGGACTTTGCCAGTTGGGTGTGAACTTTCCTTTGTACTCGTCTTGATGCCAAAACAGGTGCTTGAGCACCAGTTTCCCTATCTGAAAGATTTGGGCTCTAACTCGCTTGTTGAAAGCGCGAGCCATTCTGTGCTGGTACAGTTGGCCACGACATACAACGACCATCATTTTTTCATCGATCAGAGCCAGTTAATCATATCATTTCCGGACCCACTCTGCGTTGTCCAACTCTGTTTCCTATATAATTCTGAGTGATGGATCTCCACCTCAGTTGGTATTACTGCTTCAGTACCACAGATAAGTAAGTATAAAGTTGTTCCTATTGAGGTTCGAGTTGTCGTTCGGTAACCCAGTAATGCATAGGGAAATTCTTTGTGCCAACACTTGTAATTGTCTGTCATTTTCCTCAGTTTCCTTTTGATGTTCTTGTTAGCTGCCTCTACTACTCCATTCATATATGGCTTGTACGCGGTAGAATTCCGATGAGTTCTATAGAATTTCTCACTAATGTCCTTCATCAGATAACTGTTCATATTTGCTCCATTGTCAGTTATAGCATCGGCGAATTCATTCTAAGCTCTCGATGTGTTCTTGAAGTCGATTTTTCTGAAAACATTACATAACCTTTGTGTGAGGTTTACGTATGGTAGGATTTTGTCGTTCTTCATAGCCCACTCTCCCTGGACTTGATGAATTAGCAGATCTGAGTCTCCTATTACTAACAATTGTCGAGAGCCATGTAGAGACCCAGAATGTCGTCTTCATACTCTGCCATGTTGTTAGTACATTGAAACTTGAGCTTTGCGTCCATTGAGTCCCATTTCTGACACCAGAACCTCTTCGATTCCTGAACCTTTGTAGTTAACTGCGCCATCGAAAAACATTCTATAGCCTGAGTAGGTTTCGACTGTGTCTCCCTTTATCATCAACACTTTCTCATCCAGAAAATATGTCCTGAGTGTTTTGAAACCTTCGTCGATGGACTTTCTGTGAGCAAATCGGCCAGTGCTTGTCCCTTGACATCCTTCTAAACCACATATGTGATGTCAAATTCACTCAAAAGCATTTTTCATTTGGCCAGCTTTCCTATGGGCATGGGGTGGCGAAATATGTACTTTAAAAGATCCATTTTAGAGATGTGATGGGTAGTGTAGGATGACAAATAATATCTTAGCTACTGGGTTACCTATGTTAAGCACAACATGTTTTCTCCACCAAGGTATACCTCAACTCCCAGGTAGTGAATTTCTTACTAAGATAGTAGATGGCTCATTCCTTCTTGCCAGTTTCATCATGTTCTGCCAACATGCATCTGAAATCATTGTTTGATACTGATATATACAACAATAATGGACTTTCCGGTTTGGGAGGGACCAAGACTGGTGGATTGGAGAGATATTTCTTGATAGTGTCAATGTTTTTTTGACACTCATCTGTCTATTTAGTGGGTGTGTCTTTCTTCAACAATTTGAGGATAGGTTCTACGATGTAGTTTAACCTTCCCAAGAAACTCATAACTTCGTTCTTAGTCTACGTAAGTGGTAATTCTTGGATGACTTTAATCTTAGAGGGATCTAGTTCTATGCCCCTGCGGCTAACTATGAACCCCAACAACTTTCCGACGGGCACTCCGAATGCGCACTGATGGTTTTAATTTAAATTGAACTTCCGATACCTATCAAAGAACTTTTGCAAATGCGTGATATGATCTGAACTTTCCCTAGACTTGATTATGATGTCATACATAGACCTCTATTTCTTTGTGCATCATGTCGTGAAAGAAGGTAGTCATTGCTCTCATGTAAGTGGCGCCGACATTCTTGAGGTCGAACGACTTTACACGGTAATGGTATACTCCCCATGGACTGTCTTCTGTGCTTCTTCTTCGCCCATCAAGATCTAATGGTAACCGGCGAAGCAATCCATGAATGACTGTAACTAATGCTTTGCACAGTTATCGATGAGTATATAGATGTTCAGAAGTGGAAAGTTGTCATTGGGACTAGCTCTATTGAGGTCATGGTAGTCCATACAAATTTAAATCTTGCCGTCTTTCTTTGGCACATGCACAATGTTAGCCAGCCATGTCGGATATGGAGTCACTTCCACTACACAAACTTGATCTTTTTTAACTTCATCTTTGATTCGAATACTTAAGTTCGGGTTGAACTACCTAATTTTCTACTTGATTGGGATGAAACCTTCGTTAATGGGTATCTTATGAGACTATGTATGTGCTTAGCCCGGGCATGTCTGCGTATCACCACACGAAGATGTCATCATATTCTCTTAGAAAATTTAGTAGTTCCTCTTTCTGGGCACTTCCAAATACGCGCTTATCCTAATTTCTTTGATTGTTTCTTCATCCCAAGGTTGATTACTTCGGTCTCATCCAGGTTGGGTTTCTGCTTATTTTTATACTGCTCTACCTCCTCGATAAGATCATCAGGTAACATGGGTTTTCATCATATTTCTCATATTCCATTCTTCTATGTCACTCGACTCGTTTCGTGACATGTCCTGACATTATGAGTGGTTTATTATTATTACTGAAAAAGAAGGCAAAACATGGTTAGTATAAACATATAAATGTAAGAGAATTATTTTTCACTTAAACTAAGGCTTTCATTAATTTGATAAAAATATTACAAACTGTGGTCTTGACTTGGATCAACATCGAGTCATTTCCATTTTTCAAAACATCACGAGGAAAATAAAAGATGCAAATGGTGAACATTAGGGCCTCAACCGACTTTCACCAATTTTTCATTGAAAGACATCTAAATTCATCATCTCTACCGAGGGGCCAAGAGTGGGGTAGAGGTCCAGTTGGACAGTTGCTCTCCTAAATCAACATCACGGATGGTGGCCGCTTCCTTGCATTCTTCCAGTATCATGACGCAATCTTCTTCTTGGAATAACATCCCCAACCCTTCTTTCGTATCTCTATCATTATACATCGACATTCTGACTAGAAATGACTGGTCTCAATTCAGAATTAGCTTGCATAAATTTCGGGGACCCCACTTCTTTTGGTCTGCTTCAGAGGCTTCTTCAGAATCGGAAACATACCCGAGGCTAAAATAGAAACTATTTTACGGAATAGATACCGACTCTGTTATACCTTGCAGATCTTTGCCTAAGCCTGGGTTTAAACCTGCTCTGGATCATGATACATGCAATTATTTTGTAAAACAGTGGCATAAGGGTTTGATCGTCATCTCCTTTGTGGGAGGTTCCCACTAGTTCTACCACATGAAAATCTCTATCCTTAGGAACTTTATTGATCACCGATACAAAATTGTTGGGGTAGTTAAGGATGCTACCTTCTCTATGGATTATGACCTCATGATTCTCCCACACAAACTTTAAAGACTGGTGCAGAGAAGATGGTACTGTTCCAACCATGTAGATCCAGGGTCTTCCCAATAGAATATTATAGTTGGCGGTGATCGTCATAACTTGAAATTCCGCACTAAACTCAGCGGGTCCCATTTGGATGTTGAGGTCCACTTATCCGATAGGATCACATTGAGCTCTATCAAAAGCTCTCACATTTGTATGGCTCTGGCGCATCTTTCAGATGTCGTAACCTAATTATTTGAGTGTAGGCTCAAGACAAATATTGAGATCGACCAATGTTGTTCAGTAGTACTCGGGCTACAACCGTGTCTCTGTATTTGACCATGATATAAAGGGCTTTTTCGTGTTCCATCCCTTCTCTTGGAAATTCATCTAGGGTGAAAGAGATTTGATGGGCCCCGATGACGTGGGCCATCATGTCAGTTAGATTTTTGCTACTTGTACTCGCAGGGGTATGTGCTTCATCTAATACTCTCATCAATGCCTGTCAGTGTTGTGAGAAACTCAGTAGTAATGTCATTATCGGTATCTAGGCTGGTGGTTTTTTTAGATGCTCAACAATGGGTGCGCCATTACGGTTTCATTAGTGACAAAATAGTAAATATAAGATGTTGCAGATAATTTTGCATATAAAAGAACATAGATTCATGCGTTTGGTCTGAATACTTGATTAATCCTTCATTTTGAGGGTTTTTGGTCATTTCGGCCATTTTGGTGTAGAGGATTTCAGTTTGGGAGTCTATGGTTAATTTGCTACCATGACGATGTCGGGTCCGAACCCTTTTGTAAGTTGAACACTCTTGGTAGGGGTGGGGGATTATAATTTATATAATATAAGGATCAAGTCTTCTATAGACTGCCTATGTATCCGTCCGTGGGAAGTCAGGCTCTTCCGTAGTTAGGTTTACACGAAAGTTATCCCTAATTGTGTTCTACATAAGTAAATTCCCAAACCAGGCCTGATAAGGGCTTCCTATGTATCCCCCTTGGGACATCAGGTTGAGCATAATTTCTTTTACAAGTAAATGGAAGGGATAACATTTGATTGAAAGCATAAGGGACACCTAAGTCTACCCAAAAGATGGATTCTCCCTGAAACCATGGCGAGTCGTCATCCTTACAACCACGTATTCACCCAGTAGTCTTACTTAGTAGCGACAGAGTAGAATTACCCAGATTTGATTGGTGTTAACCAGATGATCCAATTCAAATTTGAAAGCTTCACACCTCTCGATGTGATGTCCGGGTGCTCCTGAATGGTACAAGTAGATTTGCCTTTTCTCCTGAATGGTACAAGTAGTTTTGACCGGATGGACATTCCAGTACTAGCCAATGTAGAGAAAATGCTTGCATATGAATCTTCAAAGACAGTGAAGTCGTAGACTTGTGCATCCATGGTGATTCTTTCGCCAGGGATGATGGGTCATGAACCAATAGGGAATGTGGGACCCATAGGTTGTGGATTGTTTTGTCATCGATCAACATGATGATCCTTTTCTTAAGGGCCAAGCACTTCTCAATGGTGTGGTCGGGTTAATACTTGTGAAAAACTGTACCTATTATGAGCATAGATGGGTGCGCATGTTGGAAGGACATCGTGGCTGAAACATGATGCTCTGGCTGCTCTTAATCCTTCAAAAACCTCGATACTCCACACCGACCTTGGTGTGACTCTAAAGGGTGAGGTACGGGCTTTGAGAGAAATTGTCTACTAGGTAGGGGATGGTGCATAGACTGACCCTTGAGGCATCCCGTAGTAGTTAGTAGCATCAGAAGCGTTAGGGGTGTCTTTCTCAAAGGGTCCACTTTATTCCCTGGCATAAGGCTTGGGATCTTCCTCGAGCACCTCAGTCTCCCGCATGGGTGTCTTAAAGAGCGGTATGGAGTCTCTCACCATTCCTTTGACCTATTTTGAGAGGTTCTCGCGGTAATGTTACTGTTCAATTGTCCCTTCTGGAAGGCTTCCTACTAAGTCCAGAATCTGATCGACCTCTTTCATCTTGGCGTTGACCAAATTGATCTTCCTTTCCCGTTTGCTGATCTTTTCCCGAAGTGAGTCTTCGTCTTCTTTTCGCTGATCACATCAACCAATGGTGTAGTTGAACTTTGGTTATCTTGAGCATTTATTGGTAGCAGATCAACCTTTAAAGAGGTGCAATTTTAGTTAGGCTTTGGTATTTTCGTGTGTATTTCATTGGGTTGGTGTTTGGAATATGGGACCAATCAGGAGTTCAGACGTCACATATGAGAGCACATAAGCAATAATATCACACAATCACAAAATCATATAATTAGTAATTGTAATATTCGTGTTACTAAAACCTTTTTACACCAAGGTTTTTCTAATCGTTTTGAAACATAATTGTGCCAAATGTTGATTCAAACCATTGCCCCTATATTCATAATTTCATTAATAATAAGGTTTCCCGAAAGGGGTTAAAAAATATGATAAAGTCGATAAGGCTATAAAGCAAATAAGATGAAATCAACAGAAGTGGCCTCCAATGGCAGATGATAAAGCTCCGTCTGTCCGAGCTCTCGTGGCCCTTCGAAGGGTGGTCTGAATTCGGATGTGAGTTGACATCAGTAGCGAATCTATCCAGAACCCTTTCTATGTGAAGGTCATAGGAGCAATCTCATCCATTTCTCTCCTCATCTGAGCATCAATATCCTCTAAGCACTCATGAGTGAACTCAAACTCCTCGGTCAGGCCAGTTATGAAAACTTAGTCATGTTCTATCTTCTCTAAATATTTGGCATCCTAGTCATTAGCTCGCCTTTGGGTTAGGCGTGCCTTTGTATCAGCTTTCAAATCCCTATATTGGATGCAATGATAGCGGTTGGGTCTCGGTTAAGAGTGCCTTTCAAGTGTGCCCTCAACCAATCAGTATAATCTTCGTCATATCCCAGATGTAACCTATCTTTGGCTAAAGTCTTTGGGCCCCATCTCACTCGACTATTCCACTCTCGGATGATGTCCATGACCCCCTTAATCCTATCTTATTCATAGTCGAGCACATACTACCTCATGTTTCCTATTTTGGGTACCACTTGTCTCCTACCGAACTATCTTAGAACCCTAACAAGTGCATATGGGTGGATTCCTCGGATCCCCATGAGTCACAAGAAAGGACATTTTCTACCTCTAACCACAATTTTCTCGGATATGAAGTTGAGGAACATCTACTGTATGTTATCCTCTCGGAGTCTCAAAAAGATGAAAGCCCATTTCTATTTTCTTTGTCTAGGTATTATGGATCCTCTTTGTTTAGGTGTTTGATAATCCACCATTGCAACAATAGGTGACACCCTTAGAAGTACCTATGAAGGTTTCGACATTAACCTAAGGCACGGTACATATCGGCTAGGATGACGGGGATCAGGTAAAAGTATTTGGTTTCTCCATTTGTGGTTATGCTAAGAAAGATAACATGGGTGACATAAATGACACGGGTATCTATGGCAAGGTGTCGCTCTTTGGGAAAAACCATAAGTCCTAGTAAGGAAATGACAAAGGCTAGGGGTCGGGTGACCTCCCAATCGGTGTAAGTCTGAAACTCAACTGAATGCTCTATATACCCCCTTTTAGACCCAAAACGGTTGTAAAGCTCCCTAAAGGCTGCAGTTGGGCCAATATCCAATTGACATTGGCTAGGGACAACAACTTCATTATCTCATTGGGAGTGGGCCTATGTGGGACTAAAAGGTTCTGGTCGGGTTTCATTCACTTTCTTATACAAGTCTCATTTTTATCTATGCAATCCCGAATCACCTCTAAAGTTGGGTTCAGTTCCAAATCTGTGAACCTAAACACCATTCTATCCCAGTCCCAATACCTGGTGAGGACCTCTATTAGTTCCCTACAACCCGTTCATGGTCATCAACGAGGGTAGGTGTCCTAGATAGTTTGTAACTTCTCTTTGTTGTGAGGCATCTAACCACGACCAACAAATTCTCAGCAACTCGGGTGCTTCAAGGATCATGTCAAACTTCAGATTGGTATGCATCTACCAAACAGAGCACGGTTAATTCCCTCCCAAGGACAATGGTTTATCCACAAGGCACAATCATGTTTCTAAATAGCAAGTAGTTGGATACAGTGCCGTCGGGTGATAGACCTTCAAGACACGAGGTGGTTGTGTAATGGATCCAGATACGTCTAATATATCTAAACCTGTCTGGTAAGCATTCACTAGTTTATAGGGATTTGGCTTCACTCTATCCTAGGCAAACTAGAGTGTTTTTTCGAATTACTGGGGACTTGAGCGAACTACTTGAGGTGAACCGTTGTCCACTGTTGGACGACCGCGAACCAACTCCATCTTTAACGTGTATCAAAGAGTTAATTTGGTTTTTTTACTAGAGGACAATTGTGAAATCGCATAATTGTCTTTGTGCAATAATGCAACTGTGTGTGCGTCTCATTTGGTGGAATTATGAATTTTTTTATCAAAACCACAAGTTGAATGCTTAGGGTGTTTTATTTCATAATCAAATTATTTACACAAGGAAGTGGAAAAAAAAGAAACAATGCAGAAAACAAAACTAATCTAGCAATGAAAAAACTAGCTAATGATAAAACTAAAGCTAAATGCAGGAACACACATCTTCTTTGGATTGTTGTCACCATCAGATACCTCAATGCTCTCACCAGGTGATGTAACCTCAAATCCAACTGATAAATCAAGCAAAAAGTTGTAGCATCTCTTCTAAGTTGTGTTATCAGAAGTTCTGTTGTTCTTCAGAAAGATCTTGCTGTTGTAGTCCATACTCATCTGGTACTTTGAATTAGATCTTCTTTCAGGAGATGTATTCATCATCTAATGAGTTCCTTCTAATAGGCTAAACATTTTTGTTACTACCACACATTAGATAAGATCCATTTAGATGATAATACAATAATCTTCTCATATGTATAACTTGTATTGCTTGTAAGTGTTCATCAAACAGTAAAACTGCTTAATGATATCTGTTGATCTGCAACATATGAATTAGTCTAGGTCTCTAACCCTCTAAGATGAATATCTGAAATGAGGTCTCATGATTTTATCACTATTTAGAATCCTCCTTGCTTAGCTTGGTAGTTCCTGATAGTTGTTAATTTGTATTTTACCTGCAAAATAAAAAATCATGTTAGCTAAAAAATTTGTCAGTGCGTTTCTTCCCTAAGAATGTGGGCAATCTGCATTTGGCATGCATTCCTCAAGTTCTGTATCCTTCTCACCATTAACCTGATTTTCCATGGAGTATCCCACCTCCCTTCCAAAATGTTAACCATTGTTAAGGAATTATGAAATGCATGAGATGACAATTATATTTGCGGAAGGTAAACACATAGGCATTTATTTGTAGTTAAAATCATGTTGTAATGGAACTCGTATGGTTAGAATCTAGGATTATCCCCAACAGAGTCACCATCTGTTAGAGTTCACTTTCACGCGAGACATAAAAACTACTTGGAGGTTGTTGGACTCTATGCGGATTATTATTTTTAGAGTCGCCACCTAATTTATAGGGAAATTAGGAAAACCAAGTTAAAAGGGTTTATTCAAAATCAGTGAAAATCTTTTAAACACCATAGTTCGAGGAAAGAGTTCTAGTGATCCCCTGGGGAAGGTATTAGATACCTCGATATTATGGATCCATAGAAAATGGTTGACATTCGGGTTCTATAACATGTTTATTTACAAGTAATTGTCTTCAAACATGAATCGTTAAATTAATCTTCTCTTTTAAAATCATTTTTAGTTGGATCTGGCCTAAAGTAGTATTTTATAGTATGAAAATGGTTTTTGCAAAGTTAGTCATTTTGTCCAAAATTTAGTTTTAAAATTCATGTTTGGGAAGCTTTTTATAAGAAATGGACTTCCATTTAAACAAAAACAGTCCAGTTTCCTTAGTCTATAAAAACAGTCAGAATTTTATCAACACAGTCTAGTTATACCAAGTCTTTTGTCGAAATTTAAAACCTCTAACATATCCAAATTTATAGAAATTAGTTAATTAAAATCTTTTTTTTAGTGAAGTACAAAATTTGTTTATCTCCTAAAATGGACTGATTTTGAAAATGTTTCGGGCCTATCCCTACTAAATGATGTACATATCTATTACATTTCATACTTCTGCACGTGGGATTCGTCGTGGGTAAGTTGACCTAATTCCAAGGAAAGGGTCTACTTGAGAATTAAATAAAAGCAATCATACTGGACTTTAAGGAGTTGCAAAAGGCTTGAGAAATGATAAGCTCGTCGTACTCCGTCTCGTTGCGTCGATTGCATCGTAAGTGGACTAATGTAAGTTTGGATGAGTTGTGAGACCATATTAGGGTAATTAAGACTTTATTTAAAGTATTGACAGTGTATGTAAAGGTTTCGGGATCAAGAGAAGCGAAGAAATTAAGTTCGTCAAAACTCAGGGAATGGTAGGCAGAATTCTAGATAGAATTTTGGCTCAACTTGAGGGGGGAATATCTTCAAGTGTATAAGGAATTATGGAATGAATAACCTATCTAAATCTAAGTTCATAGAGTCTACGTTTCAATGCAGCATACCATTCGTCAATCGGATAAAGTACAATGCCATGTACGACCCGTACTTCTTGGCGGTGGCCGACCTTTTAACCTTTTAAATTAATTCCAGCTCGTTCTTTTCCTCATTTTAGATCAAGACACCCCCTAAAACCCTCATAAGATTCTCCTAACATATTTCCATGGTGTGGTAGTGAATCCAAAGAGGTTTGAGCCAAAACTAAGTTTGAGAACCTTGTAAAGCTTACAATAGAACTTATATGTTGTTGTCTTGTGCTTGAGGATTGTTGCAAGCTTGGAGAAGTTGTTGATAAGATATTTCCTGATTATAAAAGGTAAGTTTAACCTTCTTTTTAGTTTTGTTTAAGATTATTCCTATGTTGGTTGAGATGAAAATACCCCAATAATAGCTTATGGTTGTATTGTTTAGTTGTTGTTGTGGGGACTGTTTTGAACCATCTTTTGAGTTTGTGATGATTGGAAATTATAAGAAAAGTGTTGAGAATGTTGTTCTTTCCATGGTTAATCTTTGTATTGGTTGAATTGTAGAGGTATTAAACTACAAGTCCGAGTCAAAAAGGTTGATTTGAAAGTGTTGTTATCTCGTTGGAGTTGGTTGAAGTGTAGATATATCTTCTTACGGTCCGATGATCTGACCAATTACTTAAGCATGATGTTATCTTTGTTGTTACTATAGCTCTCCATGTATCGTCCATATTGATAAATAGTCAAGATTGAAGAAGAGAGGAAAGAACTGTGCTATAGAGTCTTATTTATGGGTGTGTTGTGAACCATACTTATAAACATGAGGCTACAAGACATTTAGGATGGTTACCTTCTTTCATGATCTAGAATCGTGCTATAGAGCGGAGTCATAAGAGTTCTTTCTGTAACCCGTATCATGTTTTTTATTATAGCGATACCTTCTTCCAGCAAAGCTATGATTAACAGGGAGATTGGGGATGAGTTAAGAGGGGATGCGAGTTGTACGCCTCCTATTGAGACAGATCCATCAGAGGAAATGAGTGAGTCGCCTTTCCAGGTATCTTCGACTACAGTAGTACCAGATGGGCTGAGGAAAACTCCCATATCACCAATTTCACTACCGGCTTCGTCTGATGAGGATATTAAGAGAGCAGTGCAGATGTAGCTTAGTTTGTGGCCTCTAAAGAATGGTACCATCCCAAAGTAGCGTATGTGGATAGCCCTCTTTAAGAGTCAAGCAGTTCACAACCTAGGGAGAGTTTCGATCAGAGACTGCCTATGGTTATGGGATTTGAATCAATTGAGGGTGATGAGAGGGCCAAGACGGCCAAGATAGTTGGTGAGTATAGTGAGCAATAGTGTGGTGATGAGCTACGGTGGTATGATCCGAAGGCTACACCTTTGCGACAGATTGTGTTTGATTAGAGTTCTCGGGTGAGGTCTAGATAGGGTTCCCAGACATCGGTACCTCAGGGTCAGAGTAGTACCGATCAAGTGAGACCACCACAATAATCTTGCAGGCAGTGTGGACAAGAACATATGGGATCGTGCCATAAAGGTACAGAGGTTTGTTACTAGTGTGGCCGCCAAAGCCACAAGGTTTGCGAGTGCCCTAAGTTGATTAGTTAAGTTAAGGGCAAGAAGGCTGATGGTGTTTGAGGTATGCTATTATTCTGTTATCGTCATCTTTACCTCCTATAAACTTATTATTGACCCATTTTATGTTCGAAAGTAGCGACTTGACCCTTATTTCAGGGATATTTTGTGTGGCACCACTTGCAAGATTAGACACTCCGATGAGAATAGGTTATGACTATAAAGGTAAAACTCTAGTTAGATACTCGTATATACGTTGGTAGGTATGAACAATGTGGAAATCCACCTGTTGTAGCGACAAAGTATGTAACTTGGTTCTTCCTTCCAAATGATTATGCTAGGTGAATCTTGAACGTTACGTTACTCGGAGGACTTTACAAAAGCCCAAGTTTGGTAGGAAAGATGATAAGATAAAGATAAGCTATGCATATGTGATGAAGGAAGTTTTGTTGGAGGATTGAAGAAGGTTATGATAACTTACCCGTCTCACGATGAATCTCGTTGACGTAAACAAGAAAGTATCTTATGAACGCATGACCCAAATGGTCACACTTTGCTCAAGAGAGTGGGGAAGACCCTAGAACATTGCTAATGAGGATGGATAATTTCAAATAAGTCGTATTAAAGTTGATTATGAAAACTTTTAATGAGAACACATAGAACGACACACCCAGAATATTGACCCCAAGTTACAAGGGCTAGTACCCGTGGAAATAGAAGGTGGTATAAACCTTTAGTCTGGTCACAAAGAAGTTATATCGCTGGCCGTTGGGAGTTGCATAACATTGTGTTAGTAAGTCAAAGCATGACACAAACAGAAAATGATAAGACCCTTGAATTTATTGGGCAACATGACATAGTCATAAATATCCATTAGGTAAGAGTAGCTTGCTATAGACAAGTGATGATGAGAATTTTTGGATAATTGAAAATAGTTAGGAAAGGTCCTGTAAATAGATAGCAAGTACAGAAGGAGTGACATGATGAAGTGTGGGAGATAGGAATAAGTATGCTAATGGTAGATAGGCAGATCGCGATGAGAAGGATAAAAGTAAATGAGGCCATGGTTATATAAATATCATAAAGGTGTGGTTACGCCGAGACTATGTAATGACCCACAATAAGGAAGCGGTAATGAGGTTTCTTCGACTGCAGGTGTCGGACCTTCGATATTAGTGAAGTCGCTATGAAAATTATAAAGAAACCCCCTAAATAACCTAAAATGGAAAAGTAAAAGTAAGACGATTGATAAATTGGTCGGTGAAAGACCTGACTATGGCAAGTCAAGGAGATTTGGAAAAGTCACTAGATCATGTAATGCTGCCAAATTAATTGGAACGTGCGACGACTCACATGAGGTAGGAACGAGGCAGCAACGATGGGTAAAAGCTTGAGATACGCAAATAAAGAAGTAAGAAAAGAGGGGATGAGCCGAAGAATATCAGGTAAACGTTAGAAAGGTACATCCAGGAATAATTACCTGATAGAAAAAATAAATGTCGAGCAAATAGAAATATCTACAAGAATCCTTAAACCGACTAAAGTCTATACAAGATAAATTGAGTAATGAGCTTATAACTCAACATGATTAAGGAATATTCTCCCAAAAACCATCAATGGAATGTCTTAGCCATAAGGCTAGTAAATAAGCTAGGATCTAAGTATGACGACTAGATTTTGATATAGATAAACAACGATATGTAATGTTAAATATTCCAGAATCTAGCTTGCACCCCATAAAGGAGTAAGTCAACCACCCATTCTTTACAAGGTAAGTACTATCAAAAGATAAGGACCGAACATAATGTTTGAGGCTGCGAAGAGTAGGCAAGGACGTGTTATAATGAATGGCGTATGATATATAAATGAATGAGTGAGCAAGTGTTAAAAGAAAGGAAGAAAGGAAGAAAGGAAGTTGATTACAGCCTCGAGAAATTGGAAAAGTACGAAAAAGGTTTTTCTTTTAGATCCTGAACGAGAATTTCGACGATGTGATCCATGAAGTATTCACGGCGGAGGCGCTGCAGCCATAATAGTTCTAATACTTTGACCAATAATGAGGCTATGTTATGAAGAGAGTGATAGCTTAAGTATTCTAAAGATTCCATGTATGGATAACCCTATATCATTGCAATTGAGTAGTATCGTAACCAGTACAAATAGCTGTGTACCATCAAATGGATTGACTAGTGCGAAGGTTCAGAAAAGGGATTAGTCTAAAGAATGTATTAGTTAATCCAGTAAAGGTCTGACTAATGAATTCAGAAGATAATATTCTTAAGATGAGGGACTCAATAGAGTCATCCTGCGTATGGAAAGAAAATGAACGTTAGGATAAATATCCCATTTTTTTGTAAAATGGGAAGAATATTTAACAAAGAGGACCACACCCCTTTAGCGTAATGGAAAAGGGACCCTCATGTGCCATGGCTTACTATGTATTTCCAAGAGTAGCGAAACTATGAGACAAGATTAAAATAGAGATCCCCTTATCACATATACTAAGAGGTATCAAGATGATTAATAGAGTTATTAATGTAATGACATGAAAATGAGCCTTATAGGGGTTGTGGCAAGTGTATTAATTGACAACAGGATCCAGTGAGAAGAAATAGAACACTAAGGACCTGATGAAGTTGGGAGATAATTAATATGGATTTTACTAAGGATTTACCTCGCCGTTATCATGAGTTGATTTGTCCATGTAAATACTAATAGGCTGACTAGCCGACTTGTTTTTTGTCCATTAGAACTATCTATACAGCTAAGGACTATGCGAAATTGTATAGTTAAGAAGATGGTTCACCATCATGGTGTCTCTGGTTTTATGCTACCGAACAAGGATACTCAGTTTATAACTAAGTTCAAAAGAATCATTTCGAAAAGGGGTTTTGGGCACTCTGTTTAGCCCCACCCTTTGGTAGATATGAAAATCAAGCATATGAATCAGGAATTCGAGGGCATGTTACGAAATTGCATAGTGGATCCTAAAAGAATATGGATGACCACCTATCTCTTAGTAAATGTGTGCAGAAATGGATATCATGATAAGCATCAGAATTATAGGGATGGTGAATGGTTAGACTCATCTAGTGAAGGGTGTTAGGAGGATGGAAAGAGTACAAACCTTAAGTACATCCTTAAAATAAGTTGAAGGCAAGTTTGGAGAACAAAGGACTTCAGTAAGAATTTAATGATTGTTTCTCCCATGGTACCTGTTACTGCAATGGTAGGGTATCGAGGAAAGTTTCAAGCTAGATGGGAAAATGAATTAAGAACCCAGAAGTAAAATAAAAAAGAAAACTGATAAGAGCTGCTATTAAGAAAATAGGTTAACAAACCCTCTAGTAAGGGAATTATAGTAAGCAACCTTAAGATAAAAGTATACTCTAGCCTTTGAGTTGACAATAAAAAGGCCCAATGCTTAGTTTCATGGGATATGTAATTGCGTGGCAGGGTTTAGCTTGGTTTTTTCTTCAGAGAGAAATTGTATTCCCGTGTGGTCGAGGAGTTTTACATTCGAGGACGAATGTTTCTTTGGGGAAAAGGATGTTACATCCCATACTTCTATACCTGGGATTCATCGTGGGTAAGTTGACCTAAGTCCAAGGAAAGGATCAACTTGATTATTAAATAATAGCAATCATATTGGACTTTATGGAATTGTAAAAAGTTTGAGAAATGATAACCTCGTCGTACTCCGTCTTGTGGCATCAATTGCATCGTAAGTGGACTAATGTAAGTTCAGATGAGTTATGAGACCATATGAGGGTAAGTAAGACTTTATGTAAAGTATTGAGAGTGTATCTAAAGGTTTTGGGATCAAGAAAATTGAATAAATTAAGTTTGTCAAAACTCGGGGAAAGGTAGATAGAATTCTGGACAGGATTTGGGCCCAAGTAGAGGGGGGTATATCTTCTAATGTATAAGGAATTATGGTTACATAACCTATCTAAATTCAAGTTCAAAGAGTCCACTTTCCAATGCAATAGACCATTCATCAATCGAAGAAAGTATGGTGCCATGTTGGGCCCGTACAAATAGTATGGCCTGTACTTCTTGGCGGTGGCTGACCTTTTAACCGTTTAAATTCATTCCAACTCATTATGTTCCTCATTTTTCTACCAAGACCTCCTAAAACCCTCCTAAGAGTCTCCAAACATATTTCCATGGCGTTGGAGTGAATCCAATGAGGTTTGAGCCAAAACTAAGCTTGGGAACCTTGTGAAGCTTGAAGAAGAATTTCTATGTTGTTGTCTTGTGCTTGAGGATTGTTGCAATCTTGGAGAAATTATTGATAAGGGGTTTCCTGATTATAAAAGGTAAGTTTAACCTTCTCTTAGTTTTGTTTAAGATTATCCTTGTGTTGGTTGAGATGAAAATACCCCAAGAATAACTTATAGTTGTGTTGTTTAATTGTTGTTGTGGGGACTGTTTTGAACCATCTTTTGAGTTTGTGATGACTGGAAATTATAAGAAAAGTGTTGAGAATGTTGTTTTTGCCACGATTAAGTTAATCTTTGTATTGGTTGAATTATTGATGTAGAAAACTACATGTCCGAGTAAAAAATGTTGCTTAGAAAGTGTTGTTATCTCGTTGGAGTGGGTTAAAGTGTATATATATCTTCTTACGGTATGAATATATGACCAATAACTTGAGCATGTTGTTATCTTTGTTGATACCATAGCTCTCTATGTAGTGACCATGTTGATATAAAGTCAAGATGGAAGAAAAGAGAGGAAAGAAGGAAGTTTAATCTTAAATCGAACTTGTTGATTGTCATAATTGCTATTAGTTTCGAGGAGTGATTGTTGTATGGCATTTTGGTGTAGATTGAGGTGTGATGCAATTTGGTTTTGTTATGTTATTGGATCTGCTTGGAAAAGGTATGTAAGGCTCACTTCTTTCTTTTTGGCATGATCAATAAGGAAATGATAACTACACAATGATGTCTAATAGAAATTCTACTCTTAGTCCTTAAGGAGATGCTTGTGATTCATTTTGTTAATTTGTTATCGTACATTATTTGTTCATTGTCAAGGTTACTTTCCGTATTCCAAGGTATCCTTTCTATGTTGATGTGATAAGGTTCCCTGTTGGAATTTCCTCCTAAAAGCTAAATCAATAATGGATTTCATCATTCTTATTGAGTTCTATGAAAGCGTAAGAGATGATACGTTATCCGCATAAGGATAGTCAGAGGTGTAACGGCCTTACGTCACTCTAACGAGTTCAAAAAAAGTATTCACTAGTATTTAAAAGGTCTTCATGTGTATATATTACATATCTATATTGCCTATAGAGCCTATGATGTTATATACACAACATATATATATATATATATATATATATATGATATTGATGATATTTACCATAGAGGCCTATGACATTATATACACGATATATTATATGAAACATACTTCCCACAAAGACCTACATATACATGATCATTTTTTATTTATGCATATCATGGTCCCAGAGGCATTCAGAGTTACAGGGAGTTTCTACGTTATTATCATTTTCTTTTCGTATCTATTTACATTTTCTTGCCTTACATATTCAGTACATTATTCGTACGGAGGTCCACTTTCTAGGGTGCTACGTTTTATGCCCACAGGTTCAGGTAGACGGTTTAAAAATCCTCCCTAGTAGGGTCCCTGTTCAGCTTGAGTTGGAACACTCTTGTTCCATAGTTGCTAATTGAGTTTTGGGTATATTCTTATGTTGATATGCCTTTTGGGTAAGGGGGGTCCTGTACCGACCTGATGTTGTGTTGTACTACTCTTCTAGGCTTGTAGACTAGTAATTTATGTATTTGTTGTTTTGTATGGCCTTGCTGGCCTCTTGTCAGTCTAAAGGTATAGTGGTTATGGCCTCGTCAACCTTTTTTGTTGATTATGGCCTTGTCAACCTTTTTTGTTGATTATGGCCTTGTCGGCCTTGTTTTATATATACATGTTGGTTTTGCTGTCGTTTGTATCAGGTTGTCATAATTCGTTTCCCCCTTGTGGTTGTTATTCTGAGGTCTTGTTGGCACAGTCAGTTTATGTTTATACAATGATATATAGATGGTACGCTTGGACCGTTTAGGCACCGGGTGCTGTCCACACCCCCCGAAGCTGGGGTGTGACAGTATCGTTTGCCTAATCCTAAGTCATAACCATCTCGGCTTTCAATATTTATGAAGTATTTATAGTTTACAACATACCATAAAAATACAAGTTAGTAAAAATAAAAGAAGAGTTAGGTAGGTGGGCCTAGTGAGCCCACCAGTTAATCATTTTCACCCATGGTTGAGCCTTTAATGCATAACAAATGGGTTCGGACTCGATCGAATAAGGTTGTTGTGTCTCTAGGCCAACTGGATAGATAATATTTCAGCCCAAATGGCCCGCGTCCTTTTTCGGAGGCAGCCTAGGATCGAAGATGGGGCTTAAATCTTCAATTCCACACCTCTATCACACACAACACACACAAAAAAGGAAGGTTTTAGAACTAGGAGATTAATTTAGGCTAGGTAGGGTTCTGCTAAAGGGATTGGATCCCAAATAAGCTCAAATTAGTCAAGTATTTGTTCAAAAATGGCTCTTAATAATAAAAAGTCTGAGATTTGAAATTCTGGACTCGTAACAATGAGGGAAGAAAGTTCAATTTATAAAACATAGAAACCCTATAGATTGGGGTTTTACATCGGTGTGGGATGGTGAGAATTGGGGGGAAAATTCCCTCCAAAATGAACTCAACCAATCAAAACCCATCGTTTGAAATCAAATAGGACAAGAACAATTATGAAATCGCAACAAAAAAGCAAAAAAGAGGGACAACGTCACCTTGGGGTGGTACCATAGTGGCGTGAAGGTGAGAGGTGATGAGATTATTAAATGCTCTTGCCATTTTCAACCATACACGACCAGTAAAAAGTATCGTACCTTTGCAATTTATGGTTTCTGCCAATTGGGCCGGACCCGACCGACTCAAAATAAAACAAATGAGGCCCAATCAGTTTTTTAACAAGAAATAATAATGATGGTCACATTTTGCATATGTGGAAATTTTTTAAAGTAAAAATTGATTGAAATAATTCAATTATGGCCAAATCAAGTCAAAATCTTCAATTAAAGACCAATTTTGCTATGAATTAGAATAAAGACTCTTTTAATGATGCAAAATCTTTTTAGTTAAAATTAAAAAAACCTGAAAGTGAGATGTAGCTTAATTGTCCTATTTGATTAAATGAGGTTCCAATTTTGATGGAGTTAAATATTGATTAATTCCAATTGTGAATTGAATCAATTAATTACAAAATTGTCTTTACTTTACTTTTAAAAATTGTAATTGATAATAAAAAATGTAAAAATGAGGTATGATATACAATAAATATATTGGATGATATTTTTTCAAATGAAATGACAAAATATTTTCGAAATAATTTTGTAAAATTAGTGTTGCCTTATAAAAAATATATTTCACTCCATTTGTGACTTGATAATATTGAATAATAAAATAAAATTATTGGAGGGTAAAACTTAGGTGTCAACAACACCACAATCACAGATTCAGAGAATCATAATATCTATCAGCTAGTGCCTAAAGCATGATATTCAGACCGTATTATACAATTTTAAACAACACAAATATCCATCACATGACATCGGTACCCGATACAAGTGCTCCTTACATCATGAGTATTGGTACCCCTTTATCATCCCCATTACACCCTCTTAATTAGTTTATTTCACCAACCACATCATTTTAAATAGAGTCACAAGTCTCAACTTGCCTAAAATAGAAGACCGACAGTTCCGCGAAGCCTTTCATTTAAGTACAATCTCCAAATGGTAAATCTATTCAAATATGAAAATTACATTAACACACGATTCCGTAGACACCCATATCTCTATAAGATAGTTAGGACCCAAAAATAGGACTCCGAGCCTCGAAGGGTAAAATGAAAAATCAGTCCCAAAATCAGTTTACGCAATGTTCATGGATTCTAAATATCAAATATCAACTAATTTCAACATCAAATTCATGACTACTTCAAGTTGGATAGTGAGGAAAATCATTGAATCCAGAGGCTGCTTAAGTCAGATTCAAGGCACACCAAATGAAGCTAGGAGCTGGATCAGACACATTTATTTATAGCTGCTTCGGGTGCATCAAAGGGTGGAATGGAGTTTCCTGCTAGTTGCTAATGAAGGACGACCAAACACCATCTTCACCCTTTGGGTTTTACTACACAGAAACTTAAATACTGCTGATAAACTGCTCAAATGGGGATGCAAAGTCAATCCACACGTGTGATGTGCCAACAACAAGATGAATCCAAGGGGCACTTGTTTTGGGATTGTGGGAAAAACTTATGCGATGAATCCAAGGGGAACTTGTTATGCGATGAATCCAAGTTGCAGCCATAACAAGTCCCCCTGTTATGGGAAAACCTATGTGATGGATTCAGAACAAGGATGCACGATAGAGTGACTAGGATCAACATCAACATTGGCTGCTACGAAATTCCAAAGGAAAGAGACCCCAAACCAGACATGTCAGTATGATCTATGTAGAATTCAACTATGCTATTTGGAACAAAAGGAATATGAGATTTTTTGAGGTACAAGAAAGAAATGAAGAGAGCCTAGCGAGAAAAATCACATGCATCGGTAATGTTTGAGCAATACTAGGGGATTGATGAAACTTCTAAAAAGACTCGATAACCCATAATGTTGACTTAAGTCAGCCTAAACACCTCTTTTAATTTAAGAACTTTCAAAATCCATTTTGTTATCCGAATCTCACCCAAATTACTCAGGACTCTTCCCAATCATCCAGCTACGTAAAAATCACGTCCCTGAACTAATGAAACCATCGTAATTCAATTCAGGACACATTTACTCAAAAATCAACTCTTAGTCAAACTCCCTAAATATAAAACTTCTAATTATCAAAACTAGGATGTTCTTCCAAAATTTCCATCCGATTGCCTCGGGAATCATGCCACCCACCCCCGCAAGTCAAATAATCCATAAAGAAGTCGGGGAAAGGTCATTTAAGGGGGAAAATAGGCATAACAACCAAAATGACCTAACAAGTCATTACATCATCCACCACTTAAACACATGTTCATCCTCGAACATAAAAGAGAAAGGAAGTACCTGAATTGCCGAACAGCTGGGGATATGTACTCCGTATCTCCGACTTGGTCCCAAGTAGCTTCCTCAACCGGACGATGCCCCTACCTAAACTTTTACTGAAGTAATATCTTTGGATCTCAACTTCTGAATCTACCTATCTAGAATAACAACTGACTCTTCCTCAAAAGTCAACCTTTGATCAAGTAACACGAAATCCCACTGAATCACATGAGAACCATCCGAATGGTACTTTTTGAGCTTGGAAATATAAAACACGGGTTGAACACCTGACAAACTAGGAGGGAAACACAACTTATAAGTTACCTCACCAATACGCTGAACAATCTCGAATGGGCCACTATACCTAGGGATCAACTTGCCCTTGTTTCCAAACCTCATCACACCCTTTATGGGTGAAACCTTCAACAAAACCCATTCACCAACCATGAACTCTAAGTCATGAACCATCCAATCCGCATAACTCTTTTGATGACTATGAGGTGTGAGAAGTCTCCTGAATCAACTTGACCTTGTCCAAAGAATCACGCAACAAGTCTGTACCCCAAGGCCTAACCTCAAATGCATCAAATCAACTAATGGGGGAATCGATATCTCTGATCATACAATACCTCAAATGGCACCATCTCAATGCTCCAATGATAAATGTTGTTGTAAGAAAACTTAGCGAAAGGTAAGAACTGATCCAAATGACAACCAAAATCAACCACACAGTCCTGAAACATATCCTCAACGAACTGAATAGTCTGCTCGGATTGACCATCTATCTGAGGGTGAGTTGTTGTACTAAGCTCCAATCGAGTACCCAATTCCTTATGCATAGATCTCCGGAAGTGGGATGTAAACTACATGCCTCAATCCATAATAAGAGCAATGGTCACTCTATGCAATCGAACTATCTCTCAAATGTATATCCTTGCCAACTTCTTTGAATTATAAGTAGTTTGAACCAGTACAGAGTGAGCCGACTTCATCAACCGATCCATTATCACCCAAATGGCATAAAACTTACCCAAAGTCCGTGGTAACCCTACCACAAAGTTCATAGCGATCCACTCCAATTTCCACTCTGGTATATGCATTCTCTGAGTAATTCCACCAGGTTTTTGGTGCTCATACTTCACTTGTTAACAATTTAAGCATCGGGATACAAATCCCACAATGTCCATGTTCAAACTACACCATCAATAATGTTGTTTCAAATCCTGATACATTTTTGTAGCCCCTGAATGAATAGAGTACCTCAAACTATGGGCCTCCTTCAAGATCTATCTCATCAAATCCCCCACTTGGGGAACACATATACGACCCTTGATTCACAACACTCCCTCTTCATCAAGAATTGCTTCCCTTGCCTTCCTTTCAACACTTTGTCCCGAATCTTGCACAACTTGGCATCATTAAATTGTCGAGCCTTGGTTTGCTCCAATAAAGAAGACTGTGCCTCCATACAAGCTAGAACCATGCTAGGCTTAGAAATACCAAGTCTCACCATGTTATTTGCCAATGCATGAACATCCATAGCCAAACATCGCTTCTCGAGTTGCAACGAATCTAGGCTACCCATAGCATCGCTTTCCAACTTAAGGTATCCGCCACTACATTGGCCTTGCTCGGGTGATAAAGGATAGTCATGTCATAATCCGTGAGCATCTATAACCATCTCTTCTGATTGAAAATGTGTTGAACACTCCGATGATCGGTAAACACCTCACAATGCACACCATACTTGTAATGCCTCAAAATCTTCAATGCAAACACTACCACCGCCAACTCGAAGTCATGAGTGCGGTAGTTCTTCTCATGCGCTTTCAATGAAAATTATCACAAAGGAATCCAAATATGATTTGAAGACATCATTCATCAATTCCATAAAAGCTATTAGGGAGTTAGTCATCCTGAAAGATATAACCATGAACTCATAATGACCATATTGAGTTCTGAAAGTTGCCTTAGGGATATATTCCACATTAATCTTCAATTGGTGATAACGGGACCTCAAATTAATCTTAGAGAAGATTGATGCACCCTGAAGCTCATCAAATAGGTCATCCATATGGGAAATGGGACACTTTTTCCTTATTGTGACCTTGTTCAATTGTCCATAGTTGACACACATCCGCATAGACCGATGCTTCTTCATTTTCACCAACAACACTGGAGAACCACAAGGTAAAACACTAGTTATAATGAACCCCTCACTCAACATATCCGACAATTGCTCCTCTAACTCTGTCGAAGCTATCCAATATGGCTGAATAGAAATGGGCTTGGTGCCCGGCTCCAAATCAATATCACAATTTGGGGGAACACCTGGTAAATCTGTCAGAAACACCTAAGGAAACTCCCTTACTACATGCACTAACTCAAGAGAAGGAGTATTAACCCTAGTATCCCAAACATACACCAAATAAGCAAAACGTGCTTTCTCTACCATCCACATAGCCTTAAGATAAGATACCACCTTATTCGGCGCATGGCTAATAACACTATTCCACTTCAACCAAGGAATCCCTGGCATGGCTAACATAACTATCTTGGAATAACAGTCCAAGATTGCATGATAAGGAGACAATCGATTCATGTCTAAAATAATGTTGAAATCTACCATGTCTAGAATCATCAAGTAAACCTAAGTGTCATACCCCATGAAAGTAACAACACAGGATCGGTACACCTGATCCATCACTACAGAATCCCCAACAAAAGTAGAAACACTAACAAGGAAGTCAAGCGACTCACACATTATACCCAATCCCGAAGCAAAGTATAAACCGAAATAGTACTTGTAATGACAACATTAGAAGCCTATGTCTCTCTAGTCTACCTAAAAATGTATAGAACTGAGCACGACCACTCTCATCCTGAGAACCTGCACAAGAACCACCACGACCCGAAAAAGAACCACATCTACGACTCTATGCACCGTCTCTATCCACTTGTGCTGCTACCCTAGATGCAAAACTATAAGAATCGGAGTGCTGACAACTTTGCCTATGTCTGGGCAGTATCTAACAAAGTATCCCATATCACCACACTCATAACATCCACGACAGGATATAGGCTTCTGAGATGAGCTAGAATAGCCGGAATGACCACTTTGACCTCTAGGTTGGGAATAAGAACACTGAGAGCCCTATCCTGAACTATGACAACCCTAACCTGAAGAACCACTAGTCAAGGTCTGCATCACTGCCTAAACTGGGGTCGATGACCCCTACCCTGATGTCTCTTACCTCCAAACGAGTGGAGTTAGTTGACTTGAGCTCTGGTGACTCGAGATCCTTTCTGAGGGTCACTTATGACTTAAAGGATATTAAGGAGGTTTATAGGATTTTAGAATTCAATTGGATTGAAGGAAATATCTCTCAATGAAGTTTGACAAAGATAGGATGATATGCTAAGCATTTTGCATCGTAGAAGCCAATCCACCTCTTGAATTTGGCCATAGCTCAAGGCAACCATTAGGCCACCTTTCTGCCAGTATATGTGGTGCAGGATGCAGCCGCATATGCCCATATGCACTGCATATCCTCCCACATATGGGAGGCGGTGGGAGGCCTATTTAAGGCCCATCTCGAAACTTCATTTAAGTTATCTCATTATCAACTTCCCTCAACCCTAGATGCCCTAAAACCCTCTCCCATGGTCCATAAACCATTAAAGAGCCTTTTGTTAAGGTTATGATGTGAATTCTCCCTAAAATCTCTCTTTAGATTATTGGGTGAAGCTTGGAGATCTTGGAGATTGGAAGGAGACTTGTGGTAAGGGATGATTTGGTTGTGTTTAGGTAAGGATTGACTACTCTTTAATGTCCTCTAACTTCCCCTACCTTGGTTTGATCAATTCATAGATGTAACTTGTAAAAATCTAGCTAAATTCTAAGATGGAAGTATGTTGGTAATTGGGCGATTTTGGCTTAGTTCTTGGGATAGTTGTGGATGGATATGGTGGAATATGAAAGTTGTAATATTGATTGGTTGTTATTGAAGAGAATGAGATGATAGTGACTTGATTACCATGAGAACAAGAGATGAGAATTTGAGCATGCAAAGTGTTTGATAAAATGCCACATTGAATCAATCTTGTAGATATTTACTCGATATTAATCTAAATTATCTCTAATGCATAGGCCAGCGATTGTAACATGAGCGAGACCTTATCGATCTATCATTGGCCAAGCGATGAGCTATGTAAGGATTACCCTTTCTTTCTATTGGCATGATCGTAGAGAAGATGTTATAGGATGAATATTCCATATCCAATATGATCCTTGAATGATGAAATTATAGTTATCCTTGATCCTTAAATGTATCATGTACGTTATATGTCCCTTGTCGGGAGTACTTTCTGCACTTTTATGTTATCTTTTAATATGTCCCTTGTCGGGAGTACTTTCCGCTCTTTAGGATATTTCTTGTAATATGATTGATTCTGAACTCCTTGTTGGATTGTAACAATTGATGTACCTAGTTTTATAATTATAGGCAGGGGTTATTGGCCCTATGTCACTCCGATATATATATATATATATAATGCATGAATGACCTCATAAGACCAATATGAATAAGGCGGAGTGACATATGGTCGATAACCCCCACCTATAATTATAAAACTAGGTACATCAATTGTTATAGTAGGCCAGGTACGACACTTATATATGCACACCATTGAAGTTGGGTACGTTATATAGCCCAAGAGAGCGGCTTGATCATGATATTGCCCCCATAGTGTGGCCTATATCTATGTATATGATTTTTAACGATAAGCATGCATTGCATATGTTCATAGTGGCTTCCTGAGGTCCAGACTATCTCTTTACTTTCCCTTACACTTGTTATTGTCTTTATTTATACTTATCTATCTTACACATTCAGTATATTCTTTCATACTGATGTCCATTGTCGGGGCACATCGTTTTATGCCTATAGGTACAAATAGACATCCAGACACTCCCCCATAGTAGTGACTTGATCCAGATATTGGTTGTCATACTCCTTTCTTCCGGAGGTATTTAGGATATTGCTAGATGCTGGTTTTGATGTATATATGTATCTTGGATATGACGGGTGTTACACCCCGTACTTTTGCATGTGCGTAGGAGCGAAATCTGTTGACTTAGGCCCCGGTGATTCGGGATCCTTTCCAAGGGCCCCCTATGATTTATATGGATGTTAAGAAGGTATACGGAAGGTTGGAGGTCATTTGGATTGAATGAAGCATCCCTCGATAAAGTTCAACAAAGTTAGCGCTATACGCTAAGTATTTTGCATTGTAGATGAAGTCTGCCTCACAGGCAGGGGTGCGGGTGATCCATAGAGCCAAGGCCAACTCACTTCCTCAATATACATTTGGATCTACGGCCACATATGGCATATGAGCCACAGATGCCATCACACATCAGAGGTAGTGGCCAACCTTTCTAGCTTATTTAAATGGTGGCTCATCATTATAGCTCATATCTTGATCTAAACAGACCCCTAACACCCCTAAAACCTCCCTAGACATTTGCCAAAGGTTAAAGGGGGAATCCATCATGTTACAACACCAAAAGCTAGCCTAGATGGGAGATGACACCTTTATGGTGTAGTAGAGTGATCAAGGGTGCATATGAGCAAAGCCAAGCTTGGATTTCAAGTTGTTTTTTCTTGTTGAGGTAGGTATAACACCATCTTGATTGTACTTAAAGGTTAATTTCAAGCTAGATAAGTTGTTTGGATGAAGAATCATGAGCTAGGGTTTTAAATAAGGGGAGATGTGATTGTTTTGTTTTTGGACTATTTTGAACTAATAATTGTAACTTCTTGTAGTTAGAAATAATAGAAAATAACATAGATATGTTGTGTATGGTGCTATTATGGTTGTCTAAGTATTGGTATTAAGGATTGGAAATCACATCACAAGTTAAAAAAAGAAGTAACTAGGAAGTATGTAGTAATGATTCTTATTGTTGTTACTTTGTGTTGGATTGTTTTGATTGAATTCAAGTTTAGTATAAGTTTGGAATCTTTATGGAAGATTTGTAAGTGAGGAAAGGGAGCTAGAAAGAGTTAGATATGTGGTTTGGATTTTGTGTTGCCATTGTTGATAGGATAAGAATCTCAATGCGTGTTTAAGTGTTTAATGAAATATTGTAATGAATTGACTCTTAAATTATCAACTCCAATTTGATTCAAATCATATATATTAGGTAGATTATTATTCGTATAATGTACAAGGACGTGTGAGCTATCATTGGCCAAAATGAACGTCCCCCCAAAAAAGGGCTTTACTCTTAAGATTTGAGTTTGTAAATGCCTTTACTTCTTATTGAAGTATTTTACGTCTCTTGTTCTCCCTTGTTTGGAGAATTTCTCTGTACTTGATAGTGCCTCTAATGGTACAACCTCTTATGGCTCTTATTGTAACATCTGGTACCTTCGGGGTAAGGTTTGACCCTTACGATGGGAACATAATAGAACTAACATGAGGAGTATAAGAAGTATTTTGAAAACTAATCAAGTTATAAGAAAATTCTTTGGGCAAAGTATTGTCAAAAACTACTCTACATGTCATGTTTTCAAGTGAGTTTCCACAAGGTCTCATTTCAAGAGAGTATTTGGAAAATTCTATAAGGAATTTCATGAAAGTTGTAGCTCGTGGAATAACTTTCACATGGTATATGTGGAGCACAAACGGACACCCGTACGAAAAGCAATGCATGATTTACCAAAAATTGTCGGTTCAATCAAAATAAGCCTGGTGCCCGCCTTGGGCATGGCCGCGTCACGCCATGCCTATTTTCCAGCATGACACGATTATTTCCAAGTTTTAAATATCTTTAACTCCTTCAGACTTCTCACACTTTGTCCAAAGCCCTTAGCAATCATTTTCACTCTATCCTCAACCTCCTATATCAAGGTACAATTGTTACTATGATCCTTAATCAAATATAGCATAAATCTCATGATTCTTAATGTGATTCTTAAACAAAAACATAGAATTTCCAATGTAAATCCTTCTCAAGTGATTCAAAGTTAGGATTTTTGTGTTCTTTGTCAGGGAAGCAACCTAGTTCGTTGAACTGGAACGTTGACAGGTACGTAGAGCTTCTATCTATGTGTGGCAACATCGTTGTTCTTCCCCACACCACGTTAATCCATGAAAACCCTAGAAATTGAAAGTTATATCTCAGTTCATGATAAACCCTTGAAAAATATTATGTATGTTCATGTATGTATTTTTAAAACCAATCATGTTTACGTTAGTGTATTCATAAGTATAACTTTGATTATCATGAGTTTGTACATAATCCATGAATACCCATGTCTTGCATTCCATGGGTTTTTAAACACAAGTCATGAACCCAAATTGACCAATTCCATGAAATCTACATGTTTTCCATGTTTTATGCAAGGTATATTATGTATATATGTTCATGTTATATCTTATAATTATCAACCATATTTACAAGTCATGATTTTACAAACCATGGGCTTTCTAGCCAATTATATTTTATGTTCATATTTTAGGAGTTGCACAAATTACCGAGAAGGCTTAGACAACTTGAAAGTACGTTTGCCATCATATGATAAGGATCGCTCTACCTACAGGATGCTATCTTCATATTACCCCTTTGTGGGATTATTGAATCCATCATGTCATGTTCATGTCTCGTACCCTGGGAAGGTATGATATAGCTTGGTAGATCGGGCACAGATCAAATGTTACGTTCACACGTGGTGGTTACATGTCGGTTTTGTTAATGCTCTCCCACATATATACAGTTATACAGATTTTATGCACATTATCATACTCATCTCATATTATATCCATGATTATGTTCAGTTTCAGTTTCATGTTCCTATTAATTCATGTGCCTGCTTATTATTCTAGTTGCTTTACATACAGTACAATTCAAATGTACTAACGTCCCTTTTCCCGGGGCTTGCATTTCACGGTGCAGGTACTGAGTTTCAGGACGACGGATATGCTCCTTAGGATTTTCCTCAGTATCAGCTATTAGTGATCCCCATTTCATTCAGGGTGTTAGTCATTTATCCAGTCTTACATAATTAGAGCATTATTATTTTATGAGTTAATTCCCATGTTGATTAACAAGCCATATGGTTTGCTCGGTCACATGCAGTCAGGCATCGAGTGTCGTATTTCGCTCAAGCCATGGTTCGGGGCATTATAAAACTTTGTATTAGAGCACTAGGTTCAAGTGTATTAGGGAGTCTATGAAACCATGTCTAGTGGGGTCATTTTTATATGTGTGTGCGCGCCACACATATAAACGGTTGACCACCAAAACATTTACGATTTTCTCACTTCTTTCATACTCTAGATCGTGCAATTAGAGCAGTACTTTCAGGAATTCTTCTAACTCATGCCATGAAGCCTAGAGTAGTAAGTAACTTTCTCTCTCAATCGAATTTTGAATGTATCGAATGCGCAGTCTAAGTGAGGATGACTACCCATTGGGGGTATAATCGGGAAGTGCATATTGATAACAGATGAGACTTGAGATAATATCGAAAGTGGAACAAAATTCGTAGTTACTATAGACCAAAGCATAACCCTTATCAGAAAGTACAAAGGCAAATATCATGTTTTATGGTTATCAGTTTACCTCAGTTACCAGCTATACAGTGTTTCAGTTAGCAGGATTATGGTTATTCAGTACACCGGTGATCAATTATGTGGTTATCACATTGTCAATTTTTAGTATATCCAGATTCTTATGACTTGACTTGTGAGGATACAACGAGGCCTATAGGTGCTAAAAGAAAGTGTAAGTAATAATGACTATAGCGAGGTCTTTGCATTTTTCAAGTCCGGGTTAAGACCCAAGATTCGTCAAATGGCGCATGATGTATTTATCAGATGATAGTACCATTTTAAGGACACATTTTTTCATGATAGTATACATATGTTCTATACCTTACAGAATAAGTTTATTTGAATTTTTGGACCATAGAGCTACAAGTGTGATGATGATAGCTCAAATTTAAGACCCTACAAAGGTAACACGTTATGAAGTTAGCCACAATGGGCATAAACAACTCACAATAGTTTTGAGCAGAAAAGAGCCCAAAAGGGAAAAATACCTAGGAGGCAATATAACGTGATATTACAGAATATGTTTCCTTATGACCTATGCACATGACTAATAAGAGACGATGCACGACATGAGAACCAAGAGCAGATGATATTGGACTTCAGGAAATAGAATTTTATTTGTGGATGTTTATTCATATCAGAACCAGAGAGTATGACGTTAGTAAGTTACTACAGGAAGTAGATATTACTATGATATGATAAGATGTGACATTTCTCTCTAAGGTTATGTGATTAAGTGTTTACCCCATATGTGTATAGTTTGACATGACTTTAAAGTGTATAGAAAGTTTGGATTAGATATTTCAATCTTTCATTTAAGAGAGACATAATTGCCCTAAGTTTTATCCATGTCTATAGCTCAGAAAAGATAGTCTACAACTGCAGAATAGGGTCGGATGATGAGGGAAGTTAGAAATAATCTTACGCTTTACTTTAGTATTCAAGACAGAACCAAAGAACATGATGCTAGCAGGTGGTTAGTAGAGAATAGTAAGTAAGTTTTGAGTAGATTCAGTGAATTAGCAATTTTGGCAGAGCTAGTACAGGTACAATTTGATTTCCTTAGTTAGGTTAACATTGGTAAGTGGATAGCAGTTTGAATACACCGAATTCGTGTTAGAACCCAAATAGTTTAAGATACAAATGAAGTACAATGACAGTGGGAGAAGAAAATCAGCTAAGAAGTAAGAGAGGAAATTATAAAAGAATAGTCTTTTAGAGGTATCAAAAAGGGGTCTCCCTAAGACTAACAGTGTGGGCGAAGTTACGTCGTTAAGACATAATATTCCAGTAATCCAGCCATGTAAGTAATTTAGTTCCTCATTCATGTAAGTAATTCAATTTTCCCTAGTAAGGAAGATCGCTCATAAATGAGTCGAAAGATAAGACGTTAGTGATATAAAGTGCAAAGAATTGCATAAGATAAGAAAAGTTGGTTGGATTCCTAAGAGGGAAGGATCCCCAGATATTAGACATTCACCTTTGATCTAAGAGAGAAATGTATAAATTGTCAATGAGTGAAGTTAAATATTTGAAAATCCGAAGGGTTAGCATGAGATATAAAGAACTTCATTGTAGAAATAAGCGCGTAATGAGATAGTCTTCATAAGGAATGTGCCTCGTATGCACAAGGAACACGAAGTGTGTTGAATGATTGTCGACCGACTTGTGTCAAGATCAGTTATTATCGATTAAATGATCATATAAATGCTATAAGATCATGCCCAATTATGTGTCACGAAGGTAGTTCCATCGCATGAGACTCTATTGTTTAGGGTGCTGGTCAAAGACTTAGTGCACAACAGTATTATGAGTATTTCAGGAAGTATCTCATAAAGATATCAAGTATAGGTAGTTTGGCTCATGTTGAGGCAGACAAGAGAATCATGATGAAATAAATTCATCGTTTAGCAAACCTAGGAGTTCAAGTTTTAGACCCCAAAGACTATAGAGTTTTTGTTCAAAACAGAGCCAATTCCCCTTAGTAGAAAACAATTTCATGATCCCTATCGATTGCATCTAAAGGAGGAATTCACAGATATAAATCCATGGCTTTTGAACACGAAAATATATCACGACCTTGAGAAGGTTTATTGGTGGAATTACATGAAGAAGAATATAGCCAATTTCATGGCTATGTTTCCAAATTAGTAGTAAGAGAGTCAATTCAGTAGAAGATTATGCCAAGTTATATATTTAGGAAAGTTCCAGATTCCATGGGGCTCCAATGTCCATTAGATTAGATCAAGGTGCCTAGTTCAAAGTGAATATTTCTTGAAGTCTTTTCAGAAGGGATAGATACCATCTGAGTACCATTTTTCATCCTCAAACAGATGTCAGGCAGAGCACACTATCAACACACTCAAAGATATATTGAGCGCATGTGTCCTAGACTTTAAAGGTAATTGAGATGATCATTTTTCTCTCATTGAGTTTTTTTCTAAATATAGATCTCATGCTAGTATCAAAATGACACTGTTTGAAACCTTGTATGGGAACAGGTGTAGATCACCTATTGGTTGGTATGATGTTAGCAAAACAAAATTGGTAAGACCAGACTTGTCCATTAGGCTGTTGAAAAAAAGCTATATTAATTTAGGAGCATTTGAAAATATCTAAAAGTCACAAGAGTCCTATGTGAATGTATGGCATAGAGATTTAGAGATTTATGTTAACGATTGGGTGTTTCTTGAAAGTTTTGCCTATGAAAGGCATCATATGATTTGAGAAGAAAGGGAAGTTAGTCTCAATTATATTAGACCATACAGGATCCTATGAAAGATCGTCAAGTTCGCAAGTTGAGGACTAAGGAAGTTGCTCTAGTGAAAGTGTTGTAAAGGAACCAAAATGTGAAGGGGACTACATGGGAAGACAAATAGTACATGAAGCCCAAATATCCACACTTATTGATGGACAAGCAGAAAATGTCTAGGGTAACTATCTCAAGTATTTAGACCTCATGTCAATTCAGTGTTCAGGTCCCATCTCCTCTCAGCATTCATATCTCATGTTGTAACATTCATCATTTGGGCAATCAAATACCATGATATGATATCCATGTTTAAACATATTTATATCTTATATCAATTTAGATCTCATGTATCTATGTCAGCCAGTCTTCATGTTTCATGTCCCATGTCATGCTTCTCACGTCAATGTAATCATTTCATGTTCATGCTCATGTTCCAGTACTTATGTCACTCATGCCTACGAATTCTTTCCAATCCCATGTATAGTATTTATGTATTCATTCAGTCTAATATCCATGTGGTCATGTCCGACCGGTATTCATGATAGATAGTATTCACATATTCATGCCAACTCATTATTCATGTTAGTCACATCCATGTTCTAGTTACCGTGTTATGTCATTTCATGCGTATTAAGATACCTTGTGAGGCTTGCGTTGTGATCCAGCTAGCTTTCAGGTGTTTGAAAAATATTGGGATACTCCTATTTACAGAGGAAACCCTGCCACAATTTGTGTAAAATTCTAGAGTTAGTCATACTCCTAACCATGAACCATCATTCGAGGACGAATGATCCCAAGGGGACATATTGTAACACCTTGTACCTTTGGGCTAAAGTTTGACCCATATGATGGGGAAGGCAATAGAACTAATATGAGGAGTATAAGAAGTGTTTTGAAAACTAATCAAGTTATAAAACGAATCTTTGGAAAAAGTATAGTCGGAAGCTACCCTACAGACATGTTTTCAAGTGAGTTTTCATAAGGCCTCACTTCAAGTGCGTATTCGGAAAATTCTATATGGAATTTAGGAAAACGTCCCACACAAAATTGTAGCTCTTTGAAATACCTTTCCAAAGGCATATAGTGGAGCACAAACGGACACCCCTACGAAAAGTTATGCATGATTTACCAAACAATGTCGGCTCAGTCAAAATAAGCCTGGAGCTGGGCGCCCGCCTTGGGCATGGCCGCGTCACGTCAGACCTATTTTCCAGCAAGACACGATTGTTTCCAAGTTTCAAATATCTCTAACTCCATGAGACTTCTCCCACTTTGTCCAAAACCCTTAGCAGTCGTTTTCACTCTCTCTTCAACCTCCTACATCAAGGTAAGATCATTACTATGATCCTTAATCAATTATAGCATAGATCTCATGATTCTTAATGTGATTCTTAATGTGATTCTTAAACAAAAACATAGAATTTTCAATGTAAATCCTTCCCAAGTGATTTAAAGTTAGGATTTTTGTGTTCTTTGTCAGGGAAGCAACCTAGTTCATTGAACTGGAGAGTTGACAGGTATGTAGAGCTTCTATCCACGTGTGGAAATATCGTTGTTCTTCCCCACGCCACGTTAATCCATGAAAACCCTATAAATTGAAGGTTATATCTCATTTCATGATAAACCCTTGAAAAAAGTTATATATGTTCATGTATGTATTGTTAAAACCAATCATGTTTACGTTAGTATATTCATGAGTATCACTTTGATTATCATGAGTTTCTACGTTTAAACACAAGTCATGAACCCAAATTAATCAATTCCATGAAATCTACATGTTTTTTTTATTTTTTATGTAAGGTATATTATGTATATATGTTCATGCTTTATCTTATACTTATCAACCATATTTACAAGTCATGATTTTACAAATCATGGACTTTCTAGCCAATTATATTTTATGTTCATATTTTGGGAGTTGCACAAATTACCGAGAAGGCATAGACAACTTGAAAGTACGTTTTCCATCATAGGATAAGGATCGCTATGCCTAGAGGACGATATCTTCATGTTACCCCTTTGTGGGATTATTGAATCCATCATGTCATGTTCATGTCTCGTACCTTGGCAAAGTATGATATGGCTTGGCAGATCGTGCAGAGATCAGATGTTACGTTCACACGTGGTGGTTACATGTTGGTTTTTTTTATGCTCTACCACAGATATATAGATATACAGTTATACAGATTTTATGCATGTTATCATACTCATGTCAGATTATATCCATGTTCATGTTCATGTTCAGTTTCAGTTTCATGTTCCTATTAATTCATGTGCCTGCTTATTCTTCCAGTTGCTTTACATATACAGTACAATTTAAATGTACTAACGTCCCTTTGTCTGGGGCCTGCACTTCACGATGCAAGTACTGAGTTTCAGGACGACGGATATGCTCGTTAGGATTTTCCTCAATATCAGCTATTAGTGATCCCCATTTTATTTGGGGTGTTAGTCATTTATTTTACATTTAATGCTATACAGTTAAGGTATGCCAGGGCCTTGTCCTGATAAAATAATTTTGCAGTCAGACTCACGTTTCAGAGGCTTCATAGACTAGACTAGTTTAACATGTCAATATTATTTTTCAGACTTGTTATATTTTCAGATATTTTCGCAATATATTTCAGACTATTTTACAGTATCCAGTCTTACGTGATTATAGCATTATTATTATGTGTTTTGACGCCCATGTTGATTAGCAAGCCATGTGATTTTCTTGGTCATATGCAGTCAGGCATCAAGTGTCGTGTTTCGCTCAGTCCATGGTTCGAGGTGTTACACTTATTGATCCTACAATAGCTGATATATACATAGTTACATAATCATAATGGAAGGGTAACGACCTAGTGTCACTTCCATTAGGTTTATGAGGTTCTTCTGAGTCCTTTCGTGCTTTGTATATATATATATATGTATCTATTTTATGACACGAACCGAGTTATAGTTGGTCGGAAGACACTTATATATTCACACCACTGCAGTTGGGTAGTTTATGATGATGGTAGCCCCAAAGAGTGGCTTTATGATGATGAGATAACCCTAATGTGTGTCCTACATATACATATATACGTATGTATGATTTTTAAAAGAAAGTATTATTACGGTTTGCTTTTTACGCGGGTGAGCGCATAAGAGCTACTAAGAATTAAGGATGCTGCTCTATGTCGAATAATTATTTTAGAGTCACCACCTAATTTATAGGTAAATTATGAAAACCAGTGTGAAAGGGTTTATTCAAATTCATTAAAAATCCTATCTAAACCAGAGTCAAAGTAAGGGTTCTGGTGATCTCTCAGAGAAGGTGTTAGCACCCCGATATTAAGGATTCGTAGAAATGATTGACCTATGGGTTCTATAGCATGCTTCAAAATGATTAAAATTGCTTTTCGTGTTTAAAAATCCGCAAAAGTAACTTGTCATTCATTTATTCGAAAACTCAACATTTTGTTTGAAAACAATGAGTTAGGCTTCTGCCAAAATAGTATGCACTGGATCAATTTGTTTTCAGACTAAGAACACTCAAATGCAAATTTGAGTAAAACTCCACTTCTAGTCCAACAATAATTCCATTTTTACACTTGCATCTTTTGAAAATCTTTCCAAGGTTTTGAAATGAGTATAATTCCTTTTAAAATGACAAGTTGATTTTAGAATAAAAAGTAATACAAAATGATTTTTGTTCCTTTTTTTGCATGCTATATCTCTCAACGTTCACATTATATTCTAACATCCAAAACTATTTACTCAATTCAAGTCCAAGATAGGTTTTAATGTTTAAAATTCAATTGGTTGGGCTTAGCCCGCAAAATGTCTTAGAGGTACCAATTTCAGCCCACTTAAGTTAAAAAAATATTTCAGCAACTTATCCGTTTGAATCAGGTCACTCAGGCCCGTATTTCGGATCCTCGTTCAGATTTAAATCCCAAGCCCAAGTTGTAAAATTTAAAAGCCCACAATCAATTCCAAACTTATCCTGAAAATAAGTTCTTTGTTTCCAGTTTCTGATATTCAAAGAATCTTTTTTTTAATCCAAAATAGTCCCTTTTAACTAATTTCAAGATTTTTAACTAGTTTTTTCAATTTATTTTTTAAGGCTATTCTAAACTAAATGATGTACGTACATCTATCCTAGGTTCGCAACCGTAATAAGGTTCCAATACATGTATCAAAGTATTTTCATTACAAATACATATACATACATACAGTAGATACAAGGAAATGAAAGAAATATTAGGCTGGTGGGCGTACCTAAGCCTACCAATTGCTATTTTCATCCATAGTTGGGCCTTCAAATGTGCAACAAACCCTTTCGGACACTATCAAAATATGTTAGTTGGGCCTCAGCCCAACTGGCTAGAAAGAGAGGCGACAAGCCCGAAGAAGCCCATCTCAATGTTCCTCGGCAACAAAAGAAGAGGCAGAAAGCAAGGGTATTGGTTAGAAAGTATCTAAAATTTATCTATGCAAATAAAAATCAAAATACATTGATAAGCCCAAAATGAATGAAACTTAATTTAAGACAAACTCGATCAGTCCAAATCAGTAGCCATAGATAATGAAAGGAAGAAAGAGCAAACAGCTGGGCCTAGCCCAATTTGTATCATTAAGACAGAATAGAAACAAGTAGAAAATGAGTCACATGGGCCAAGCCCATGTTTAAAGCAGCAGTTTGAAAATTAGGTAGAAACAAATGTACAGATGGGTCTGGCCCAGTAGATCTCAAGGTAGTCGACATAAAGGATATACAGAGGAATATACATACTTATACAATCCAGTACACTGAGTATACCAGATGCATATGAGCAGTATATCCTATATATATCAACATACATAACAAATAAACATGAATTAAGGAGATCCTAATTTCTAGAGAAAAAAAAGAAAGGAGAAGAGAGCAATCACATAGATTTATGGACATTTCTTTTCCCAGTACTATCATATATGCTTCACAAACAACCTAGGCATGTTCTAAACATAGAATGACTAACAGTCACAAGGTATTAGCGAATATTCTCAGAATATTCTCCGTATATTTTGTAATAATGGTAGATGTATAATTAAGGTAACTTAGGATTCTAACTGTATTAGGAATCAACCTTTGTAAGGTAAGTTAGGATTCGTACCATATTAGGAATCAACCTTGTACAACTATATATATTGTGAATAATGAAAGGAATCCGGAAGGGAAATTATTCCATCTTTCATGGTATCAAGAGCCTAAAACCTAAATCCCTCCTCTTCCTTATTCTTGGCCGAAATTAGCAATTTTTTTTATGATTTCGCAGAAAAAAAAAAAAAAATTTCTGCTTTCTTCCTCTCTTTCTCGGCCAAACCAGAAAATTCCCTTCCCTCGACAAGCGGCAACCATGTCTTTCCCCCCAAATTCCGGTTCATCCACTGGCACAATTGACAACCCCTCTCAACGTTCAGTATCTTCTTTTCATCCGGTATTCGCCGTTAACAACATCAAGAATTTTATCCCTATAATTCTTGACCAAGAAGACTGTCAATATTCCATGTGGATGGAACTATTCTACATTCATGCATGTGCATACACCGTGCTCGATCATATTGACGAATCTGCTCCTCGTCCCACCGATGTTACAGACTCAATCTGGCGTCGCCTTGACGCCATCGTCAAACAATGGATCTACGGCACCATCTCCAAAGACCTGTTGTGCACTATCATGAAAACAGGTGCTACGGCACGTGAACTTTGGGTCCGGCTAGAAGAAATCATTCAAGACAATAAAAATACTCGGCCGTATATTTGGAAGAGCAATTCAATAATACCCGCCTCGAGAATTTTAACAACATGTTCGAATATTGTAAGTAACTGAAACTCATAACCGATCAACTATCCAACGTCGGGACTTCTATTTCAGAAACCAAGATGGTGCTTCAACTTGTTGCGGGTTTACCAAAAGGTGAATATGACACACTCGCAACAATGATTCAACAAGCCGACCCTCTCCCAAGTTTCAACAAGGCACGTTCACAACTATTGTTGGAAGAAACTAGACGTGCTAAACAAGAGGAACATAATCAAAAGGCGTTAGCCGTTGACGGGATGGCAACACTGCGACCGGCAAGCAACCGGCGATTCCAGCGGCAGCAGCAGCAGAGTGGCGGAGGTCGTGGCGGCGAGAGGTCGCAACAACAAAGGCAAGGGCCGCGAGAAAGGGCCAACGCACCCGGTGGATCGGACAACGAGCCAACCACCGGGACAGCGGCAGCATCACTGCGCAGCGGTGGCCCAACCAGCGAGGCCCGGGCCTCGCCCGCATGCCGTACCCGCGTAGGGGCCCGGTTCCAGCGGCCTTGGTCGGCGGCCTCTTGGGCCATGGCCCGGCCACCGAGCGAGCCCATGAGCAGCAGCGAACGAGCCCACACGATGGCGAGTCCAAAGAAAGCGGCGGCTACGGCGGCTACAAGAACCCACCGCAATCCGAAGAAGCAGCACTGCAGACTGCGGCCCCAGCGGCACTGGCCCCGATTGATTTGGGTCGGGCATACACCACCGTGAACCTTCAACAGCCCGACGAAAATTGGTACATGGACACCGGAGCCACATCTCACCTCACCCGGTCGTCGGGTAACATATCTCAACTACGTCGGCTAAAGTGTCCTCAATTTATTACTGTCGGCAATGGTCATCGCATTCCAATTGAAGGTTACGGTAAGACACACACCAAACATCCACACCTACCTTTCTCCATAAACCACGTCCTATACACACCTAACATCATTAAAAACTTAATCTCTGTTAGAAAATTCACTAGCAATAATTCCGTGTCTGTCGAATTTGACCCTTTTGGCTTTTTACGTGAAGGAACTCAATACGGGGAAAATTTTTACACGCCGCAATAGTGTGGGAGATCTCTACCCATTCACTCAATCTTCCGCTGACAGACCGCAAGCACCTCTATCCCTTGCGGCGATCTCTCCCTCAACTTGGCACAACAGACTCGGACACCCCGGAGACCCAGTTTTTACTTTTCTTAGGACTTCTAAGCGTATTCAATGTAATAATGGGAAAATTGCCCAACACTTGTTTTTCTTGTCCACTAGGCAAACATACTCGTCTTCCCTTTATGTCATCAAACGGTGTTACTTTTTCTCCATTTGATATTGTTCATGTTGATTTGTGGACATCTCCGATTGCTAGCTCTTTGGGTCATAAATTCTATCTAGTATTCTTGGATGATTTTTCACATTTTGTCCGGATTTACCCTTTGAAATTCAAATCGAAGTTTTTGCAAAATTCCTCGAGTTTCAAAAATTCATAAAGACACAATTTGAAAAACCTATTAAATCATTCCAATGTGATAATGGACGTGAATTTAATAACTCGGCATTTCACAATTTCTGTTCTAAACAAGGCATGGTTTTCCGTTTTTCTTGTCCCTATACTTCTTCCCAAAACGGAAAGGCTGAAAGAATTATACGTACCATCAATAACATGGTCCGCACACTTCTGTTTCATGCCTACCTACCACCGCCTTTTTGGGTCTATGCTGTCAAAATGGTAGAATCCCTTCTAAATATTTTACCAACTAGCACACTCTAAAACAAAACTCCTACATAAATCTTATACCGTAGGCAGCCATCATATGATCACCTACGTATTTTTGGATGCTTATGCTACCCTAACATAGCCTCCATTGCACCCCACAAACTTGCCCCTCGCACTCTTCCATGTGTCTTCCTTGGTCTATCTCCTAATCATCGGGGCTACTTGTGCTATGACATTGCTACTCGCAAAATCATCGTCTCTCGTCACGTCACCTTTGACGAGACAACCTTTCCTTTTTCAAATCTCCAGAAATTTCAGACCACCGATTACATCTTTCTCGATGAACCAAGTCTGTCCCCGGTCATCCAAAATCTATACCAACAGCGGCCCACTGTTCCGACAGTCCCACTGTCCGGCACCACCCCACCAGCTCCCTGCTCACCCCTACAGCCCCCAGTCGAGTCACCTGTGCCACCAGCGACACTGCTGCCCACTAGTCCAGAACCAGTGGACCAGCAACCTCACAACCCTGACCCACCACCACGGCCCTCACATCGCATGGAGACTCGTGCACAACACGGGATCTTCAAACCCAAGGTTCAATTCAATCTCTCCACACAAACCTTATCACCCATTCCAAAAAATCCAAAACTAGCAAAAGCGGACCCAAATTGGAATGCGGCCATGTGCGAGGAATTTAACGCTTTAACCAAGCGAACACTTGGAATTTGGTACCTAGACCATTTGGTGTGAATGTTATCCGGTGTATGTGGCTATTTCGTCACAAGTTCAAAGACAGTGGTGACTTAGAGAGGTATAAGGCAAGACTAGTTGCCAATGGCACTAATCGGCAGGAGGGTATTGATTGTGGTGAGACATTCGGATCCGGTTGTTAAACCGGCCACTATTCGAACTATTCTCGGTATTGCTATGGGCATGCATTGGCCGATTCATCGGCTTGATGTCAAGAATGCGTTTCTTCATGGGGATTTGAAAAGAGGCGTGTACATGCATCAGCCTCCGGCTTTGTTCATCCGGCAAGCTCCGCGATTTGTGTGTCGTCTTAGGAAATCATTGTATGGATTGAAACAGGCACCCCGCGCTTGGTATGATCGGTTCGCGGGTATCTTTCGCATATTGGTTTTGTATGTAGCGGTGTGATACATCTCTCTTCACGCTTCACCGAGGTAGCGACCTTTGCGTATTTGCTATTATATGTCGATGACATTATTCTTCGCCTCATCGTCGACGGGTTGAAGAATGAAATCATTGCTCTACTCAAAACTGAATTTGCTATGACCGACTTGGGCAAGCTAAGTTATTTTTTAGGTATATCGGTGACAAGATCTGCAGCCCACTATGTTCTGTGTCGGCGTAAGTATGCGAAGAGATAGTGTACGGGGCCAAGATGGCAAATTGTAAAATTATGCCAACTCCGGTGGACTCAAAATCCAAGCTTAGTGCTAATGACGGTGCGCCGGTTTCGATCCCACTCTATATCGGAGTCTAGCAGGTGCTCTTCGATCTTACATTCACTAGGCACGATATTGCATATGCCGTTCAGCAGTGTGTACGTTCATGCACGACCCCCGAGAGTCCCATTTTGCCTCCCTCAAATGTATTATCGGATATGTTAAGGGCACACTAGACTTTGGTTTACATCCATACACCTCTCGCCCCAACCAAGTTGCTAGCCTACATGGATGCATTGGGCGGGATGCCCCGACACACGTCGCTCCACCTCGAGTCTTGTGTATTTCTAGGGGATAATCTTATCTCATGGTCCGCCAAGCGGCGAGGCCACGCTATCCCGTTCGAGTGCTTTGAAGCGAGAATATCGCGGAGTTGCTAATGTTATCGCCGAGATCCGTTGGCTCCGAAATCTTCTTTTGGAGCTCCGGTGTCCATTGCGCTAGGCGTCTATAGTCTATTGTGACAACATATCGCTATCTATATGTCTCATAATCCGGTCCAACATCGCGGACTAAGCATATTGAGATGGATATCCACTTTGTGCGAGAGAAGGTTGCCCGTGGTCGATCAAAATTTTACACGTGCCTTCCTCTTATCGTATGCAGACATTTTCACAAAGGGACTACCGCGACAGACTCTTCACCGACTTCCGATCCGGCCTTAGCATTCGGCCTCCTCCCGCTCCGTCCGAGGGGAGTATTAGCGAATATTCTCGAATATTCTCCGTATATTTTGTAATAATGGTAGATGTATAATTAAGGTAACTTAGGATTCTAACTGTATTAGGAATCAACCTTTGTAAGGTAAGTTAGGATTCGTACCATATTAGGAATCAACCTTGTACAACTATATATATTGTGAATAATGAAAGGAATTCCGGAAGGGAAATTATTCCATCTTTCAATAAGTGATGTGATAGCCCAAAGTGTAGTGAATGAAATAGTATAAGCAAATATAACCGTTGCACCAACGACCATTTTAGATTTTGGCCGTTGGACAACGACCATTTTAGGCCTCCCCCCTCCCCCTACCCCCCTACCCCTTAATATTTATTTTTAACTCATAAGTTATTATATTTACACTTTAACCCAATTTTCCAACTATAAATAACTCATTTTCTCTTCATCTTTCTCACAAATCTTCCTACAATCTCTCTAATCTCTCAATATATCTCTCTACAAGTCTACATTGTTTACTAAATATTCAATTTTATTTATTCATTTGGGAATTGGGAGTGAAGTTGGCAACTAGCTTGAGGATCTTCCATCGAGCAAAGTTTCAATTTTCAACCTCTCGATTACACGTCGACGTTACGTCGGCGTTTGGTACATTCGTTCCTTCATTAAATTATTATTGTCTATTTATTTTATTTAGCACACTTAATTTTATTGTCTTTAATTATTTATTATCATAATTAAAATGAAAGGATTAAGAGGTATGTTTAAGGGTAAGGGTGCTTCTTCTAGTAGGGGCGGCAACCAGGGCAAGGGTACTTCTTCTAGTCATCTTATTCCTACACAGGATGATTTTGTTGATACTCAATATTTTCCTACAATACCATTAGATTTAGACGAGGAGCTATTTTTCGGAACTCAAGAAGACTTTAATTTAGACGATGATCTAGATGATACACCCACTAATGTTGATGACAACACACCCACTAGTGCACCTTCAACTGAAATACCTCATATTCCCCCTAGTATGAGACGAGGTCCAGCAAAACGACCATTAAAATCAGATGCATGGACATTTTTTGATAGGGACGTAGAGAATCAAGTAGCTATATGTAAAATTTGTAAAAATGTTTTAAAATTTAAAACTGGAAAAGGTCACGGTGGGACGGGGGGTTAATTAGACACGTAGTAAGTGCTCATCCAGCTAGGTATGCCCAATACCAGGCTTCAAAATCGGGTGCGCAAACGCCCGCTCCATCGGGACAAGGTTCACATACTGATACTGTCCCGGACCAAGTACAGGGTCAAATTAACCCTATGACGGGGGGAATTGTAGGCCCTAAATACAATAAACATAGAGATAGGGAAGCAATATCAAAATTAGTTGTTGTGGAGGGTTTGCCTTTTTCATTTCCTTCATCTCCCGGTTTTATTCATTACATTAGAGATATATATATATAATCCTGCTTTTAACGGTTTTCCTAGATCAACTCTTAAGAGAGATGTATTTAAATTCGCGCATGAATATCAACACTATTTACGTTATTCATTATATCATTTTAATGGCAAAGTATCTATCACGTCTGATATAGGTCGTAGTACTAACGGCCATGATTATTTAACTGTAACTTGTCATTGGATAGATTATAAATGGTCTATGCAAAAATGTATCTTAGCGTATAGATATTTAGATGATTGGCACACTGGTACTTTTATTGCAGATAATATTTATCAAGTGTGCCATTATTACGGAATAACCGATAAAATTATGACTATTACATTAGATAACGCTTCTTCTAACAATTACGCAATTACAATTTTAAAAAATAGTTTAACTCCATCTTTTCCAGATCATTTTCATATAAAATGCGCGTGCCATATATATAATTTAATTGTAAAGGATGGTCTATCACTTTTTGAAGACATTCTTAGTAAAATACAATTTGCTATAAACTTTATTTTTAAAAGTAATAAAGTACAACGTAGAAAAGAATATAAAAAAACTTGTCACGATTGTGGACTATCTTATAGAAAAATTCCACAAGAAGTATCCACGAGGTGGAATTCTTTATACGAGCAACTACTTGTTGCTTATGACTATAGAAAACCTATAACTTTATTTTTTAACTCATAATCAAAATCCAGCTGATATGATTGTAGATAGTGATTGCGTAAAAATTTCCGAACTTATTGTATTTTTAGAGAATTTTTTTCAAGCAACAAAAGAATTTTCCGGTATATATTATCCTACTATTTCAACTATGTTGTTTTATATAACTCTAATATTTTTATTACTTAGTGAATATATGGAAAAACCAGCTTATATGGCAGCTATTAAAAAAATATTTGTCAAAATAAAAACATTTTATTCCTAATCCCACTATTTATATTATTGGTTCTGTATTAAATCCGACTATTAAAATAGACGGTACTAAATCACTAATTGAAACTATTTAGGATTTTATAGAAGTACTACCACCTCCAAGTCCCAAAAATCTAAATCACCCACCACCTATTGAACAATCTAAAGAAGAAGTGTTGTCTAGCGTAGAACACCAATGCAAAAAAATATATAGATTTTATCAACAAGAAAATGCTAGTAACTTACCGGCTTCCATATCATTTTCTTCATCTTCAACACAACCTCACAAAAGACATGTTGTTTCTGCGGCTAGTATTGAAAGCCTCAGAAATAGAATGTGCGGCCGTACCTCTACTACTAACCAAATTAGCGAGTTGGATATTTTTGTTATGCAGGGTTCTGTACCGTACCAAGAAGTTATCAATGAAGATGGACATGAAGACTTGCTTTGAAATATTTGGAGGGGGAATGAGAAGACCTTTCCGACACTTTCATTGATGGCCCGAGATGTTTTGAACATTCAAGCGTCATCAAGCTGCGTCGAAAGCGCTTTTTCTCGTTGGCGAGATATCAAATAGGAGACCATAGACACTCATTAGCCGGGAGACGACTTGGAAATTGCGGTATTATTCGAGAGATTGGATACGAGCGGAGCGGAGAAGGTGCGGTCAACCGGAGATCAATGAAGAAGAAGACGAAAACTACAACGAAATCTTATCCGAAGGTGGTGGAAGCGACGTGGATCAATTTGACCAACAAATACCAATTCCAACCGAATAACCACAGGAAATCATCAAGCAATTAGACAGGTTTTTTTGAGAATGTAATTTTTTTAATTGCAATTTTATTATGTAATTTGCAACTTTTGGACAACACCACAAAGTTGCAATTTAGATTTTAGACAATTGTATTTGTATTACAAAAAAATCATATGTCTATTAAATTATATAAGAGGCACAAAAACAGCCTTGGGATATTTTTATTAAACTATCTTGTCTTGTTTATTGAGTTTTTTTTATACATATGTTATTTAAAAAAAAAAAAAAGGAAAACCCGCTGGACCCGACCCCGACCCCGACCCCTCCCCGACCCGATTTCGACGGGATCGGGATCGGGACGGGACTGGAGCAAGTCCCGCCAGACCCGACCCCGACCCCTTCGCCCGTCCCGCCCCGACCCCGACCCCGCCGGACCCGAGCCCGGCCCACCGGCCACCTCTAGTCCAAATCAGTAGCCACATATAATGAAAGGAAGAAAGAGCAAAAAGTTGGGCCTAGCCTAATTTGTACCATGTAGAAGTGTAACAAGCAGCAAATGAGTTCATGGGCCAAGCCCATGTTTAAAGCAGCAGTTTGACAATTAGGCAGAAACAAATGTACAGATGGGCCTGGCCCAACAGATCTCAAGGTATAGTCGACATAAAGGATATACAGAGGAATATACATACTTATACAACCAGTACACTAAGTATACCATATGCATATGAGTAGTATATCCTATATATATCAACATACATAACAAATAAACATGAATTAAGGAGATCCTAATTTCTAGAGAAAAAAAATAAAGGAGAAGAGAGAAATCACATAGATTTATGTACATTTCTTTTCCCCAGTACTATCATAAATGCTTCACAAACAACCTAGGCATGTTCTAATGGACTTCAAGCATACAAATTTCATATGTCATGGGATAAAAGGAACAGATCACCTTAGCTTTGCATAAGACCTAACTTCTTCAACAAGTTAGTCCTAAATTAGGTAACTAGCTTTATAATTTTTGTATTTAGACTAGATATAGCATCAAGAAAGACTTGTTAATTATCTAAGAGAAAGCATATATGATTTATGAAGTGTTATAACTTATCCATGGAACGGAAAAGATAAGTAGACCAACCAAACATGCAAACATGCTTTTCTTTAATCTAAATAGTACATGCATCTTACTTAGTCTTGGAAATAGTTCAAAATGCTATCTAGAATTAGCTAATCAAACCAATCAGTTGATCTTACTGACCCTAAACAGGAATAAAAATGGACATGGCATATGACAATGCATGGTACATTATGGCATATAACATACATGCAGCAAAGTTCAGCAAAGAGGCCAAGACACAGTAAATGGATCATGAGACAGGGTTACATGTGAATGGAACAAGGTCATAACAAACATGCTAGGTTGTTTGACCTTAAGTTATCAACAAAGTTTTAGATGGACAGACATGCACCAACCACTCTTTATGGTTCAAAGTGACATTACAAACAAACCACACCTAAAAAGTATCAAAACAACAACAGAAACCTTAAGACCTAAACAACATATATAGGATTGGCCTTGGGAAACTATAACAGGTTCAAATTGAATTTGACTCAAGAAGGGTGGGAGTAGCATAGATAAATTAACTAGCACATGTCATGGTTAAATAGAATCTTAAACTATCATGATAAACACTTCTCTATCTAATCATGCTTATAGCTTGCAGTGATAAACACCAAACAATGATCTCGAATAACTAAAACATACTATACTAATTCATGAGCAACTTAATCACAAGTTATATGTTACATCACATAATTTAACTAAACATGCTTAACAGTTAACCTACTAAGCTCAAACAATAACTAGTTCTAACTAAAACATGCTTGATAATCACATTAACACACAATACAAGTTACATACCCTAAATTAAACAGAAAAATTAAAAGGGAATGTGTTTACCTTTTGTTGAGGTAGCTGAAAGGTCGAAGGGGAGGTCGTATTCACTTTGGGGACCTTGATAGATCGCAATCACACAAAAAAAGGTTTTAGTAGTGAAAGGACTAATTAGGCTAGGTTTGGGTTTCGCCAAAGGGATGGATCCCAACTTAATCACAAAATTAGTCAAATATAACTTGATAATGACTCTTAATAATGCAAAACACAAGAATCAAATTTTGGACCCTTAAAATCAAAGAAGAGGGTCTTTATTTATAGGATAAGATATGTAACCCAAGCAGGTTGAGGGATCGATGTGGGATACATGGATTCTTGGGGGGTGGGGGGAAATTCTCTCCAAAATTACATAGCTAATAGAAACCCACCATTCAAACTTAGATCTGACTAAAACTATAAAGGATTGAAAGATAAAGCAAGACCAGAGGGTTTCGACCCTTACCAAATTTGTAAAATCATATTCGCTATGTAAAAAGCATATTTCACTTTGTCTGTGACTCAGGAACTTTGAATAATTAAATAAAATTATTGGAAGGTAAAAATTATGTGTCAACAAGTATGCATGTCATTCTCCCATAGAGGCACTCAGAGTTACATGTTGTCTTTCTCTTACCTATTTACAATATTACACACATTTACAGTTTCAACCTTACATATTTAGTACATTCTTTCATACTGACGTCTCTTGATAGGGCACTTCATTTCATGCCTGCAGGTACAGATAGACACATCCCTCATAGTAGGTGACTTGACTCAGCTGCAGATTGTCACGCTCCTTTCTTCTAAAGTTGTCTAGTGAGTTGGTAGGTGATGGTTGTTGTATATATGTATATAATTTTGGTATGGCATGGCCCTGTCCCGACCAGATGATGTTCATGCACTCCTTAGTGGCTTGTAGATATTTGTCTTATATATAGCAGTCGTGTATGACCTTGTGGACCTTTTAGATGGTCGATTTCACAGATGATGGCCTTGTCAGCCTTAGTATATATATATATATTTGATGGATCTCTTCTTTTTGTAGGTTGACATGTCGTCCTGTCATAGAGTTATTTGTCAAAGGACTCGTCGGGCCATTTCTTTTTAGATATTCTATAGGTATCACGATTGGTATGCTCGGGTCTCAAGGCACCGGGTGCCGGTCATACCCCTCAAAGTTGGGATGTGATAGCTGGGCCCTGTCCAGACCTATTGCTACTCTATGTCGTATGTAGAGACTTATAGACTGGAGTCCTGTATTTAGTCATTTTGTATGGCCTTGCCGTCTTTTCAGATTATCTATTACACTTATGATGGCCTGATCAGACTTGGTATGTATATAAATATATGTGTTGGATATTATTCTACTTACAGGGTGTTATACAATTATATATTAGAGGCCTTGTCGGCCTAGATCTTATTATGATGTATTTATGTTCTATGACTGATATGCTCGGGCCTTAGGGCACCGAGTGTCGACCACACCCCAAGGTTTAGGTGTGACAAACATGGTATCAAAGCTAGTTGTATGAGGGAGTCTATGTTACTCCCCGAAGTTTTGTGTGCAAAGGAGAGCGTAGCTAGCATACTTGATCTTTGGCAACTCGAGATTCTTTCCGAAGGTCAGTTATGAATTTGATGGTCATTACGAAGATACACGGAAGATTGGAGGTTATTATGGTTGAAAGAACTATCCATTGACAAAGTTTGATGAAGATCGGATGATACGCTAAGAATATCACATCACAAATGGGATCTGCCTCGTAGATGGAGCCGTAGAAGGGAATCCAAAAATTGATAAAATCTATGGTAGGGTATGCGGACCCATATGCGATCGCATATGGTCTTGCATATGAGAGGCGTTGGCTAAATTAAGATGTTATAAATTGAGTGGAGGCATCATTTTTGGTAATTTTTTTACCCAAACCTATCATTGAGATTCTCTAAGACTCCTCTAACATATCGTTATTCCAAAGGCAAAACCAAAGTGTATAAACTCAAAATCCCCTTTGAAGATCTTGTAACTCCTAAGAAACATCTCTATGGTGTTGTAATGTAAGCAAATGTGATAGTGGTCTATGGAAGGCTTGGATTGAAGCTTGTGGGTGTTGTAGAGATGGATGGTGAAGAGGTGGATCACCTCATCATCATTAGTTTCAAGGTATGTGAAGGCTAAACCCTTTATTATTTTGGCATATTTGTTGAAATGATAACATATATCAGAACGTCCATAAAAGAGAACTCTAATCTCGTTTGTGGAAAATATGCTTGTTTGTTTACTCTTGAAAAGATTCCATGACTCTTGGTTATCCCTCATCGGGAGAAGTTTCCACACCTTATAGAAATGAAGAGGTATGGTATCATTATATTGGTAGCTAGGAGTGTAATGACTCCATTTTTGGCGGATTAGGAGCTTTTGTTTATGATTCTTAGGATGAATGTATTCATGTAAAAATGATACCCCTAGCTTTAAGGTCAAGTGAAAGTCGTTGGTGATAGTCCCCAAGCACTGGTAAAAAATGTAATGATATTTCGTAACTATGATAAGTCTATAAAGGTCTCATATAGTTCTACGTGTATAGATGTACGTCACACCTATAAGGGCATTGATATGGTAGTATGGCTCCCACTGAGCTATTGCTTGTTGGGAAGATGAGCATTACCACTAAGCTACAACTAGTTGGGCAGATAGTTACCTACCACCGGGTTGCGGCCGGTCGGGTAGACATATATTCACCATGTAGCTATGACCGGTTGGGCAGACGAGCATCATCACTGCAATTGGGTACGATAACATCAAGCCCCATACTTATGCCGGGTACAACCTAGTCCCTCTTTTAGGCCAGGTACGATATGATGTTGTCCTTTTTGGAAAGATATGTATTCACCACCGGACCATGGCCGGATGGGCAGTTATACAGTTACAACTAGCTGGGAGGTTATGTATTGTCGGTTACCACTGGCTGGGCAGACACGCTATTTACCACTGATCAGTTCGGCACTTGAGCGGTTAGAGTACGACATTGAAGTACATTCATAAGATCAAGTTATAAGATAAATATGATCATTAGGTATATTATGTCTCTCAATGGAATTTCAGAGGTTCAGGTTGATTCGTATCCCTCTCTTTTAAGATTATGTATTATTATATTATATTTCTACCTTACGTATTCACTACATTATTCATATTGATGTCCCTTTTCTTGCGGATACTGTGTTTCATGCTACACAGGTTCAAGTAGGCGAGGAGAGGACCCGCCCTCATAGATCATGTGCAAATGTTAGCTTCTGTTGGTGAGCTCTATTTCCTCCTGGAGTATTGCCAAGTTGGGATTGTGTTTATGTTTATTTTGGTACTTTGGGTATGTTAGGGGGCCTTTCCATACTTATGTATTATGTAGATGTTCCCTTTAAAAACTTTGTAGATGAGTTCCGTGTTGTACGATTGTTCAGTACAGCCTTATCGGCCTCAGTATGTGCATATAGCTGTTTAGGTAGGGATTCATAGCTAGAATTCTGAGGCCTTGTCAGTCCAGACAGTTGTATGGTTGTGTGATGATATTCAGGTGTTCGATCAGGCCGTCTAGGCGCCGGGTGCCGGCCACACCCCCAATGTTGGGGTGTGACAAACTTGGTATCAGAACTGGTCGTGTCCTAGGGAGTCTACAAAGTTATGTCTAGTAGTGTTGTGTTTATGGTTATGTTGTGCACAACATTTATAAATAGGAGGCTACCGAGAATTTTAGGACTTAGTAACCCTTCTTTATGATTCCAATTCGTGCCACTGAGTTGAGTTTTGAGAACTCAATTTCAACATGTACCAGTGATGTGTAATGAGAGATTCCTACCAGGTTAAGGTATGTGTTACATGTGTGAATATTGTTAAGGTTTACAAGTACGAGCAGTGGCCTCACCAGTGTGTAAAGAAGGTAATGAAAGATTAAAAAGGCAAAGTATGAGTTTGAGAATGCAAGAGAAGTAAAGAGAAAGCAGTATAGGGTGCCAGAATGTGGAAGATTGTACGGAGGCTGGTATTCAGAGGGAATGTGTGAGTATTGTTATCTTGCCTTTGGCAGAGGTAGAATTTCAATAAGAAGTATCTACTTCAACTTATGACTTCCCAACGTTAATATAAGTTGTCTTAGAAAGAAGTGAGGATGACAACAGGAGGACGATATAAGTATAAGTGGGACGCTGAAGTAAATATGAGAAATGACTGAAGGATCATAGAATAAAGTATGTCAATGCGACGAGCCCGTAGCCAAGTAAATCAGACTGGCACAGCGGAAGTGTGGTGGTTCAGTTATGAATACGTGACATTTTATTCATGTAGATGATTCAGGAATCCCTAACATAAGAAGATGGTCCTTAGGTAAGTTATTTAGAAGATTGCCGAATTGCAAGAGGTATTGAAACAATATAGAAGAGATGATATGGGAGGCTAAGAGCGGCACAAAGTTCAGATGCCCTTACCTATTTTAGATTTTAGATATTGAGGATGGCACAAATATGACAGACATAGCACAGACATCGAAATTGTGTGTATAAGGTAAGTTATGGATACTATATGACTCTGTGGATGAATGTATTGTTGGGTGAGGCAGATGTTAGGATATATGTTATATCGTGTGATCATGTGAGGCGATTGATGTGTTTTCTAGCCATGTGGCAGGTCTAGATAGTCCTATTTACAAAGTAACTTTGTCAAAAATTTTGAAGGATCAATATTTTTATGCTATAATACCCCAACATTCGAGGATGAATGTTTTTAAGGGGAGAAACCTTAAAGTTTCATGCACAGAGGAGAGCGTAGCTAGCTGGCTTGAGCTCCGACAACTCGAGATTCTATCTGAAGGTCACTTATGGATTAGATGGTCATTAAGTAGTTACACAAAATATTGGAGGACATTAGGGTTGGAGGAACTATTCATCGACAAAGTTTGATGACGATCAGATGAGACGCTAAGCGTTTGGCATCACAGTTAGGATTTGCCTCGTAGATAGAGACACAAAAGGGAAGCCAAAAATTGAAGAAATATTTGGCAGGGTATGCAGCCGCATATGACCATATCCAACTGTATATGGTCACGCATATGGGAGACGGTTAGCAACTTAAGATGTTATAAATTCGGTGGAGGCGTCATTTTTGGTCATTTTTCAACCCAGACATTGATCTTCTCTAAGACTTCTCTAACATATCTTTATGGTCCAAAGGCGACACCAAAGTGTATCAACTCAAAGATCTTATAACTCCTAAGAAGCATCTCTATTGTGTTGTAATGTAAGCAAATGTGATGGTGGTCTATGGAAGGCTTGGATTGAAGGTTGTGGTTGATGTATAAGACATATAGTGAAGAGGTGGATCACATCATCGTCATCAGATATCCCATTTCAAGGTATGTGAAGGCTAAACCCTTTCTTATTTTGGCATGTTTGCTTAAATGATAACGTATATCGGAACGTCCATAAAAGAGAACTCTTATCTCACCTGTGGAAAATATGCTTGTTTCTTTACTCTTGAAAGGATTCCATGACTCTTGGTTATCCCTCATCGGGAGTAGTTTCCGCACCTTATAGTATCTCCTTTTGTTACTATCTTATGGCTCTTGTGAGTTTCACGAAAGCTAGAAATATTATGTCTTGACTTGTTAGTCCTTATGAAATAATGAAATGATTATAGCCCTTTGTTGGTGTCTTGTGGATTCTTATGAAAGGGTAGAAGTGAAAAGGTATGGTATCATTATATTGGTAGCCGAGAGTGTAATAACTCTATTCTTGACGGATTAGGAGCTCGTGTTTATGACTCTTAGGACGAACATATTCATGTAAAAATGATACCCCTAGTTTTAAGGTGAAGTGAAAGTCGTTGGTGATAGTCCCTAATCGCTAGTCAAGATTGTAACAATATTATGTAACTAAGATAAGTCTATAAAGGTCTCTTATAGTTCTTCGTGTATAGATGTACATAACACCTATAAGGGCATGGATATCATAGTATGGATCACCATATAGCTATTTTCGGTTTGGTAGATGAGCATTACCACTGAGCTACAACTAGTTGGGTAGACAGATACCTACCATCGGATTATGGCTGGTCGGGCAGACATGTATTCACCACCGGGCTACGACTGGTTGGGCAAATGAGCAGCACCACTGCAGTTGGGCACGATAACACCGAGTCCAATACATAGTCCAGGTACGACCGAGTCCCTCTTTTGGGTCAGGTTTGATATGATATTGACCTTTTTAGGAATACATGTATTCACCATCGGGCCATGGCCGGATGGGCTGTTATACAATTACCACCAGTTGGACAGTTATGCATTGTTGGTTACCACTAGTTGGGCAGACACGTTACATACCACTGATTAGTTGGGCAGTTAAGCTATTAGAGTACGACGTTGATTTATAGGCATAAGATCAGGTTATAAGATAAGTATGATCATTAGGTATAGTATGGCCCTCAATGATATTTCATAGGTTCAGGTTGATTCGTATCCCTCTCTTTTATGATTATTATTATTATTATGCTATATTTTCGCCTTACATATTAAGTATATTATTCGTACTGATCTCCTTTTTCTTGGGGACACTGTGTTTTATGTCATGCAGGTTCAGGTAGGCGAGTAGAGGACTCTCCCTCATATATCATGTGCAAATGTCAACTTTTATTGGAAAGATCCATTTCCTCCTGGAGTATTGCCGAGTCGAGGTTGTTTTTGTATCTCTTTTGGTACTTCGGGTATGTCTAGGGCCCTATCTCGACTTATGTATTATGTCAATGTTCCATTTAGAGGCTTTGTAGATGATTTATGTGTTGTATGGTTGTTCAATATGTCCTTGTTGGCCTCAGTATCTGCATATAGTTGTTTAGGCTGGGATCTTCTGTTTGTAGGGTTTTATATCATACTACTTTGTAGCTAGCATTTGGAGGCCTTGTCAGCCCATACGGTTGTATGGTTGTGTGATGATATTCAGGTGGTTCACTAGGGCAATCCAGATTCCAGGTGGCGGCCACACCCCCCAAGGTTGGGGTGTGACCGTTTACAAGTCTTATTTAATATAGTCTTGTTTATGGATGTGTCGTGCACCAAATTTATAAGCAGTAGGCTACGGGACATTTAGGATGGTTCCATTCTTTCTTCTCTTAGATTGCGTGTTAGAGATGAGTCATAAGAATTTGATTTCCTAATCATTGTCTTGTTTGAAATTCCAGTGATGCCTACGACTAGACGGCAGACGATGATTAGGAGGTTAGATGTTGATGCGGGAGAAGGTACAGCCAGGTGCCACCCCTAATACGGGATAACATGAGCCTCAGAACGAGTCCTTATCTCAGACTTCTAGAACCCCTCTACCTCTTGAAGAATTGAGAGGGGATGCTAAGCCTCCAATTCCTCCGCCAGTTGTCACTGAGAAAGATCTTTATATGCGTAGTGCGGTGTTGGCCCAACATTAGGGTATTGGTACTTCTGATAGAGCTATTAGTGCGAGAGTTCGGGATTTAATTAACTTGAACCCTTCGGTATTCACGTGATCAAAGCCAAATGAGGACCCATATAACTTCCTACATCAGATATAATGGACTTTACGGGTAATGCATACCACCGATACTGAGTCAGTGGAGTTTTCCTCTTATAGATTGCGGAATGTCGTTGTAATATGGTATGAGTCATGGAAGCAGTCTAGAGGAACTCATGCTCCCTCAACATTAAGGAGAGAGTTTTTTAGGCCTTCTTACAACATTATATGTCGGTCGAGCTCCGACGGGCTAGGATGATAGGTTTCTACACTTTCAGCAGGGTAACATGAGTGTATGAGAATATAATGTGCAGTTTAATTCCTTGTCCAGATATTCCCCAGTGGTTGTAGCTGAGATAAGTGATCCGCTAAATCGATTCATGAATAGTTTGGGACCACATTTGGTGAATGAATGTACTAAAGCTTCTCTGAATTCCAGTATGGACATCTCGCATCTAGGCATATGCTCAAAATCTGGAGAACCGTAAGCGGCAATAATGGGTCGATCGAGAGGGAGATAGGGGTCAGCATAAGAGGCCCGATCTATAGGTAATTTTAGTGAGTTCAAATATGGGCCCACACCCTAATATTCTAGATACCCAACTTATCCGGAAGCCAGGCCCCCCGCAGTTTAAGGGACCACGTCGAGATCGATTTGCATATTCTGAACAAGGTCAGAGTTCTAATGCATTAGGTCCATAACGTAAAGGGGATTATAATCAGGCGAGGCCAACTTTGCCTCATTATGACCAGTGTGGTAGAGCCCATTTCGAGCAATGTCGTCAGGGTTCAGATTTGTGTTATTCTTGTCAGAAACTAGGCCATATTATGCGAAATTACCCATTGAGAACCCAAGGTGGCATGGCACAACCTACTAGGTCTGTAGCTGCTTCTTCATATTTAGTGCGCCCTCCTTGGCAAAGTTCTCAACCGCCAGCCAGTCGAGGTAAGGGTAGGAGTGGAGCATCTAATTTGGGTGCTAGTCATAATTGTATCAAGTTCAGGAGTAATCCTCAGATGTCATAACAAGTATATTATCCATTTTCTCTCGTGATGTATATTCATTAATTGATCTAGGTTCTACCATATCGTATGTCACACCATTTGTTGCTGGTAAGTTTGATAGAGAACCCTAATTGTTGAATGAACCATTTGTAGTATCTACTCCAATTGGTGTTCCACTAATAGCTAAATGAGTATATCGGGATTGTATAGTAGAGGTTGCTAGACGTCGTACTTTAGTAGGTCTGGTAGAGTTGGAAATTGTGGATTTTGATGTGATTATGAGTATGGATTGGTTGTCCTCGTGTTATGCAAATGTTGATTGTCGAACCAAAGTTGTTAGATTTCATTTTTCAAATGAACCAGTACTAGAATGGAAGGGGAATTCTGCAGCACCTAAGGGTAGGTTTATTTCCTACCTTAAGGCGAGAAAGATGATTTCCAAGAGTTATATATATCATTTACATCGAGTTCGTGATGTAAAGACAAAAACCCCAACTCTTCAGTTAGTCCCTATAGGCAATGAATTTTCAGATGTATTCTATGATGATGTTCCAGGTATTCCTTTCAGAAAGGGAAATCTATTGATGTGCTTCCAGGAACTTAGCCGATATCTTCTTTTCCTTATAGAATGGCTCTTGCCGAGTTGAAGGAATTGAAAGAACGGTTGAAGGATTTGCTGGAAAAAGGCTTTATTAGGCCTAGTACCTCACCGTGGGGCACACCCGTATTGTTTGTTCGTAAGAAAGATGGTTCGCGCAGAATGTGTATTGACTATCGTTAGCTGAATAATGTTACTATAAAAAATAAGTACCCACTTGTGAGGATTGAAAACTTGTTTGACCAGTTGTAGGGTGCTAAGTACTATTCAAAGATTGACATTAGATCCGGATATCATCAGTTGCGGGTTAAGGATAAGAATATTCCAAAGACTGCTTTCAGAATTACATACGACCATTTTGAGTTCATTGTAATATCTTTCGGGCATACTAATGCGCCAACATCTTTCATGGACTTGATGAATCGGGTGTTCAAACCATTCTTGGATATCTTCATAATTGTATTTATTGATGATATTTTGGTGTATTCTCGGTCACAAGTGAGCATGTTGATTATTTGCGACCCATGTTACAGACGCTCCAAGATCAAAAGTTATATGCCATGCTTTCTAAGTGTGAGTTCTGGTTAAATTCAGTGGCCTTTCTTGGTCATATAGTTTCAGAAAAAGGTATTAAGGTCAATAGCCAAAAGATTGAAGCCGTGAAGAATTGGCCGAGGCCTACTACTCCTACAAAAGTTTGGAGTTTCTTGGGCTTAGCCGACTATTATCGGAGGTTTTTATAGGGTTCTCTTGTATTGCTGCCCCATTGAGAAAATTGACTCATAAAGTAGCTAAGTTTCAGTAGTTAGAAGCATCTGAGCAGAATTTCCAGAAGCTGAAAGATAAGTTAACATTAGCACATGTTTTAACACTCCCTGAAGGCACTTAAGGGTATGTTATGTATTATGATGCATCCAGAGTTGGCCTAGGCTGTGTTTTAATACAACACGAAAGGGTTATCGCATATGGTTTGAGGCAATTGAGGAAACACGAGCAGAACTACCTGACACATTATCTTGAGATAGCAATGGTAGTGTTTGCCATGAAGATGTGGCGTCATTATCTATATGGGGTTAATGTTGATATTTATACGGACCACAAGAGTTATTTGATAGGGATGCCCAATTTATAGCTTACTTTAGGAAGTCATTTCAAAAAGGTTTGGGTACTTAGATGAACCATAACATAAAATTTCAATCGCAAACCGACCGTCAGGACGAGCATACCATTCAAATGCTCGAGGACATTTTACTGGCTTGTGTATTAGACTTCAAGGGTAGCTCGGACGACCACTTGTCATTGCTTGAGTTCTCTTATGATAACAACTATTATTCCAGTATCAAGATGGCCCCGTATGAAGCCTTATATGGGAGAAAGTGTAGATCTCTAATTAGATGGTTTGAAGTGGGCGAAGAAAAATTGTTCGGTCTTGATTTGGTTCAGCAAGTGGTAGAAAAGGTGAAGTTTATTCAGGAATGCCTACTGATTGTTCAGAGTCGGCAGAAGTCCTATACGGATGTTCTACGTCAGGACATAAAATTTGTCATTGGTGATTGGGTATCTTGAAGGTATCGCCTATGAATGGCGTAATGCGATTTAGAAAAAGGGGCAAGCTCGGCCCTCAGTATGTTGGACCTTTGAATATTATTCTGAGAACGGGTAGCGTTTGAGCTTGAGTTACCTCCAGAATTAGAGGCAGTACATCTGGTGTTCCATGTGTTGATACTTCATAAATGTATAGGAGATCCCTCTCATATTACCCATGTAGAGGACATTCAGATTACAGAGGATCTATCTTACGAAGAGGTTCTAGTTGCTATCCTAGATCGTCCGATCCGAAAGTTGTGGAGAAACAATAACGTTGAAGATATGAAGTTCAGATACCCCTACCTTTTTCTAACCGAATGTTTATAACGATAATCATGTGATAATTTCCTTTCCCTTATACTTTATGCCTATAACCTTACCTTATATGTCCTATTTATGTGATGATGGTAACAAAGGGATGAAACACGCAACTCAAACATCGGGATTCAGCATTTGAGGTGAGTTATGGTTTACTATATGATGTTATAGATAGATGTACGGTCGTGTGGGCTTGATGTTTAATATATGTTGTAGTGTGTGGCCCTGTGAGGCAATAGGTATAATTTCTAGCTGTGTGGTAGGTTGAGATAGTCCTATTTACTAAGGCAACTCTACCAAAATTTTCGGAGAATATAAGAGTTATCATCTTAAATCTATTCGTGGATGAACATTCTTATGGGGGTAAGGATGTCACACCCCATAGCTTCATGCGCGAATGAGAGAGGAGTTAGTATACTTGAGCTCTGGTGACTCGAGATCCTTTTTGAGGGTCACTTACAACTTAGAAGGTGTTAAGGAAGTTTACATAATTTTAGAAGTCAATTAGATATAAGGAAATATCTCTCGATGAAGTTTGACCAAAATAGGACGATACGCTAAGCATTTTGCATCGCGAAAGCCAATCTGCCTTGCGGATTGGGCCACAACTCAAGGCCCATTAGGCCACCATATGTAGTGGAGGATGCGGTCGCATATTCCAATATGCACCGCATATCTTCCCACATGTGGGAGGCGGTGGGAGGCCTATTTAAGGAGCCCATCTCAGACCTTCATATGAATTATGTCATTCTCGACCTCCCGCAACCCTAGATACCCCCAAACCCTCTCCCAAGGTCCATACACCATTAAAGAAACTTTCCTTAAGGTTATGATGTGAATTGTCCCTTAAAAAACTTAGATCATCTTGAAAACCCTCTCTAGATTGTTGGGTGAAGGTTGGAGATCTGGGAGCTTGGAAGGAGACTTGTGGTAGGGGATCCTTTGGTTGTTTTCAGGTAAGAATTGACTACTATTTAATGTCCTCTAACTTCCCCTAGATTGGTTTGATCAATTGATAGGTGTAACTTGTAAATATCAAGGTAAATCCTAAGATGGAAGTATATTGGGATTTGGGTGATTTTGGCTTTGTTCTTGTGAAAGTCCTAATCTTGATTGGTTGTGATTGAAGAGAAGGAGATCATAGTGACTTGATTACAATGAGAACAAGACATTAGAATTTGCGCACGCTAAGTGTTTGATAGAATGTCGCATAGAATCAATCTTGTAGCTATTTACTCAATCTTAATCTGGATTATCTTTATTGCATAGGTCGGCGATTATAACGCGAGCGAGACCTTATTTGTTACATCCCGCACTTTTGTACGGGGGATTAGTCATAAGTACGTTGACCTAAGCCTAAGGAAAAATTCAATTTGACAATTAAATAAAAGCAATCATATTGGACTTTAAGGAATTGCAAAAAGTTTGAGAAATGATAAGCTCATCGTACTCCGTCTCGTTACGTCGATTGCATCGTAAGTAGATTAATGTTAGTTCAGATGATTTTTGGGATCACATGAGGGTAATATAGACTTATTTTAAAGTAGTGGGAGTGTATCTAAAGGTTTTAGGATCAAGAGAATCGAAGAAATTATGTTCGTCGAAACTGGGGAAAGGTAGACAGAATTTTGGACAAGATTCTGGCCCAACGTGCGGGTGGTATATCCCCTAGTGTATAAGGAGTTATGGGATGCATAACCTATCTAAATTCAAGTTCAGAGAGTCTTATTTTCAATTCAATAGACAGTTCATCAATATGAGTAGTACGATGGAATGTAAGGCCCGTACAAAATTGTACGACCCGTACAAAAAGGTACGGCCCATACTTCCGGGCATACATTTTGGCGGTGGCAGCTTTTCTAGCTCCTATATAAGCCTTTTGCTCGACGAAAACTTCATTTTATCTCATCTCCCAAACCCTAGTGACTCTTAAAACATTTCATAAGACCTTCCAGTTGTCCTAAGCTAGAATCAAAGACAAAATACGCAAGTTGGACATAGAGAATCCCATAAATACCATTATCTCATATTTTTCCTTGTTGCAATGATTTTGGAGAGCTCTTGGTGATGAAGTAAGTTGAGAAATAACGTGTTCCTTTTGGATTAAGGTAAGTTTCATCTTCTCTATTTCACTCTTAGGATTAAGTAAGTGTTTAAGCTATGATTGTTGGAGGATTTTTGACGAACACGTGTTTATGGACTTGGAGGCTAAGTTGTGTTGTGTGGGCTGTTTTGTGTGAATTAAGGTTGCTATATGAAATTGTGAAGTTATGGCTTGAATTATGGTGATGAGTAGGAGTTGTAGTAAAGGTGGTTGTGATTATATATGTAGAACCCAAGCTATAAATGATCTTACAAGTTACGCACACAAGTTGTTCGACAAAATGTTAAAATGAACTTTCATATAAGATCTTACACCATCTGCTCCTCAATGATAATAGTGGGCTGAACGGATGGACGAATAGCAACACCCCGAGTTGAAAAACTCAGAAATTGAAGAGTCACACCTGCAGTTTGCTATGCTCCTGTAGTCCTATAACCTACAGTAACCATCTGATCGGGAGTCTGAACTCCAACACATAAGAACCCTCTGGAGTAACTGCAGTACACTTGCCTGGGTCAAACCCTCAAAGATGCTTAGAATATAGGCCAAGGTGTCCTGAAGAAGAGGAGTAGTAGTGAATCCCTCAGGTGCCTGGGCGGGTCCAATCCCATCCACCGATACCGGCTCCTCATCCGGAACCTCCTCTAGATCCGAACTCAAATTTCTAGCACGTGCTTGAGCAGCAGCTGATGTTCGGTGTCTGGCTGGCATAGCAATATGGGTTCTGTCCTGCCTCGACCTCTACCATGCCTCCCGCCTCACCCTCGAGCAACTGTCCCGGCAGCGGGTGCAGGCAAAGGTGCGGGCTCCTGATCTCCAACTGCAACCGAAGGTGTCATCACCATTTGTGAGGGAGTGAAACAAAGAAACTCTTAGAAACCATTAGAACCAAGTACGCACGATAAAAACTAAAAGATCAGAGTTTTTCTAGATGATGTATATCCTGTCGAAGATAGGTACGAAGCTCATTATACCGATCGGTAATACTTTACTAGACAGTATTCTTGCACTTGTGAGACTGGTGAACCTAACGCTCTAATACAATTTGTCATGACCCAATTTATTAAGATATGATGGAACTAATTTTAACGAGTCAGTAATCCAACCACAACCATAAACCCAGTTTGCTAGAAAATCAATGTAGAAAAGTCAAGCTATCAAGATTAAGTCTTTAATATGTCTTATAATATAGAAAATACGAAAGAGTAAGCAATCTCAAAATCTAGTGTCACCAGTACAAGAACGATTAGAAGAGGTACAAGTTTGAAATATAATCCAAATACATATACTTGTCTGTCGCTAAATGTTGTTTCTTTTGTAGTGATTTAGTAATGACAAAATGAAAAGTAGATGAAGAATTCGATATAACGGATCAAGCTAGTAGCTCACCCTAAATCCTCCAGAACGGCCTCCTCAACGACCGACACAATCTCTGGCTCTGCTAGTGTTGGGACTAGAATCTACACACATAGAGGGTACAACAAATATAGCATAAGTATAATGAATAACAGGTACTCAACAACATCGTTGACTGATCCTAGATAAAATAGAGATGAGGGCTAGTCTTTTGAATATCACTTCTATACTTAACCACTATTAGTCCGATGCAATAATACAACCACTAATTCCCAAGTTTCCAGAATAGATATAAGAAATCTCTATCCAACAAATATCAAGTAGCCAAATGGACATGATACTATAATTTCAACCACAGTTTTATACAAATCAATAGTAAGGATATCAATTAATGTTATGCTATGCAAATATTAAGTAAATTCAAGGTATTTTTCTCATTATCAGTACACACACGTTCAAATACTATGAATCGTGATCTATGGGGGACATGCGATGTCCATATACCACCTGAAATCATTTCCCTTTGGGTTCCTTAGATAATATTAGGCTCTTAATCACATCACTTAACCAAGTTTAGGCTCACAATACCTGTCTTTAGCCCATATTAGGTTCAAATGCATGTCTCTAGCTACTATTTGGCTCAAATACAACTCATCACTCTGTTTGGAAATATTTCACCTCGGACCCACATATATCCAAAAATGTGAATGCCTGAGATACTATATGAAGCATAAATATGACATATACAATCACTACCTCGTAAGGGCATTGAGACCATAGCATGTTACACGAAAGCGCCGAGATTCAATCTTTAGCCAAATAAGTCCTTAAAGACTCTACCTTTAACCACAATAATCAATAAATATTCGATCTTTTAGCTTCTTTCCGATGTTCTAAACGAGTATTTAAGATTGATGAGAATACAATTATAAACAAGATAGGAAAATAATCACATACACAGAATGTACAGGCTTCATACCCCAATCACAGATTTAAGGAATCATACTATCTATCAGCTAGTGCCTAAAACATGTCATTCAGATCGGACTATACAATTTTAAATATTGCAAATACCCATCATATGGAACCGATACTCGATACATACATTGTTAGAATGGATAGGATCCAAATATGATTTTAAACCAGACCCGAAAGATAAGAGATTGTACCGCTTTTTGAAATGAATAAAAAATGAAAATGTTTTCTTTATACAAGATTTGAAAACAATCAATGGATTACTACTACATACTTCTTTTGAAATATATTTCATGACTTGGAGATTTTAGGGAAAAAAAAAGAAAATGGATTGTTTTGAAAAGGAAAAAATGAATAAAGAATTCTCTTCCAAATTGTTGAACTTTGAAGTTCAAATTGATTTTGAAAGATTAAATTGTGGACAAGTTGTAGATTTTCTGAAATAAATTTTAAAAGCTTGTTTTGGGCCAAACCCAACTTTAATGAATTTAAATAAATGGAATTTCACTTAAAGCCAAAGTTTGGGAGGAGTTCTATAAGAAAATGGTTGGCCTTCTAAAATATAAAAAGAAAAAAATAATTTGCAAGAAACACTTGTATAATATCATGGCATATTATTTACAAAATATATATATTTCAAAAGAGACCTGAAGACATATAAGGATAATAAATAGGACACAACATTTGGACTAAAATAACAAAATTTAACTTTTTTTCAAATGAAAAGCCTTTGCCAAATATTTCAAAAAATGATATGTTGTGACATTTATATACAAGAATTTTGTCTCACTCCAACCTTGGGGTGTGGCCGGTACCCAGTGTGCTAAGGCCCGAGCGTACCAATCCTGACAGTTGTAACATATTCAACAATACATGGGCTAACAAGGCCTTTAATGAGTGATTTCCTGATCAAGGGACACAACCACCTGTATGCAGAAAAGGCCTAACATAGATATATATAAAACAAGACTGATACCAACACAACAGGTCAACTGTAAAGGCCACACAAGATTACTATATACAAGACGACTATCTACAAGCCTCTAGAGAGTATTTCAACAACATCTGATTGGGACAGGGCCCCACCATACCCAACTATGTACATATATGCAACCACTATACCTATGAGCTCTCTAGATAACTGCGGAAGAAAGGAGCACGACAACCTTCAGTTAAGTCAAGTTACCTAGTGCGAGGTATCGTCTGAATCTCTATTTATACATGCGAGCATGAAACACAGCGCCCCAGCAAGGGATCGTCAGTATAAAAGATGTACTGAATATGTAAAGCTGAAACTGTAAACAACAGCAATACTGTAAATGAAGCATAAGCTGAAACTACAACTGAGTGCAAAACTGTAAATAGAGTCGTAGAGAAACAACTTGTGCTCTTAGTGCCTCTGTAGGCAAGGAATATGTATACTATGTCGTAAAACTCTTGTATACATATATAAGTATATATATGCCACACATCGGGGTTGTCTCATCATCATTAAGCCACTCTTTGGGGTCATCATCATCATAAACTTCATAACGGTAGTGGTGTGCACATATAAATGCATGTCTGACTGACTATAGCGCGGCGCAGTGTTATAATATATATATATATATATATATATATATATAATGCATGCAATGACTCTAAAGGGCCTTATGGATTTGATTGGAGTGACGCAGGGTCGTTATCCTCAGATTATTGTTATGTAAATGTATTTGTATCAATCGTCTGAGAATCAATAAGGATCATAAGAAGGCATAGGAGCCCAGATACTATCAAGGCAGGAAGTTCTCTTTAGTGAGCCTTAAAATACTTTGTCAATGGCTAACACCGCTCCTATAGCGCCTCACTTGTCCTATAATCGTCGACCTAAGCAATAGGACAATTCATGTCAAGATTCAATCCATAACTTCAAAACTTTGTCGTTGTGACATTCCGTCGAACACTTAGCGTGCATTACTCTATTCCATCTTGTTTTCATGGCAACTTAATCTATTCTCATATCCTTTTCAACAACCATACTTCATGTAATCTAGCCATAGCTATCTCAAAAACTTCATCATAACCATCCAACAATCAACACCACAACTATCATGATCAACTATAGAGTTTTATCTCAACTCCTTCAATGGATTACTTTACCAATGGATTACTTTAAGCTAGGAGAACTTAAAAACACTTGAGAACAACAAGAAGCACACCTTAATTAGAAGTAACAACTTGAAATCCAAGTTTGTCTTTGCTTTTATCCACCCTTGATCACTCTACTTTCCATATATGTGTTATCTTTCACCAAGGCAAGCTTTAGGTGTTGTAATATGATACGTTGACTTGGTAATCACCCTTGGACCTTGGGAGAATGTCTAGGGAGGGTTTGGGGCGGGGGGTGTTAGGGATATATTTGGGTCGAAATAATGATCAAATGAGCAAGCCACCACTTAAATAAACTAAGATGGTCAGCCACCACCTATGATATGTGATATGCCATATGCAGCCATAGATACATGGTCATATCATGGCAATGAGCTGGACTTGATCCTTTAGCTCATCTGTACCCATTCCGTGAGGCAGATCCCATCCGTGATGCGAAACGCTCTGGCGTATCGGCCGATCTTTGTCAAACTTTGTTGAGATGCGATTTCTTTGATACCAATGACTTATAACCATCCATAAACCTTCTTAACATTCATTTATATCATTAAATACCTTCAAAACAGGGCTCGAGTCATCAGATCTTAAATCGATTAATTAGGCTCTTAAATGTTCACGAGGTGACGGATATAACTTGAAATCCTTTAGATATGCTTCAATTTTGACCCAAAGCCTTTATTACCCTTTTCATGGATACCATATCTCCTCTTATATTACCTCGTCTTGACACAACGCACTCAACGTAGGGATTGCAAGCACGAAAGGCTTAGCGGCTCTTCAACTCTTATGACCTCTTTTGGTTTCGACTCGATCATTCCTCAATCTTCCCAATGGAAGACTCTTCCTTTCCTTAGGCCCCATAACCTAAGGTACATTTGATATATGAAATTACAGGATGTAAAATCCTTTCCTTCTTAAAAACATTCATCCTCGAATATTGGGGCATCATTACTCGGATGTAGCAATTCTTATATTTTTCAGAATTGTTTAGCAGAGTTCCTCTATAAATAGGACCATCTACACATGTCATGCAGTCTGTAACTATAATCATTGCATTACAGGGAGACATGAGCAATATTATCATGACATCAAAATTGCACGATGGTACATCTCTCCATAATATCATATAGTAAGTCGTCATTTACCTGAATTGTTGGACCTTGATATTTGAGCTATGTTCCTCATTCCTTCGTTATGTTTTTCATCTAAGGTAGGATGTGTAGGATAGAAGTTCATAGACACGGAGCATAGGTAAGGATATAATGAAAGGCTACGGTACGACAGTGGCTGAGGTTCTTTGGAAAATATAAGAATCTTTCAAGTTCATTTCTTTTTCTGTCTTTCCCTGGCATTTCTGTTCGTACATTCTTTTCTTTATTTACTCATATCATCACACTTTATAAACGTAAATTATGGATAACTCGTTGGCCCTGAAATTGTATTCATTCAATAAGTTCCTTCATATTTCCATGTTTTCGCCATGGCAACATTTGAAGTGGATTTCCAATAGATGTCTTTGGTATCAGAACATAAGAACCAGATAGGTAGATTCCACAGTTAGGGACCTACTTGGTTGATCTTCCATTTCACTCCTTAATCAAGTTTGGGTACCATGGTCACGAATATCTCAGACTAAGTCTTTCTTTCCTTTCAAATTTCATTCTACTCTTCCCATTAATTCTTTTAAAACATCCTCCCATAACCCGAGCATCTTCTCATGACTTAATACATAAAATCCGATACTACTACCTCGAGTCACTTCCTCCTTCATTATTCAATAGGAGTCTTGCCCATATTCCTTACACAATGCCTTATATATCGACCTGGTAGCCCTTCACAAAGTAGTTTTTGTTCCTTAGAAGATCATCTCAACAACCTTCCAACTGTAATACATTGACTCACAACATGTTTTCGGTAGGTTGAACTTTTCTCTTGACTGGTCCATTAGGATGGAAGTGGGGATAATCCTGAAAATTCAAAGTCCCTTTCGAACTGGTTTATAAAAAATTGTTTGACATAGAGAGAGCGCTTAAAGAATGGCTCAAAATAACTCCCACAGAAGTGAGTAGTGCTCTCAATATAGGTTGTCGCTTAGCCTCGATCGTATGGGTAGTCTTAACTTGTCACGGTGCAAACTGACGAGTCATTTATGTATTAGTATTCTAGATCAGAATGGCTTATGATGATAATGAGGTAAACTTTAATACTTCCTGCGCCAACCAATAATCTTTAGTTAATTTATCTCACTTCGAGTCCGCATCCCCCTTAGGTGTCAACAACTAATATACAATTCCTTTGATATTAGTAAGGTTGATGTTATTACCTTTACGTCACATCATGTTACAACTCAGCAGATTCTAGATAGATGGATTGCTATAACATCCTTCATCTTGATGTTCCTTTAGCTCCTAATATAAGGAAGGGTTCTACCATATTTTTCTTTCAGGAATTATCATCACCTGGCTTCTACTTTGGCTAGATACATGTTACCCTCGTAGGTTAACTCTTTTCTTTAGCCTTTAAATTAAACCTCTTACCAATGGTACGTAACCGTATCCTCTATTACCTCATTGTTCACTATGTAAGAACCACTTATTCCTTTTAACTTTTCAACTCCGAATACTTTATAAATTATGCTTCCAAATCCAAAATAATTTTATCATTCCTTAGTCGTGTCCCATGTTTGCTCAAGTATCCTTTACCGATTCGTATTGCCCCCTTCTACTTACCTTATTTCCCCTTTTTATTTACGTACTGGAAACAAGACATCCACTCACCTTTGACGTCTTTTCATTAATCGGCCTTATCTCTTAGGCATCAACTGTGTTTACCTACCCCAGACCTGCGCCTCTCTAAGAATAAGATTTATTCCATACTAAGAGCACAATACTTGACCTTCGTAACTTTAGGATTTGCTACTCATCATATTCGACTTTTCTTTTGCTGGGTATGTCGTAAATACATTTTTTAGAGGAAAAACTTTGATATAATCGTATTGTTCTTTAGTATTGTCCATGCTAAGGGTCGTCCTATCCTTTTCTCATCGAAGGCGTCGATCTGCCCGATTTACCATTATCACCGTACTTGAGCTAATGCAAACCTTTATGGTTTGGCTCAAGGTTCCTTTTGCCATCCATGTCTTTGGACCTTGCGTTAATTATATCATCCGCCTCATGGATTTTCTGGTCAATTTGATAAATCCAAGGTTTACCATTATCTACTTACTCTTATCTTTTCTTCATCATCCCTATTTTTTACTTCTTTTCTTTATGTCTTCCTTGGACCCTTCGAGGTCCGTTAATCATTTTATCATTCTGTTATATGTCCGCATCGAGCTTTATTCGTCCTTACTTTCTCTTATATACCCGTAAGAGTTCTGCTGGCATTCGTGGTGAACTAGCATTTGACATTTCCAAATTCAAATCATAGTTCGGTTTTTAATTTACTACCACTTCAGGCTTCCCCCCTTAATGGGTATTAGATCTTCTTTAAATGTGCCACTCTATCCTTTACCCTTTATATTTCTGGCTTGAGTTACCTTGTCTTAACATACTACTTGTACTACTACTCCTGGACATCGAGGTCTTATGCCCTTGGCTGGAAGGGTCTAAGCATCATTTCTTCGCTATTGTCCTTCTCTTCAAGGTGATCATACTGTCGTGGGTTTTACCCTAGTATCGTCATCGACATCTTTATCATTATAATCTTTCTTCCTATCTGTCCTCCCAAGTAATCCTTCAACCTCGTTATTTGGTCATAACATTCCACTTGTACTCACCAGCTTTCATCTATCACTTGGAGTCATTCTTCAACCATATCGTGATCATTATAGTAACTGTCTTCAATAAGCTATGCTTGCCCGATTAGCGTGTAAAATCATACGATGGAGTTAAAGGTATTATTACCCAATGTTGAAAATCTACAATCTCTTGCTACCACCCACTCACTTATTTATTGAGAGTAAATGAGGTATGCCCCTTTTTGCTCAATCGACGGAACTTATCTTGTCCCTCCTCCTTTTTAACAGTTTGGTCCTAGGGGAGGAGTTGGCATCACTGGTTCGTGCATGACGTCTTATACACTTCCTTTAAACACCTCCCTAAATGAGCCTTCACCTGACTTGATCTCGAAAGTTCATTTCCTTTATCAGTTTTCCGGGGTCCTCCTAATTCCTTGGGCTCGCGGGTACTATTTAATTCATGCATTTATAACAAATTCTCACGTTCAAGGGATGTAAACCGCTAAGAGGAGAAAAACATTCTCAAAATAATCCAAATTCCCTAACTATCCCTTTTGCTTTACATTTCCTCTTGGTCTAATTTTTTTCTAGCCATTCCTTATCCCAAGTCCTAGGATTTCCATACAATCATTCGATGATAGGTCACCACAAGTTCTGAGGTTCATCGAGTATAGTCATTCAAAAACATGCCACATATCTCGACACTAGGTCGGATTAGAGGATTTCATGGCCTATTTATTTACAATATGCATACGTAACTTTAACTTTCCATTAGACCAAAAGTTTCCTCTTCTATTCATATTATGACATCCATGACTCCTTATCAGAATATCTTACACCATGAGTAGTTTAGAAAAACCTACTCCTAAAATGGTGCCTCTTTTCAAGAGTATAAGACAGGTCCATACTATGCATGTAGAAGGTAGGTAAATGAGTAAGAATGTCAATGGCATAGCTACACTCATTTTCTCTCCTCGAGTAGAATCAAAACCCGAGGCTATGTCCTCACTCTCCTCTTTCCTCTTGTAGGATAACTTGGGACACTCTCGTATTTTATGTCCCCGATTACCGTACTAATAACAACCTCCTATTTATTTATAACAAGGTCCAGCATGCATCCATCCACATATTTTACAACATGGTCTAGGTGTCCCCACACAATCTGAACCACTACTATTCTGCTATTAAAATATCAAGCGTTGTGACCCCTACCTCGACCTTACCTGAAAACTGTGATTGTACTTAATCTGTCGTGAACATATGTTATACTGATCGTGTATCCAAAGTCAATCTTCATCCTTTCTTCCCTGATAATCACCAACCATTAAAACCCTTAGTCCTTTTCCTTGTTCCAACTGAGTCAACCCTACCGAATATCAATTGTCCTTAGTCAACAGTCTCCCTGAGCTTTAAACTCTCTGATCCTTCCAGTGGTCTACCATTGTAAATCCTACCAGGGTGGTATCGTTCCTGAAAGACAACCACATGGGTCAATACATGAATCGCCTTCCTAATCTTTTCATCCAACGGTGCTGGAGGTATATCTGATGGTGTGGGGGTCTCTCTCAGCTCCCTTGATCTTATCTGAGTTGAAGATTGATGGGGAGGTAACTTGCTTATATTCCTCTGATGGGTCGGTCTCGATAAAAGGTGTACTCCTTAAAGAAAGGCATCGCTGAAATCGTAAACACGATGAGGGTAAGAATAGAAGACTTACAACTCAGCTCTATTGCACGATTTAGATCAAAAAAGAAGGAAACCATCCTAAATGCCCTGTAGCATCCTATTTCTAAGTGTGGCACATAACACACCCATAAGCAAGACTCTACTAGACACGACTTGTAGAAATCCCTAGGACTTACCTATGATACCAAGTTTGTCACACCCCAACCTTGGAGGGTATGGCCAACACCCGGTGCCCTAAGGATAGAGTGTACCAATACTGACACTTGTAACATACTCAATAATACATGGGCTGATAAGGCTTCTACCGCGTGAATTTTTAATGACCCGCTTGGTTGTTTTTTGCTAAAGACCCTTATTTTCTTATTTGACCCTTCTCATAGACTCTTTGTAGGGTTTGTGATATGCAGAGATGGGTGGCATATATCTCGAGGTCCATTTAGATGAGTTTCATATGAAAAGCCTAAGTTTGAGAACTTGGAGTTGGTTAGTTTGACTCAAAGTTGACTTATGGTTAGATAAGTTTGTTTTTAAGCTCCACCGCTTTCGGTAGTTTCAGAGGTTCATTTATTACTTAGTCAAATCATCAGTTTGCTTCCCAAGGAAATCAGATGTATTTTATGGCTATATTTGTAAAGTTTAGATTATGGTTTTGTCCCAAAAGATTCTTTAGAAAAGTATGCATCATCTCAGTTATTTGTGAAATTCGAGGGTATGAGCGAGTTTGTAGTACTGTTTACCATAGATAAGAATGCTTGGTTCGTGTCTCGGGGGTTCCAGGAGTGTTTTGGGTGTTGGATGGAGGTTTTTGGTTGTTTTTCACTTGCTGGTGTCTGCCAAAATAAAACCAGCATCCGCTTCCACGGTCCACCTCGGCGGAAGGTTGGCTCGCCAAAGCAGAATATGGGGAAATGGGAAGTTCTTCCATAGCAGAGTTGGGTCCATTGTGGCGAGGTATGATGTGTCAAGTAACATCTGCTACGGCGAAGGCTTTTCTGCCATAGCGGGTTCGCTCCAACGGAGTCGATTCCGCTAGGGCGGATCATTGTTCAAGTGTCCTATATATAGTTCTAGGTAAGATTTTCTTTCCCAAAATAGTTTGTTGTCGAAACCAGCAACACAATAGGGTATTTTCATAGCTCTAGGAGCATTTTCCACATTGAGGTAATAGATTCTTTCCCTTTATGGTTTAAGTACATGATTCTAAGCTTATTAATGGTGGTTAAACTTATTGTTCGAATTGGGACAAATGTGTTATGCATATTGGGAGATTAAGAGAGTTGTATGGTTGATTTTAATGGGAATTTATGGATAAAATGATGTTAATGCTATGAATTAGGATTGAATTATGCTACACTATCATGTTATAAGTCTTAATTTGGTTATATAAGCATTTTTTTAATTGGGGAGAAATTCTAGTGTTTCAAATTAGGGCTTTTTTATTATTGTCCAATTGAGGGATCAAATGTGAATAGATTTTCAATTAACTTAAGAATATCATTGCCTAGTATGTAACCTTTGGTTTTGTGTATTAAAGTTCGAGTCTTGGTGGCGTGGACCCAGGATGTGTATTTAAATTCTTTCTTTTGTTGTGTTAAGCTTATTATTAACTATGTAATATGTGTGATTAGACATCGATCATCGCGAGGCAAGAAGGAAGAGCAATGCTGTATTCGAGACTTGCTTTGGTAGCACTCTCGCTCGGCTTTGAGGTAAGCTACAATTTAGCTTTTTGAGACTCTAATTGAAGTACATAATTAGTTATAAATATTGAGGGATATTAGGTGTGTTTGGGGGTCCCACTCAATCGGTTGTGATGAAGGGTTGAGTGGGTACCGTTGTTGAACTATGATAATTGGATGATTTGGAAAATCAGCCTTATGCTGGTTCCGATTGCTGATTATTTGGGCTGGTCGCCATATGTGAGCTTGTCGCCATGTTTGCTATTATTTGGTTACTCATCACACATGTTTTCTATTGATATCCTAATTTGACTGGATTTGCTTATGTGTTGTTGAATTCTTGAAAGCATGTTTATATCATCTCTATACTTTATTGCATATCATTATATCATGATATCTTGCCTTGTATTGTCATTGTATTTATACACTCATAGTTCTATGATTTGATGTGAGAGTGGTGTGGATATGATGTGGTCTAAGAGACCGGAAAGGTAAGAGTAATATGAGAATATGACACTTGAGATGATATTGATATGCGGGGAGCGGAGTTGCTCACCTGCAACATGATTGAGACTCGAAAATAAGTCGTGTGCTCTAGTCAAATTCGTGTGTGGAATTCCGATAGGCTAGGAGTGATATATGGACTTTATGGGTCCCTTATGGGTGTACAGATCATAATTAAACTTTGACATACTGTATACCAGGTTGAGAAAGGTACCTTGCATATGCATTGCATTCATATCATACATATTTATGACATATCATTGATAAAATGTGATTGAGAGTTGTTATTGAGTGATTATGAACACCATGATTGGATTCTGAACTTGAAAGGTTATTCTTTATTATTGATATCTAATATGCTGTTGAATTCTCTGAACAACTCATTGAATGTGCGGCGTACTTGGGATATTTAACTGTTAGCATAGGATAATATGGTGTCAACTTGGTATTTTTCTCTGATTATGTATCCTCCGTCGTTTTCGGCCTATGATGTCTATGATGGTGCATTGTGTACTCATGCTATATGCGTTTGGATGCAGATTCAGTACCTACCACCTCCGTAACACCGCGTGGATGAGTTTAGTTGTTTATTCCAGTCATTCAGGGTGTGGATGCTATCTCCAGCATACCTTTGGATACTCTTCCTCTATTTTATTGTCTTTTGTTAGCATTTGAGAGACTTATTCAGTCTATGTTATAGTTTTTTCCTACATGCCACTTTCTCAGACTTGGTTCGTATTATGTCAGTGCTCTGGTATCTACAAACTAGATCTTTGGGAGTATTTGTTACTATTTCAGACTTGTTACTTATTCTGCATTTATAGTATGATACAACTTATGTAGTATTTCATTATCTTCTACTTTTACTTATATTATTTAATGTTAGAGATTTGGGAGTGGTTCGCCTACTGGTGGAATTGTGTAGGTGCCACCGTGATTCTTAAAAGGTTGTCATAAAAGAGTTGGTATCAGAGCCCTAGGTTAAATAGTCTTAAATACAAGAGTAATGTCTAGTAGATTCTTATGGATCGATACAGAGATATCTGTACTTATCTTCAGGAGGTTATGGGATATATAGAAAATTTCATTTCCTTCACTCCTTTCGTGCTAAGTTGAATCAAATTTGTATCTGACTTTTGTTTCTATTATCTGACAAATGGTGAGGACTCGTGCTGATGTGGCGAGAGACGAGGCACAATCTCCGACACCAGCTATGTGTGGATGTGGTAGAGCACGCGCTCGTGGCTGGGGTAGAGCTAGAGCCACAACACCAGCTAGATGCAGAGCATATAGAGCCGGTTTGGCTCGTGCTAGATCTATTTCTCATGATGATATGCTAGAGGAGGAGGTGGGACCAGCCTAGGAGCATCCTGGATTTATTAATACACTAGTCCTTTAGGACACGTTGGTCAGGCTATTGAGTGTTCTTTATGGTTTTGCTCAAACATGCACAAATCCTGTTACTTCGGGTGGTTCTCATACCTGTGTAGGAGGGAGGCAGACTTAGACACACGTGTTTCATACACCAGGTATTTAGCCTACGTCGATGTTAGCATCGCATATAGATGATGTTTATGCTCAAGAGTTTGGTCCCGAACCTATTGGTGGGACAACAATGATCCATAATGAGCGGAAGATTTGGGAGCATTTCTCAATACATAAAGACTCCAGTGTTTCATGGTCAGCCTGAGGAGGACGCTTATGAGTTCATAGTGAGCATCCATGAGATGTTGCATACTCTTGGTATTGTTGAGTCGTATGAAGTTAGTTTCGTGGCCCTCCAGTTGTTACGGGATGTGAAATTGTAGTGGAGGGCATATATTGATTGTTTGACCACGGAGATGCGTCCATTATCTTAGGTCAGGTTCTACAAAGTGTTTCTTAAGAAGTACGTACCTTTGAGCTTGTGTTTGAGTAAGTGTGATGAGTTTCAGAAGATTGATCAGGGCCACTCTACAGTGGCACAATATGAGACTCGCTGCCATGCCTTATCGCTCTATGCAACGCCGTTGCTTCCTGCTAAGACAGAGCAAGTGAGATGTTTTGTTAGAGGGTTGACTATTCTACTCCAGTTAGCTACACTGCAGTTGGTGACTTCTGGAGCCTCTTTTGAGGTCGTTTCCAATCATGCTAGGATGGTATAGAGTGTGAGGGGTAAGTCGTCCAAACCTGATCTTGACAAGAAGGCTAGACTCTATGGTCAGTTCAGTAGTTCTACTTCCCGTGGTTATGGTTATTAGGAGAGATATCATCAGTCACAGCCTAGTCGACTGGTTTAGGTAACTCTTCAGATTACCAATAGACATAGTGGGGGCCAGTCATCGAGGGGCCTTAGTCATCTCCCTAAGTGGCCCGAGCTTGTTATATTTATGGATAGGTTGGCACTTCAGGAGAGATTGCCTCAGGCAGTTTTTGGGTGGCTCTCATGAACCTAGGACCTCAACATAGATATCTAGAGGTGGTAGTCAGACTAGCCGGGGAGGATCTTAGTTGGGCCATGGTGTCCATCAGTCTGGTCGTGGTGGATCCTAGCCGAGGAGAAGGGGAGCTCATTCGGGTCGAAGTTGCCAGCAGGGTACTCAGTCCAAGGTAGGGCGCACTCATTTTTATGCATTAACTAGTAAGGTAGAGGCAGAGGCATCAGACACGGTCATCACAAATATTATCTTATTCGATCATCGAGCTGCTACTGTGTTATTTGATCTAGAGTCTACTTTCTCTTATATGTTTGCGTACTTTTCTACTAAATTAGAGATGTGGTGTGATATGTTTGATATTCCTATTCGTGTGTCTACACCAATCAGTGATTTTGTGATTATTGATAGAGTTTATCACATGTGTATAGTTACTTTCATGGGTTACAACACTTTGGTAGATCTGTTTATATTAGATATGTTAGATTTCGATGTTATATTGGGTATGGACTGACTGTCACCATACCATGCAATTCTGGACTATTATTCTAAGACGGTCACACTAGCTATGCCTAGTTTTCTGAGGTTATAGTGGAGAGGCGCTCCCAGCCCTACTCCTAAGAAAGTGATTTCTTATATTCAGGCTAGGAAGTAAGTGGACCAAGGTTGTTTGGCATATCATGCGCATATTTGGGATACTAGTGCGGAGTCTCCTTCCCTTGATTCTGTTTCGATAGTTAGTGAGTTTATAAATTTCTTTCCTTCAAATTTACCAAGTATACCGCCAAATAGAGATATTGACTTCTGTATCTATCTTGAGCTGGGTACTCGACCCATTTCTATCCCTCCATAGCATATGGCTCTAGCAGAGTTGAGAGAGTTGAAGGAGCAACTTCAGGATTTGTTGAGTAAGGGCTTCATTCGATTGAGTGTATCTCTATGTGGTGCTATTGTATTATTCGTGAAGAAGAAGGATGGCACTATGCGTATGTGCATTGATTATAGATAATTGAACAAGGTCACTATCAGAAATAAGTACCCAATCGGGTATCACCAGCTGAGGATCCGGGCTGAGGATGTGCCCAAAACAACTTTCCGAACTCGTTAGGGGCATTATGTGTTCTTGGTGATGTCATTCGGGCTTACCAATTCCCTCGCAGCATTCATGGATTTGATGAATAGGATATTTAAGATGTACTTGGATTCTTTTGTTATTGTGTTTATTGATGACATTCTGATATATTCGAAGAGTCGGGAGGATCTTGAGCAACACCTGAGAATGGTCCTTGGGATTTTGAAGGAGAAAAAGTTGCATGCTAAGTTTTTAAAGTGTGAGTTTTAGTTTAGTTCTACGGTACATATTCATAGTTTTATAGGTCCTACTAGCTACTATCATTGGTTCATCAAGGGATTCTATTAAATTGCTTCTCACTTGACATGTTTGACACAAAAGGAGGTTCATTTACAGTGGTCTCATGAGTGTGAGCAGATCATCCAAAAGCTCAAGACATTATTGACAACATCCCCAATTTTATCCCTTTTGGTGAAGGGGAAGGACTTTATGGTGTATTACGATGATTCTAGGATTTGAATGGGTTGTGTGTTGATGCAGGAGGTTAAGGTTATTACTTATTCATCGAGGCAATTTAAGGTGCATGAGAAAAACTATCCTGTTCATGATTTGGGGTTGGCTGCCGTTGTGTTTTCCTTGAAGATTTGGAGGCACTATCTTTATGGTGTCCATTATAAGGTATATATTGATCATCATAGTCTTTAGCACATGTTATCAGAGGGACATGAATACTAGGTAGTGTCAGTGGATGGAGTTGTTAAAGTATTATGACATGACCATTTTGTATCATCCGGGTAATGCCAATGTAGTGTCAGATGCTTTGAGCCAAAAGACGGTCAGTATGGGGAGTTTACCTTATTTGGTTGTTTCTGAGTGTCCTTTGGAATTAGAGGTCCAGACTCTAGCCAACTATTTCATGAGGCTTGATCTTTCGAATTCAAGTAGGATTCTGGCTTGTGTGGAGATGAGGTCGTCTCTTTTGGATCAGATTCTGTCATACTAGTATGATAATGTGGGGTTGTGCAAGATTCAGCTGATGAGTGGCGAGGTTAAGGAGGCCATGACTGATAGCGAGGGCCTTTTAAGGATTAGGGGTAGAGTGTGTGTGCCTTATATAGGATATTTAACTAGATTGATTATGGAGGAGGCCCACAACTCTAGGTATTCGATTCATCCGAGTACTACTAAGATGTATCGTGATTTGAAGCAACACTACTGGTGGGGGAGGATGAAGAGAGACATTGCTAATTTTGTGTCTCGATGTCAGAATTGCCAGCAGGTAAAGTATGATCACCAGCATCTCGATAGTGTGTCTCAGAGGATGCCCATTCTCGAGTAGAAGTAGGAGATGATCCATATAGACTTTGTTGTGGAATTTCCCAAGACCTTGGGCAAGTTTGATATGATTTGGGTTATTGTTGATAGATTGACCAAGTCCATGCATTTCATTCCGGTTCAGACGACGTATAATACAGAGAAGTTGGCTAAGATCTACATCCGGGAGATTATTTAGCTTCATACGGTTCCTATTTCTATCATCTCGGATTGTGGGGTACTCAGTTTACATCGCATTTCTAGCAGACTTTGAAGAGAGAGTTGGCTACTCGCTTGGATATTAGTTCAACGTTTCACCCTTAGACCGACGGTCAGTCCGAGTGGACTATGCAGGTATTGAAGGGCATGTTACGAGCCTGTGTGATTTATTTTGATAGTCATTAGGACCAACTATTACCCTTGGCAGAGTTTGCGTACAACAACTTCTATCACTCCAGGATCGATATGGCACTATTCGAGGCATTGCATAGTAGGAGATGTCGATCTCCGATTGGTTGGTTTGATGCTTTTGAGGTCCATCCTTGGGGTACTGATTTGTTGAAAGTGTCCTTCGAAAGAGTGAAGGTGGTTTAGGAAAAGCTTCTGGCAGCGTAGAGCTGGTAGAAAAAGTATGCAGACCGAAAGGTCAGAGATTTAGAGTTGATGGTAGATGAAAAGGTTTTTCTAAAAGTTTCACCCATGAAGGATGTGATGAGATTTGGCACGAAAGGGAAGTTCAGTCCGAGGTATATCGGACCATTGAGGTTCTTTAGAGAGTGGGAGAGGTGGCATATGAGCTGGCTCTACCACTAGGTCTTTCAGGAGTTCATCCAGTCATCCGTGTGTCTATGCTGAAGAAGTATCATGTCAATGGTTCTTACATTATCTAGTGGGACTTAGTAGTGCTTGATCAGAATCTAGAGTTCGAGGAGGAGCCTATGGCTATTTTGGACAGGCATGTGAGGAAGTTGAAATCGAATGAGATGGCTTCAGTGAAGGTTTTGTGGAGGCATCATCCTATTGAGGAGGAGACTTGGGAAACTGAGTATGATATGCGGAGCAGATATCCGAGCTTGTTCACTACTTCCGGTACATTCCCTCTGTTCATTTCTCTCCGTTCGAGGATGAACATTACTTTAATTGGTATCTGATGCAACGACCCGCTTGGTCATTTCTTGCTAAAGACCTTTATTTTCTTATTTGATCCTTCCCGTAGACTCTTTATGGGGTTTGTGATGTGCGGGGATAGGTTTCACAGATCCCGAGGTCTATTTATATGAGTTTCATATGAAAAGCCCAAGTCTGAGAACTTAGAGTTAATTAGTGTGACTCAAAGTTGACTTTTGGTTAGATGAGTTTGTTTCTGGGCTGCGACGCTTTCGGTAGTTTCAGAGGTCATTTATGACTTAGTCGACTCATTAATTTGCTTCTAGAGGCAATCAGATATATTTTGTGACTATATTGGTAAAGTTTGGTTTATGGTTTTGTCCTGAATGATTCTTTATAAAAGTATGCCTTGCCTTAGTTATTTATGAAATCCGAGGGTACGAGCGAGTTTGTAGCATTATTTACCATAGACGAGCATGTTTTGTTCGTGTTCGGGGGATTCAGGGAGTGTTTAGGGTTATTGGATGGAGGTTGTGGGTTGTTTTTCATTTGCTGGTGTCTGGTGTCCGACATGGCAGCACCAACATCCGCTCCGGCGGGTCCGCCTCGGCGAAAGGTTGGCTCACCGAAATAGAAGATGGGGAAATGGGAAGTTCTGCCACAGCAGAATCTATGATGTGTCAAGTGACATCCACTACGATGAAGGCTTTTCCGCCTCAGCAGGTCCGCTCCAGCGGAGTTGATTCCGCTGGGACAAATCACTACTTAAGTCTCTTATATATAGTTCTAGGTCAGATTTTCTTTCCCAAAATTGTTTGTTCTCGAAACTAGCACCGCAATAGGGTATTTTCAGAGCTCTAGGAGTATTTTCAACCTTGAGGTAATAGATTCTTTCCCTTTTTGGTTTATGTTCATGATTCTATGCTTATTAATGGTGGTTTGGCTTATTATTTGAATTGAAAAAGATGGATTATGCATATTGGGAGATTAAGAGAGTTATATGGTTTATTGTAATAGGGGTTTATGGATTAAATGACATTAATATCTTGAATTAGGATTGGATTATGCTGGAATACCATCTTACAACACACAAACAACAACATACCCAGTGAAATCCCACAACGTGGAGTCTGGGGAGGGTGGAGTGTACGAATACCTTACCTCTACCTTGGTAGGTAGAGCGGCTGTTTTTTAGAGACTCTCGGCTCAGGACATGCAAGGCAGAAAAAAATACACAGTCAGGCCTGGTCAAAAATTTAAAATTTTAAAGCAGTATGCAAATGCTGATAGCAAACGCGAATACGCCATAATAGTGCATCCTGAAAAAGAAGGAAGAAGCAGTAACTAACGCAGATAAATGAGAAAAACTAAGTACTTTAAAGAATGCATAGCTGAAGAAATACAAATACAGAAGACTATAAAACAATACTATGCCTATTCGTATGATATGCTAAGCGGGCCTACAGTAATAACACTACAACTACCAGTTTGTAAGCGTAAGTAAGACTATGCTCGACTACCTACTACCCCTCTACCCTAATATGTGTCCTCCACAACCCTATATCTAAGGTAGTGTCTTCAGTAGGTTGCGCCTGCTCTATATCCCATCTAATCACCTCTCCCCAATATTTCTTTGGCCTACCTCTACCCCTCCTGAACCCGTCCATAGCTAACCTCTCACATCTCCACACTGGCGCATTTGTGTCTCTCCTCCGCATGTCCAAACCATCTCAACCTCGCTTCTCGCATATTATCCTCCACCGAGACCACTCCCACTCTGGCCCCGATATCATCATTTCTAATCCTATCCCTCCTTGTATGCCCACACATCCATCTCAACATCTTCATCTTGACCACTCTCATCCATTGGGTGTGCAACGTCTTGACTAGCTAGCACTCTGCCCCATACAACATAGTCCGTCTAACCACTACCCTATAAAATTACCTTTTAGTTTTGGTGGCACCTTTTTGTCCAAAATGTAATTGTGGCTGCTGCGATTCGAGCACTGGTCTCCAGGGCCACAACGTGCAATTCTTAACACTAGACTATAGCCACTTGATTAGAATACCATGTTATAAGTCTTAATTTGGTTATAGAAGCATGTTTTCAATTGGGGGAAATTGTAGAGTTACAAATTAGGGCTTTTTGATTATTGTCCAATTGAGGGATCAAATGTGAATATATTTTTAATTAATTTAAGAATATGATTGTCTAGTATGTAACCTTGGGTTTTATGTATTAAAGTTTGAGTCTTGGTGGCGTGGGCTCGGGATGGGTATTTAAAGTCTTGCTTTTGTTGTGTTAAGCTTATTATTAACTATGTAATATTCGTGAATAGAATTCGATCATCATGAGGAAAGAAGGAAGGGCAAGGTTGTATTCGAGACTTGTTTTGGTAGCGCTCCCGCTCGACTTTGAGGTAGGCTACGGTTTAGCTTTTTAAGACTCCGATAGAAGTACGTAATTTGTTATAAATACTGAGGGATATTAGATGTGTTTGGGGGTCCCACTCAATCGGTTGTGATGAACGGTTGAGTGGGTACCGTTGTTGAACTATGATGATGGGATGATTGGGGAATTAGCCTTATACTGGTTCCGATTGCTGATTATTTGGGTTGTCGCCATATGTGGGCTTGTCGCCATGATTGCTATTATTTGGTTACTCATCACACATATTTTCTATTGATATCCTAATTTGACTGGATTTGCTTATGTGTTGTTGAATTCTTGAAAGTATGTTTATATCATCTCTATACTTTATTACATATCATGATATCTTGCCTTGTATTGTCATTGCATTCATACACTCATAGTTCTATGTTTTGATGTGAGAGTGGTTCTCATACTAGTGAGATTGTGTAGGTGCCACCACGATTTCTGAAAGGGGGTCATGATAGATTTCCTGATCAAGAGACACAACACCTGCACACAGAATAGGCCCAACATAGATATATATACAACAAGGTCGACAGAGCCGATACCAACACAATGAGTCAACTGTAACGACTGACAAGGCCACACAAGACTACAAGACGACTGTCTACAAGCCTATAGATGAGTATATTAATATCTGGTTGGGACAGGGCCCCGCCATACTCAACTATATACATATATGCAACCAACATACCTATCTGCTCACTTGACAGCTCAGGAAGAAAGGAGCGCGGCAATCTTCAGCTGAGTCAAGTCACCTACTGCGAGGTATCATCTGAATCTTAATCTGTACATGCGGGCATGAAATGCAGTGCCCCATCAAGGGGTCGTTAGTACAAAAAATGTACTGAATATTTATGACTGACACTGTAAACAAGAACAATATTATAAATGAAGCATAAGCTAAAATTGCAAAACAGAGTGCAAAACTATAAATAGAGCCGTAGAGAAACAACCTGTGCTGTGAGTTCCTCTATAGGAAAGGAATATGCATACTCTGTTGTAAAACTCTTGTATACATATATAAGTATATATATTCCATACATCGTGGCTATCTCATCATCATTAAGCCGCTCTTTGGGGCTATCATCATCATAAACTTTCAAACTACAGTGGTGGGCACGTATAAGTGCTTTCCCGATCGACTATAGCATTGGCACGATGTCGTAAAATAGATATATATATATATATATGATACATGCAATTACTCTGAAGTGCCTTATGGATTTGATTGGAGTGACTCAGGGTCGTTATCATAAGATTATTGTTATGTAACTGTGTCTGTATTAATCGTCTGAGAATCAATAAGGATCATAAGAAGGCATAGGATCCCAGAAACTAGCAATGAAGGAAGTGCTACCGATAAATAACAATAAGAATCAGGAAACATACCAATTTGAAAAAGGCATTCGCAAGATCAATTTTAAGAATAGAGTTCTCTTTGAAGGAACATCGTTATAGTTACATTTACATGTAGATCATTCCAAAAGAATGAAAGAGTGATCCTTAACATACCTTTGTCAATGTCCAACACCGCTCCTATGGAGCCTCGCTTATCCTACAATCACCGACCTAAGTAATAAATACAATTCATGTCAAGATTCAATCCATAACTTCAAAACTTTGTCGTTGTGATATTCCGTCGAACACTTAGCGTGCATACTCTATTCCATCTTATTTTCATTGTAACTTAAGCTATTATTATCTTCTTTTCAATAATAACAACATCATCAAGACTATAACAACTATACTTCATGAAATCTAGTCATAGCTATCTCAAAAACTTCATCAAAACCATCCGACAATCAATACCACAGCTATCACAATAAATTATAGAGTTTTATCTCAACTCCATCAATGGATCACCTTACCAAGGGATTACTTTAATCTAGGAGATCTTAAGAACACTTGAGAACAACAAGAATCATACCTTAATTAGAAGTAACAACTTTAAATCCAAGCTTGTCTTTGGTCTTATCCACCCTTGATCACTCTATTTGCCATATAAGTGTCATATGTCACCAAGGAAAGCTTTAGGTGTTGTATTATGATGAGTTGACTTGGTAATCACCCTTGGAACTTGGGGATATATTTGGATCGAATAATGTTCAAATGAGCAAGCCACCTCTTAAATAAACCAAGATGGTCGGCCACCGCCTATGATATGTGATGGCATCTGCGGATTATATGCCATATGCGGCCATAAATCTAAGGGAATATCAGGCAGTGAGTTGGCCTTGATCCCTTAGCTCATCTGCACCCCCTTCTACGAGGAGGATCCCATCCGCGAAACAAAGCACTCTAGCGTATCGGTCGATCTTCGTCAAACTTTATCGAGATGTGATTCCTTTGATCCTAATGACTTATAACCATCCATATACCTTATTAACATTCATTTATATTGTAAAAGGCCCACAAAATGGGGCTCGAGTTGTCAGAGATAAAATCGATCAATTAGGCTCTTAAATATGCACGAGGCGACAGATATAACTCGGAATCCTTTAGATATGCTTCTAATTTTGGCCCAAGGCCTTCCTTACCCTTTTCATGGGTATCATAACTCTTATGATACCTTGGCTTGACACAACACACTCAACGTAAGGATTGCAAGCACGAAGGGATTAGCGGCTCTCAAACTCTTATGAATTCTTCGGGTTTCAACTCGATCGTTCCTTAATCTTCCCAAGAGAAGCCTCTTCCTTGCCTTAGGCCCCCTAACTTAAGGTATATTCGATATATGAAATTATGGGGTGTAACAAATTTGAACACTTGTTTAGGAAAATAATCACAATAAACCATACTACGAAACCCAAAGGTCAATCATATTCTACAACTTCTTAATATATGGGTGCTAACGCCTTCCCTGAGGAATCACCAAAACCCTTGCCTCGAACTCTAATTTTTAAGGATTGTTATTTTGTTTGAATAAACTCTTTTTACTTGGTTTATCTAATTTTCCTATAAATTAGGTGAAAACTCTAAAAAATAAAATATCCAAAAGAGTCCACAACTTTGAAGTAATTTTTATTCCTCACATAAAAGTGAATTGTAACAGATTGCGAATATGCTGGTTATAATCCTAGGTTATAAACATAAGGGTTTCAATAGAACATATTTTATTGTGATTATTAGTTTATGTGTTTAATTCTTGCAAATATAACTATCATAACATGCATATCATAAGCTCCGCCAAACTGGCAAAAAACTGTATGGTTTTAAAGGCGACTACGCGGGTTCGTAGACGATCCTTCACTAAAAATCCAAATTATATCCTTGGAACACGTTGAAGATGGAGTTGGTTCATGGTCATCCAACATTCGACAATGGTTTACCTTGAGTAGTTCACTTGGGTCCCAATTATTTGAAAGACCACTCTAGATTGCCTAGGATAGAGCGAAGCCAAATCCCAATAGACTACCACATGCTTACCTAGACGAGTTTGGATATTTTAGACGTATCTAAATATATTATGAGACCATCTCGTGTCAAGATGGTCTATGACCTGAATACACCACATCCAACTACTTGATAAATGGAAATATGTTGTGCCTTGTGTGTTATACCATTATCCTTTGTGGGGGAAATTAATTGTACTCTATTTTGTAGATGTATACCAACCTTAAGTGCTACATGATTTTCGAGGCACCAGAGATGTTGAAAATATAGTGGGCTTGGTTAGATACTACACAACAAAGGAAGGTTATAGACTGTTTGGAACACTTACCTTCGTTGATGACTATGAAGGGTTGTACGGAGTTGATAGAGGTCCTCACTGGATATTGGGATTGCAATAGAATGATGTTTATGTTTAGGGAGATAGAAATGACCCCAACTTTGGTGAAGATCTTGAATTGCATAGACAGTAACAGAATATGCATAAGGATGAGGAAGAAACCTGACAACAATGTTTTTATCCCATATAAACCTACTCCTGATAAAATCCTAAAGATTTTATCCTTAGCCTATGCCAATTGGATCTTCGGTCCAACCGTAGCCTTTAAGGATGTTTACAACCGTTTTGAAACCAAAATGGGATTCATAGAGTATTCCTTCGAGTTATGGACTTTTGTTGTCTCGGAGGCCACCCGACCCCTAGACTTTTCCATATAGCTTCTAGGACTCATGGTTTTTTCCAAAGACCAACACATTTCCATAGATACCTGTGTCATATATGTCAACCATGCTATCTTTCATGGCATAACCATAAATGGAGAAACCAAATACTTTGATCTGGTCCCCATCATCCTAGCCGACATGTACCGAGCCTTAGCATAATGCCAAAACCACCATCGGTACTTCTAAGGATGCAACTTGTTGTTACAGTGGTGGACCATCAAACACGTGAAGAAATTTGAGGGTTCTGCATACCTGAACAACTAAGATAGGAAAGACAACCTCAAAACCCACTGTCCAAATTTCAGGAACCAAACAAAAGAGGGTTGGGCCTTTATCTTTTCAGAACTTAGGGAGGACAACATACAATTGATGTTTCCCGACTTCATATCAGAGAGAGTTGTGGTAAGAGGTAGAAAATGCTCATTCTTACCATTCATGGGGATCCGAGGAATCCGTCCTTATGCACCTACCAGGGTTTTGAGACAGTTTGGTAGAACGCAAGTGATACTCCAAGTATGAAACATAGGGCAGTATGTGATCGATTATGAGTAAGCCAAGATCCGAGAGGTTGTGGATATGATTGGGGAATGGAACAGTCAAGTGATTTGGGGTCCCGATGACTTCAGCTAAGGTTTCACCCCAGGTCTGATGAAGACAACAAAGACTGGCTGATGGCACACTTATAAGACACCCTCACTCTTGTACCCAATAATTACCATTGTGTCGAAGACAGGACCTCCAACGCTGAGATCAAGATGTGCCTAGTACAAAGGCGAGCTGATGATCATGATGCCAAATACCTAGAGAAGATATAACATGATCAATCCATCATAGCTAGTCTCACTGAGGAGCTGGAATTAACACATGAGTGTTTAGAGGACTTTGACGCTTGGATAAAAAGAGTGATGGATGAGACTGCTCCACTGACTTTCATAGAGAACGGGTTTTAGGTAGATTCATTACTGATGTCGACTCACCTCCAAATTCAGACCGCCATTCGAAGGGCCAAGAAGGCTCGTATAGACAGAGCCTCAGCATCTGCCACTGGATTCCATTTATGTTGATTCTTATCTATTTACTTTATAGACCCTTGTCGGCTTGTCATATTTTGTAATCTCTTTGGGAAAATATTATTATTACTGAAATTATGATTATGGGGGCAATGGTTTGAATTAATAATTGGCACAATCATGTTTCAAGCAATTAGAAGGGACTTGGTATAAAAAGGTCTTATGAACGCACATATTATAATCTATTGCAATAATATAATTATGTGATTCCATGTTTATGTGATTTCATGCGTTTCATCTGAATTATTGATTGATTCTACATTTCGGATACTAAACCAAAAGAAACACACAAATATCAAAAGCCTAATCCATGATATACCTCTTGAAAGGTTGACTTGCTACCATGGATGTTCAAGAAAGCCACAGTGCCACTACCATTATTGTCAACTTAATCAGTGAAGAGAAAATTGAAGACTTGCTTCACACAAATATCTACAAACTAGAAAATAAGATCGATTTGGTCAAGGAAAAGATCAAAGATGCCGACAAGGTCAAAGGAATGGTGAGGAGCTACGTACCTCTGTTTGGAGGTTAGTTGAAGACAACAAAGCAAAAGGATGAGGCGACCGAAGAGGAACCCAAACTATCACACCCCAACCTCGGGGATGGGGGGGTGGGTCTCGCCGGCACCCGGTACGCTATGGCCTAAGGGTACCAGTCATAGTACCTAAAGAAGACATGACAAGATCTGGGCCAACAAGGCCTCAAATTAATCGTTGTAAGTGATATGACAGAATATCCTGTGAGCAAAAAGGATCCAACAACTTATATATATATATATATACACACATAGTAAGGCCAGGCCATCATAAATGTATACAGAAATGTAAATAAGGATAGGGAAGAAACAACATGTAACTCTGAATGCCACTGAGGACCATGATATATATAATTATAATATAATCTTGTATATAAAACAATAGACCTCTGTGGGTAATATCATGTGTATAGTATATCGCGTATATAACGTCGTAGGCCTATGTGAAAACATCATCTATACAGAATATCATGTATATAACATCATAGGCCTCTGTGGGAAATATCATATATATAGTATATCTCGTATATAACATCGTAGGTATCTGATGGGAAATATAGATGCATAATACATACATATACATGAGAACCATTCAAAGAACATGGAATACTCTTTGAGCCCGTCAGAGTGACGTAAGGTCGTTACACCTCCAACTATCTTTATGTGGATAACATATCATTTTTACTTTCCCATATGAATGAATAATAAAGTATAAACATACCATTTCTAGATTACGGGAAATCAACAAGGAACCATACTATGACAATATAAGGGAGATGCTATAAAATGCGGAAACTACTCCCGACAAGGGACAACCAAGAGTCATATATATTACGGTTCACTTTTACAAGGAGACATAAAAGCTACTAAGAGTTTGTTGAAACTCTATTCGGATATTGATTTTTAGAGTTGCCACCTAATTTATAGGGAAATTAGAAAAACCAAGTAAAAAAGGGTTTATTCAGAAAATCCGTGAAAAATCCTTTTAAGTCCAGAGTTCGAGGTAAGGGTTCTGGTGATCACCCGGGAAAGGTGTTAGACACCCCGATATTAAGGATCCGTAGAATAGATTGACCTTCGGGTTCTATAGCATGTTTAATTATGAATAATTGTCTTAAAAGAGTGTTTATTTTTCGCAAAAAAGCATAGCATGTCATTTCATTTTATCATTTCAAGTTGAAAAGAGGTTTTGAAAATCGAAAAGTTGAATTCCGCTTAAAAGATATATATAGGGGTATTTTAGCCAATCCATTTTTGGACTAAGATACATTCAAGTTTTAAATTGAGCAAAATCCTACTAGAATTAGTCCAATGGGTTGTCCAATCTCCTTATATGTTTTTGAAAGTCCTTTGAGAAGAAGTATAGTTCTTTTTAAAATAACATGCTATGATTTTAAGTTGAAATGCAAATTTTCCCTTTTATTATTATTTATGAAGGCTAACCATATTCCTACATTCAAACCAATACCTTAAACTTGGGTCCTTAAGTTTTTTCTTTTTAAAAGAAATCATTTTAGTTGGGCCAGGCCTATCAACAACCCTTTAAAGCATGAGAAAAAATATTTTTTTGCATGGTTTAAACATTATTTTTTTCAGTGTCCAAATGTAAGGTCCACACTTTTGACAGATCTTTTTACAAAATAGCTTTTTTTAATTCATCAAAGTAGTCCGGTTTAAATATTAAAATAGTCTAAGACTTTAATTTTTTCAAATAGTCCACTTTAAAATCCTTTCTCAAATATCTGATTTTCGATAAAAAATCAGTTTATACAAAATTGTCATGACCCATAATTCTATTTGTGCTGTGAGGGCACCTACACTAACCCGTAGGAGAACCACTAACCTTAAACATAGAAATATATTAATATAAATTAATGCGAAAGAAGAGGAAAGATACATAACATAACAATACTCTTTTAATACTTTTACATTATTTACCCAATACAATTTCTTACTACCCAGAATCTGGTGTCACTTGTAGAAGGGCTCTAAGATACAGTGCAATGAAAGAATTAACAATAACACCACCCTGAATCAGGAGGGACAGTCTGACTAGATGGAGACCAAGGCTATCGAGAATAATGGTCTGCCTTAACCCTCCCGTGCTTAAAGGTGAAACTTGAATAGACCGAGCACCTATATCCACATAAATGATAGAGCAAGCATAGCATGAGTACACAACTTACCCCCATAGACATCGTAGGTCGACAACGATATATGTAACGTAGCAGATATAAATATCAAGTTAACTGTTCAAGTAGGTTTTATTCTAGGAAATTCAAGTAATCACTTAATTTACCTTATCTACATACGAGTTCATAAAGCATATAATTCACTTAGCATACACACAAGAAGTCAATTACAGTCAAGTACACCTTAGTACACATAAGACATTGGGGCTTTATTATTGGTACCAACCGATCTAACACTCCGTATAAGTCTTCTATATTTATCCCACTTCCCGACCTGACCTATTAAGTAAGTAAGTTGACCACCACCCCATTAAATCTCTTATTAATCTTAGCCTTCACGTTTCATTATGACACTATGCATTTACATCCATATCATATATTAGTCCATTTAAACGTTCTCATTTTATTCCAAGTAATGGTATACGCCTTACACACTCTGATTAATGGAAGAGAAGTCTTCACACACTTAGTATACAAGTCAACAAACACCATAGTGACACTTCAACAAGTATTTTGCTAGACACTCACTAAGTAGTACTATTAATCACTAAGAAAGCACACAAACACACATATTCTCCTTACCCTAGATGATAATTTCGACAATTAAGTATATTTCGTTTCTAATACGGTGTGACATCGCACAATTAATCATGAGAATCACCCAAATTACCGGTAGTCACCCCAAAGCACTGCATCTACTCAACAACCAATCATTGTACAAAGGTTTGAATACTACGAATGTGTCTCAAGTATCAAGTATATTTCATAACCAGTATTTCTTCTACCAATAACCATAAGATCTTAGGGTCTACAAGAAATCATCATCGAGTACACACAACACCAAATACACCTCAAGAATATGAAGGAAAATGCAATGTAAATGATATGTATGTATGAAATGGCCATATGTACTGGTATACAGACGCTCCTACAGTAGGTGTCATGTGATCCTTGGGGGACTAATAAGGTCCATATATCTATCCGGTTCTATCGGATCCTAGCTCTGTGGATGTAGTGTCATCACTCTCGTATCATGTACCATATCTAGTAATCGGCTTTCAAGCCCCTTTCCTCAGTATTTCAATAGTTCAGATGCCAAATATAATATGTATGAATAATATGGATATGATTACAACATTTAGCAGCATAATAAATTCAATCAATATTATCTATTCCTTTTCAAATATTTCGATGAGATGTAGAGTAACGAATGCACGACAAGTCAAACCATAACAAGATATCAACACGACTACAGACCCAAATAACATGTAACTTCAGATACATTAGTTTATCATTTAAAAGTAGTGTGATGAGTAGATACATAAATATCAACAGTGGCAACAAGCCCAGATAATGATAACAAGCCCAAATAATGGAAACAAGCCCAAATAGCAAGAGTCTGAATCAGCTTAAGGATGATTTTCCAGATCACCCATTTTTCCATTATACATTGGTACCCACCCAAGCATTTATCACAATCGATAAGGTGGGACCCCCCCCCCCCCACACGCTCACTACCCCTTACCATTTATAACTAGTACTTACTTCTATCAAAGTCTACAGAAGAGAAACTGTAGCATACCTTATTTCTGAACGGGTGCCACGAACTCCTAATCCTCAAAGATCTTCTGATCTAGTGTCGGATGGTCATAACCCAACAAGCACATACATGCCCTAGGTTATCATACATACAATCACACATAAGGCTATTTATTAAAGCGATAACCACTACCCGGTCCGAAAAGGAACCGTCAAGTTAAATGAAAGAAATCCGAGCTAAAAGGGCATTATTAGAATTTTAATTTCAAAACGGTTTACCTGAATTTAATGAAGTAGAAAATGTCCACTAACCACTCACTCTAATATCAATTTTATCAATTTAGCAAAAAGCTATCATTTTATAAGAAACTCCTTTTTTATTCCATTTAGGAAGTTAGTCATAAAACCCATCATTCAATTTGGGTAGTTGCTTCTCTTTACTAACACATGTTAAAAATCAAAAAAACCATCCCAATACTCAAGTTTTAAGTTCATAAATCAAGTTTCCAAGATTTAAGATTTTTTGATGAAAGAAAGGCCGTGAACTTAAGCTTCCAAAATGAGCCGCAAGGTGATTTGCTTAGTGTGCCAAAGATTGTCGACCGTCCTAGGGTGATATGCCTATTATAGAATGGAATATGGAGTGAATTTGAAGATTGGACGAGAAAATCCAAGAAGGAACATGTTTATTTTCGGCTTTTATGTAGGTCTTGGCCGAGACCATTATCTTTTAGCTTATTTTTAATTTCTAGCTTAACTACTAGTTCTCCTTAAGACATAATTAGTATGCCATGTAATAGAATAAGGTGACAAGGCCAAGAACCATATAGAAGAAGAATCTTCCAAGGAGGTAATTCATGCACTAACTAGTTCATTCACTTATCTACATGGATGACACAAAAGGGTGGCCCAGAAAACATGAAGAGTTGGTCGTTCCCTTTCCCATTCTCGGCCAAACCTAGTTTCCAAAGAGGTAATTCATGAACTAGCTAGTGTATGCACTTATCTACATGGATGACACAAAAGGGTAGCCTAGGGAAAATGAAGAGTTGGGTACTTCCCCCCCCCCCCCCCCCCAAATAGGCCGAACCAATTCCCCTTTCCTATTCGGCCGAATGGTACATTGTTTGTGTCTTTCTTGTTGCCTCTTCTAGAAGGTGTAACATTAGTATAAATAGGGAATGTAGGTTATGTAAATAGACATTGAAGTTATATGAGATACATTTGAGTTTTACTCAAACTTTGTGTTGCTTATCTTAGTTGTTCCTTTTGTGGTTCGAACCTCGATCCATTTGTGGGTTACCCCTTGGTCCTTTAGTGGTCCAAACCCTTAGTGTAAGTCTAGTTTGAACTTTTGTGATCTAACTATACCCAAGGCAAGGTTCTATACGGTTACATGGTTACGAATACATTGAAGATCTTCTCGGTTTTCATTGTCTTATCCGCACATGATTTTTTCAGTCAATTTCGTGTTCAATCCTTGTTCAAACTGTCTCATTCTTTTCACCACAACACATCACAACACCAATCTCCACCCAAAAGGCCATTAACCGAAAGCTTCCAAAACTACCCAAACAAACCAACCAACTACTCACACCATCCTTACCGAGTTCCACCGTCATACCTTACTGTTCCAGCCAGATTCCGCCACCCTACCACCATCCAACCACCAAGTACCGACCACCAACATATCCCACAACGTGTCTAGAACACCCCTTCCAAACACCTTAACCCAACACCACCCTAAACTACCCACACACACCTCCAAACCAACATTGCCCGGTAAACCGTCTGAACCTGCCAACCCCCACTTGACTCCCATTTTCATCTCCATCCGGTTCCAATACAACTTCGACCAACCTACCCACATATTCCCCTTCTTATATACATCATATTGGTATCAAAGAAAGGCATTCCCATCCCACTCCTTAATGCTATGGCTAACATAAAGGAACTTTGGAGGATCGTAAGTGACCTTTTTGCTAAACAAGAAGAATCTTGAGAAGAGAATTTGTGGGGCGTACCGTGATTAATAATGCGGAGTCCAGGGTTGTACAAAATAGCCCAAGGCATGAGAGGAAAGAGTGGGGATTCCTTTGTTATTGAGGAACCCGAAGTCAAGGAGGTCTTAGAGGAAAATGTTGATCTTGCGGAGAAATGTGAAAGTTTAGTACTATGACGTGCGTTGAGTGTTCAACTTGAGGAACATGAAGAGATGCAAAGAGAGCAACTATTTTACACTCGGTGGATGGTAAATAACAAGGTATGCAATGTGATCATTGATAGAGAAAGTTGTACCAATATGGCTTCTATGGAAATAGTGGACAAATTGAAATTGCCTACCCGCAACCATCCTAAACCAGATGATATCCAATGGGTGAATGAAGACGAAGAGCTAAAGGTAATGCAACAAGCCCTTGTTAGTTTTCAGATTGGTAGGTATGAAGGTGAAATATGGTGTGACATCCTACCTATGGATACTGGTCATATTTTATTAGTTCGGCCATGGAAATTTGATCGGAAGGTGCAATATGATGGAGAAAATAATGTCTATTCTTTTCAAAAGGATGATAAGAAGATCTGGTTGATACCATTGTCACCTAGTTGAGGTGAAGAAAATAAAGATCTAAAATTCCAAGACATGCAAGGAGAAGTCTGAAGCCCTTTTGCTCAATGCATCAGAGATAGAAGAGGAGTCGAAGAAGGGGATTTCGATAAATATATGGGTGTGCAAAGAGAAAAAGAGTCTTATGGGTGATACAGTTGAAGATGCCGACTCGAAGGAACTCTTGAAGAAATCGGAAGATGTGTTACGGATGATCTTACACTCGGATTACCGCCAATAAAAGACTATAGATACAATACGGAGGAGGATAAGGAGTCGCAAAGACAAGTGCAATAATTGCTAAACAAAGGATTTGTCCGAGAGAGCGTTAGTCCATGTGTGATACCCGCCTTGTTGGTGCCAAAGAAAGATGAAACTTGTCACATGTGTATGGATAGCCGAGCAGCCAATAACATCACCGTGGAGTACAAGTTGCCTATGCCAAGGTTGGATGATCTCGTAGATGAATTGAGAGGGTCCAAATTATTCTCTAAGATAGATTTGAGGAGTGGCTACTAACAAATAAGGATCCGAGAGGGAGATGGATGGAAGATGGCTTTCAACATCCCGTATGGTTTGTACGAATGGCTTGTGATGTTGTTTGGGTTGTGTAATGCTCCAACCTCTTTCATAAGGCTCATACACAGGGTACTATGACAATTCATGAGATACATAGTATCATCCAAGGGCATTCTTATGGGTTCACCCAAAGTGGAAACTGTCCGAAGTTCGCCCGAGCCTACGAATGTAAGTGCGGTAAGAAGTTTATGTGGTTTGGCTTCTTTTTCTCATCGTTTCATTCGAGATTGTTGTACCCTTACTTCCCCTATCACTGAACTAAGGAGAAAGGATGAATTTAAATGGCACCAAGGAGCACAAAGAGCTTTGGAAACCTTGGAGGGAAGGATATGTGAAGCATCGGCTCTAGCTATTCCAAACCTTGAAAATATATTTGAAATGGAATGTGATGCTAGTAGAATTGGTGTTGGTACCGTCTTGATTCAAGACAAATGACCCGTTGCTTTCTTTATTGAAAATTGGGTGGTGTACGGCTCAATTATTCTATTTGTGACAAAGAAATTTATATCGTGAGATCATTGGTCCGATTGGAATATCATTTGAGGCCAAAACCTTTTGTCTTATATTCGGATCATGAATCCTTAAAGTATTTACATGGGCCAAGAAAGTTGAATCTAAGGCATGCTAAGTGGGTAGCATACTTGCAAACTTTCACATTCTCTAGAAGGCACAAAGATGGCAAGTCCAACATAGTGGCGGAAGAACCTTCTTAGTGGTACGTAATGTTATCCGTGCTTGAAAAAAAACTTGTGGGATTTGAAGTTCTAAAGGAATTTTTTGAATGATATCCCGAGTTGATAGAATGTAATAATGAAGTTCATAGTTCTTATTCCATAGTAGAAGGTTTCCTTTTTAAAGGGAACAATTTGTGTGTGCCCAAATGATCCATGAGAGAATTACTTGTACATGAAATGCACCCCAAACATTCGGGTGGGCACGCTGGACATTTTGGGATAGTGGAAACTCTAGAGATTCGACAAGAACAGTTTTACTGGCCATGGTTGGATAAAGATGTAAATGGAGTGGTAAGTAGGTGTTCCATTTATCAAAATGCGAAAAGTTTCTTCCATAAATGATTGTATACTCCTTTACCAGTTCCGGAGCGACTATGGGAAGGTGTGAGCTTGGATTTCATCCTCGGCTTACCAAGAACACAACGGGGCAAGGACTCTATCATGGTGGTTGTGGATATATTCTCAAAGATGGCTCACTTCATTGCTTGTCACAAGACTAGTAATGCAACACATATTGCGGACTTGAAAGGGAAGATGACCGAACTCTACGGTTTGATCTCCCAACCATTGAAGGAAGTGGTAAGATTACATGGCATTGACGAGAATTTGAGGGCAAATTCTATTAAAGAAGGGGATATTTATGAAAGAAAGACCGTGAACGTAAGTTTCCAAAAAGAGCCGCGAGGTGATTTTCTCGGAGTCAAAGATTATCGACCGTCCTAGGGTAACATGCTTATTATGGAATGGAATATGGAGTGGAGTTGATGATTGGACGTGAATATCCTAGAAGGAACATGTTTATTTTTGGTTCTGTAGGTTTTGGCCGAGACCATTATCTTTTAGGTTATTTTTAATTCCTAGCTTAACTACTAGTTCTCTTTAAGACATAATTAATATGCCGTGTAATAGAATAACGTGAAAAAGCCAAGAACCATCTAGAAGAAGAATTTTCCAAAGAGGTAATTCATGAACTAACTAGTTCATGCACTTATCTACATGGATGACACAAAAGGGTGGCCTAGAAAATATGAAGAGTTGGTCGTTACATTTCCCATTCTCAGCCGAACCTAGGTTCCAAAGAGGTAATTCATGAACTAGTTAGTTCATGCACTTATCTGCATGGATGACATAAAAGGGTGACCTAGAGAACATGAAGAGTTGGGTACTTCCCCCCCCCCCCTCTAATAGGCCGAACCAATTCCCCTTTCCCATTCGGCCGAATGGTACATTGTTTGTATCTTTCTTGTTTCCTCTTATAGAAGGTCTAGCATTAGTATAAATAGGGCTAGTAGTTGATGTAAATAGACATTGAAGTTATATGAGATAAATTTGAGGTTTACTCAAACTTCGCTAAGTTATTCAAATTTTGTGTTGCTTATCTTAGTTGGTCCTTTTGTGGGCCATCAGTCCATTTGTCGTCCGAACCTCGATCATTTTGCGGGTCACCCCTTGGTCCTTTTGTGGTCCAAACCCTCGGTGTAAGTCTAGGTTGAAATTTTGTGATCTAACTATACCCAAGCCAAGGTTCTATCCAGTTACTTAGTTACGAATACATTGAAGGTATTCTCGGCTTTCATTGTCTTATCCGCCCACGATTTTGTCCATCAATTCCGTGTTCAATCCCTGTTAAAACTGCCTCATTCTCTTTCACCACAACACATCACAACAATTCACCAACCTCCACCCAAAAGGCCTTTAACCGAAACCTCCAAAAACCACCCGAACATCCCAACCAACTACTCCACCGTCCTAATTGAGTTCCACCGTCATACCTTACTGTCCCGGCCAGATTTCGCCACCTTACAACTATCCAACCACCAACATATCCCACAATGTGTCTAGAACACCCCTCCAAACTCCTTAACCCGACACCAGCCTAAACTACCCGCACACCCCCCCCCCCTCTCCAAACCAACACTTACCGGTAAACCCTCCTAACCCGCCAACCCCCACGTGACTCCTATTTTTGTGTCTATCCTGTTCCAATCCAACTTCTACCAACCTACCCACATATTCCCCTCCTTATATACATCATTGTTAACAACAAAGTGATCTTCCCCACCCAAGTATCGACCATTAAAATATGACATAATAGTGTAATGAATCGTAAAAATGGCCAATGAAACTTACCCCCAAGTACTTATCCCATGAACTTCTTTAAAATCACTCTCTACCGAGTGTCCAAGCTATTGAAATGAGGCTCGATGTTGGAGGTTTTTGGATAAGAATTTAGGTTTGCCCAGGGATTTCCGCTGGCGCGGTCCCGCTTCTGCATAAAAATACTTCACAGATACAAGCTTACTAAAACTTTAGAATGCTCGCCAAAACAGATAAAACACCACTGGCGCAGGCTCGCTGCAGTGGCACGATTCTCGCTGAAGCGAAAGCAGGGCTTCCAAAATTTATCAAGTCGAATAATCTTCTCTCTACAATGGTTCAATGTTACTCTTCCCCATAAATTCCACGCGTAACAATTATCAGTGAGCGTCGAACAAGTGAAATTTTAGGAAGACATAAAGCTCATAATGACTAAACAGATTGTTACAACAGATAACAATTAAACAAATGTTTGTCCTCCAATGGAAAGTAATGGAAAGAAATCTCACAGAATCGATAAGGAATTTAGGGCATATCCCCACAAGGGATTCTTCATGAGCACATATAATGATAACCAGAAATGACGTTACATATCATGACCCAACTCAATGGGACCAACATTGATTTATAAAGTAGTTCTCATTACGAGCAACCCATACAAGTCTATAGAACACACACGCTAATTTCTACCCTTTGGAAATATGATTGTTAAAAAAAATCTTACTTGAAAGATCTTTGTGTGGCGTCACGCCATTGGTCATACTATCACAATTTACGTCACTTCATTTAAACATCGGTACTACTGAATTATAAAATCATTCGTCCATGTGGCTCGGTAATTAGAATCTGACTAGTGGAACATGCAGTAGAATTTTGGTTGCTTAATATTTTGTACAAGATATATATATCAAAGCCGAGAGGTAAAATTTAGCCAAGCCGGGGAGGAACAATTACTCCTTGAGAGAGAAAATAGTTTCAAACAAACCTCGCAGAAGCAAAGAAATAGATGCAGGTGCGCACACACCGGTGCATGAGGCCATCTGCACAAGCGGTGAATTTCAAAGAAGGGAAGTATTCACATAGGTAGAGGAGAATGTACGCAGATGCATGCGACATATCTACCACCAAAGCAGCCTAACTGGGAGGACAATTTCTCGCAAGGGAGGTTCAACAGTCCGCTCCTGCACATTCAGGGGTGCGAAAGACAGTAAGCTGCAGAAGAAATTTACAAATTCCAAAAGTCACAAAAACTGGTTCTTTCCCCAACGTTCCACTTCTAAAAACACCTTCTCTAACCCCCATAAATTTCACCTCGACTCCTTTCCACTCCTCACACCAAAGTACTCCCTACTCCTATTAGTTATCCAATCCTAACACACCCAAGCCTGAGAGTTTGAAATTTTGGGCCTTTAATAATGAGAGAATGGGGTTCAATTTATAGAACCCCCAAACCCTAGTAATTTTTATGGAATCCGATGTGGGATTTGTGGATTTGGGGGAAATTTCCCTCCCAATCCATCACAGCCATAGGAAATATGAATTCAAAGTTACAAATGGACAAAGGTAATTAAAACGTATCAGAAAAAGCAAGGAAAAGGGGGTGACCCTTACCTGCGATGGGGTGGTGGTATGATGAGGTGATCTAGGCAGGAATGTAATGCCCCCACCTCATCTGTCCACACATGTACTCGTCCACAACACAGTACCACAACACGACTAGGGTTACTTCAAAATATGAAAGGGTAAATGGGGATTTGGGGAACTATTTTACGTTTAATGAAGCATTTGTCCAGGTCACGGTCCATTTTGGCCAGACCAGGCTGCTTTTAAAAAATAAAGATGGCACAAATGATGCGTTTTAAATAAAATAAATGCAATGGACACATTTTGCAAATGTGACCATTTAATATTAACAAATGACCAAAATAATTTCAATTATAACAAAATTAAATCAAAAGCTTCAATTTGAGCCCAAATTTAACATTAATTGAAACACAAGAATCTTTAAATCATATAAAATCTTTCAATTAAAATGAAAGGTCTTGAAAATTGAGACGTGACTTAATTATCTTATTTAATTAAACATTTTCCCAATTTAATAGAATAAAATATTGATCTTTTTTAATTGTGAGTTTAACCAATTAATTGCAAATTTTCTTTAATATTAAATTGTAATTGATGATCAAAAATGTGAAAATGGGACATGATATAAAATAAATATACTGGATGGTATTTTACCTTGTAAAAGCACATTTCACTCTGTCTGTGACTTGGGAATTCTGAATAATTAAATAACATTATTGGAGGATAAAAATTAGGTGTCAACAACTGCCCCTTCGTTGTTCTAGGATCACACGACCATCCCTAAGTAGCAAAATTTGACATACCTAATTTTTCGCCGACCAATGGAAAAGTACTTCTCGCTTTTATGCAATTTTAAAAATTATAGCAGAACCCTGGTCTTTGGGTTTTCTACATATCTTAGGCTGTATGAGAATTCAGACCACTTTTAGTTCGACTCAATAGGACTTCTAGAAAAAGCAATAAAATAAAGCAAATTCCAAAACAAAAAGTCCTGGAACGATTTCGTTGGAATGTGACTGATCCTCTGGTATTGAGTTCGCCTACATATCCCTGGTTTTAGGGAATCAGGTCAAGTCACGACCAAAATCACGGGCGTCGTGGTGGCACCTACACTAATCCTCCGATAGGTGAACCAATTCCAAAATGTTTTACAACAATATGATTAATGAATGGGAAGTGAAAGGAAAATACAAAACATAAACAAACCCTACTTATTTCAAAACATTATCCATAACATAATCCTTATAATAAAACCTTCTTCCCAAAACCTGGTCTGACTTATACAAGGAATCTGAGATACAATAGGATGAAATGAAACTAGAACAACGCCGACCTAGATGGATAAGGGCGGTCTATCTAAGATGAAAACGAAAGCCACAAGGAATGAGTGGTATGCCTTAATCTTCTCGAGCTCCAACTACAACCTGAATAGAACGAGTATCTGCATCCACGTAAAAGATGAACCAAGCGTAGAATGAGTACACAACGTACCCACGTAGGCTGGCAATAACGGAAGTTACATAACAAGCATAAACATTAAGTTCAAAACTGGTACCATAGTTCAAAACTGATTCCCCAATTGACCTATCATCACAGTTCAAAACTGGTACCACCCAAACGTTTATCACAACCGCTAAGGTGGGACCCCCAAACACGCCCAATACCCCTCAACATTTATAACTAATACTTACTTCTATTGAAGTCCACAAAAGAGACACCATAGCTTACCTTATTATAGAGCGAGTGCCATGAACTCCTAATCCTCGATGTCCTTCCAAATGAGTGTCAGATGGTCGTAACCTAAATAAGCACATAGATGTCCTAGGTTATCATACACATAATTAACACATAAGGTTATTTCTAAAAGAATAATCACTACCTGAAAGGAACCATCGAGGTCAAAGGGACGGAAATCCAGCTAAAGGGAAATAAGGGGATTTTGCTTCAAAAATGGTTTACCCAAATTCTATGAGGTCCAACATGACCACTAACCGCTCAATCTAGTGATAATTTTAACAATATATCGAAAACCCCAACTTTGAAAGAAAAATCCACCCTTGATTATATTTAAGAACTAGCTTTAAAACTCAATAATTAAGTTAAAGGTTGTTTTCCCTCACTAATACATAATCAAAAATAGAAACCCATCTCAAAACCCAAGTTTTAAGTTAATAAATCAAGTTTTCAAAATTTAAGGCCTTTACATCAAATCTCATCTTCCCCACCCAAGTTTCCACCATTAAAAGCATAACTTAGTAGCATAAGAATCATAAATAAGGTTATAAGTCTTACCCCCAAGTCTTTATTGAAGAAACTCTTGAAAATTCCCCACTACCTAGCCTCGAAGCTTGTAAAATGGTTTTGGGAATGTGAGGCTTGAACTTTGAGGTTTTCAGAAATTAAATCCTAGGTCTGCAGAGTGATTCTCGCTGGCATGAAACACTTTCCACTAGCGCAGTACCACTCTTGCGGAAGTACACTCCGTAGATGCGAAGCCACTAACTATTCAATATCACTGCCGGAGTGGAGAAAACACCACTAGCGCGGGCTCGCTGAGGTGACACAATTCTTTCCGAAGCGAAGATAGGACTTTCAAAAATACTCAAGTCAATTAATCTTCTCTCTAAAATGGTTAGAGGTTACTCTTACCCATAAATTCAACACATAACAATTATCGGTGAGCATCCAAACGAGGGAATTTTATGAAATCAGACGCAAAGTTCATAACGACTTAACAGGTCGTTACATCAGATACCAATTAAAAAAAGTTCATCCTCGAACGCAGAGTGGTGTAAAGGGATCTCACAAAATCAGTAAAGAATTAGATCATGTCCCCACGGAGAATTCTTCTCAAGTGCGTATAACAATAATCAAAACTGACGTTACACTACATGACCAAAACTTAATAGTACCAACACAGATTTATAAGTAGTTCTCATTAGGAGTGACTCGTACTAGTCAATAGAACCCGCACGCTAAATTCATACCCTTTAGAAAGACAATTGTTCGGTAAACCCTCACTTGAAGATCGTAGTATGGCGTCACGCCATCGATAATACTGTCGCAAATTGCATTACATCATTTAATATAGGTACTACCAAAATTGTAAAATCGTCCGTCCATATGGCTCGGTAATTAGGATCTGGCTGGTGAAAGGTATGGTCTCATTTGGTGGCCTAAAGCCCCGTACAAGATATATAAGCTAAAGCCAGGAGGTGAGATTTAGTCAAGTCGGGTGGAACAAATAATCCTTGAGAGGAAAATGGTTTTGAGGAACATCGCATATGCGAAGAAACAGATACAGGTGCACACACGCTAGTGTGAGAGGCCATTCAATCAAGCGGTAAATTTCGAAGAAGGTATTCACAGAGGTGGAACTTATTTCCGCAGAGGCGTGCCCGCTAACGCGATAGGATATGCCGCTGAAGCGACTCAATGAAGGAGAAAATATTCTCGCAGGGATGGTTCAACAGTCCATTCTTGCACACATGCAGATGCAGAAGTCACTCCGCTAAAGCAGAAATCAACAGATTTCCAAAAGTCACAATGCTACACCTCCGAAAACACATTCCCACCCCCATAATTTCACCTTTCATCTTTCCTCTCCTCACAAAACTACTTTGTAGTCCCAATATTTTCTCAATTCCCAACACACCAGACCTCAACTCGAGAAGGCGGTGCAAAATTAAGGCACGAGGGAAGATTTTCAACAGAACACATCAACTCAAATGCTATCAAATGGTAAGTTCTTCATACCCCTTTGCACTATGCATGATTAGAGTCATATATATGAGTAGGTACATGCTTGTAGGTTAAGAATATTTTGCAGAAAATTTGAATCTTTGGGTGGTGGGTTTTATGGGGATTGGATGGTTGAAAAACCCATAGATCTATTGAAATGTAGTCCCATAGGTGTTTACTTATCATGAATGCTTTCGTAGAGTCTAGGGTCCAAGTAGCAAAAATTTCGGGACTCTTGTTGGAGTTTTTCCTAGGGACTATGATCTCGCCTCTGTAGAATAAGTTTCACAAATGCAGTTCAGCTGATGTGCATAGGCTTGCGCAGATGCGAACTGACAGGGAAATTATGATTTACGCGGGGGCTAACAAACTTATGCTAGAGCGGTCTTTCTCCTGCGACACCTATTCTGTAGAAGGGGAACCTGAACAGATAAATCAAAATAGTAGCTTTACACAGGTCGGGTCGGGTCGGTTTTTGCTAGTTGCTTTGGCTCATTAGGCACGTAATAACATAAGGCACATGACTCCTACACAAAACTAACTTAAATTTGATCAATGCAAATACAACTTGGTGGAAAATGGACCTAACCAAGAATGAGAATGTTCTGAGACTGTGAGCGTTGATACTTCTCTAAATTAAGGGACAAGAAGCTAATAACGGAGACAAGAATGGATATGCACCAGGTGAAAGAGCGCATTCCTGATTCTATGAGTGCTTGGCGAGAATGGGTTGGACTTGCTTTGCTCTAGATCCTTGCAAGGTGAATAAGGCATGGGTGAGGGAATTCTATGCTAACATAAAATGGGTAAGGTTGTCTGAGCCCGATATAGAGATTATGATACGGGGCACTATGGTGAAGATTGAGGCTGAGGTGATCAATTCCTATTATAATCTTCCCAACCACCCCGTGGAGGAAAATGATGTATGCGCAAATGGTTATTTTATTGGTCTCGAGGCTGGTAGCCGAGAAGGATCGGGATAAGATTACTTGGACCAACAAGAAACTGGAATCAAGAACATGTACTACTTGGGAGAGGTGAAGAGGAGGCAATATATCATTGCCCGTAGGATACGTCCTTCAGGCAACACCACTGATTTCACGTACGTTCGCGCTCTGATGATTGCTTGCATATTAGAGGATGTTCTGTTGAATGTGGGCTATGACGTTATTCATGTGCTGAGGGACTACATGCAGCTGGATGGTCCAAGATTGATGTTTCCTTCACCGATCACTGAGTTGTGTAGGAAAGCAGTGGTGTCGTATCGTCCTATTAATGAATGAATTTGTCTTGATAGGGCCTTTCATCCCTTAAAGGTAGCTGGAGAGGGTAGCGTGGTCCAGAGTAAGAAGAGGAAGGTAAAGGTATGTTGGTGATGACGAGGAGTATGATGTTTCACAGTCATAGCCACATGGCCCTTTGCTTCTATGGGTTCTCAACTGCAGGACATCCGAGAGCTGATTGTTAGACTTCCTAGGCTTCCCACTGAGGCCAGTACTTCGGGTACCTCTGCTAGCTACTTCTCTCGAGAGTATATGAAGAAATATTTGAATGTATAAAAGGGCCTCAGGACTTCCATTGGTACCTTGTAGACTGCCTACATTGACATGGCCAAGGCACATGGTGAGCTTCGCCATAACATCAACAAAGAGAAGAAGTGCAAGTCAAGGGGAAAACTGTTAGTGATGGTATGGAGAGGTATCAAGGACCTCTTGAAATTGATGAAGCACAAGGGGCCACTTTGGGTCAGGGATGAGGATAATGAGGAGAGATACTCATTCCTAACGGATGTTATGGGTGGATCCGATTGGCATAGTAGCAGCACAGATGGAGATGATGAGGTCTCGAGCTCGAGGCAACAAGATTGAGCTCTTTCAGTACATGGTTTTAGCCCTTGTCGGGAGTCTATTTTCAGACACTTCTAGTTCTTGGCTTATTTAATAAATTGGATATTTTGTTTTGGATACTTGTTTTTCATTACTGTTTTGCTTTTGGTTGATGGATGTTTTGATACTTGAATATTTGAATTATCTATCTAGTCTTTCTCTATTTTTGAAATTTTGTAGCACAAACTTATATTGCACAAGTTGAAAAAGGAAACAGGGCAGACATCACTAGTTTCTGCCTAGTTATTTCGCTAGGTGGGAAAATTCTCTGCGAGAACAAATATGCTTACATGAAAAGGATATCGCACTAGCGGACACGACTACTCAGACAAGGGTCCGCTGATGCGTGATTCAGCTCACATTAGCAAGCTTTACTCAAAGCATGATTATCTACAGGCGCAATTTTGTTTAGGCGGATAATGACCACTGAAGTGGTCTTAGAATTATAACAATGGTCATGCTGCTGCGGCCCACCTATCACTGGCGCGGCTTTGCAGACGCGACAAAAGTATGTAGAGCGGAAATGCCTGAACCAGAGTAGAAATTTCAAACTCAAGCAACATTCTGATTTCACTCGATACCCTTTGGCCATGATTTACACACACGATTCACCCAAATAGAGTGCCAGGATTAGATACCAATTGGAATCGACTAGATACCAATTTAACTCAAACAGATACCAAATTGAAAGAGGTAGCACAATAGGAGTGAAAGAATGGAAGAGTTCCTAAAATGTCTTATAGCCTCTCGAGGGTGGGTACAGACGTCGATGTACATATCCGTAAGACTCTACCAAACACTATCCTTGTACTCATGATACCGGTGTACCTAGAGCTCTGATACCAACTTTGTAATGACCCAAATCACAAACATCGTGGTGTAACCTGTACTAGTCCCTTAGTAGGTGAACCAATTCCAAAATATTTTACAATAATATGATTAATGACATGGAAGTGAAAGGAAAGTACAAAACCTAAACAAACCCTACTTATTTCAAAACATTATCCATAACACGATCCTTACAATAAAATCTTCTTTCCAAAACCTAGTCTGACTTATACAAAGACTCTAAGATACAATATGATGAAATAAAAGAGAATAACGTCACTCTGGATGGCTAATGGTTGTCTATCTAAGATGAAAAGCAAGGCCACCGGGAATGAGTGGTCTGCCTAAACATCAAATTGACGGAAGTTACGTAACTGGCATAAACATCAAATTGACTCTCACATAACCATATACTAAATAGTTTGATATATCATATAAATCTCCTTGTCCACATAATAGTTCAATGAATAAAATAATCACCTTGTTCATATAAGAGTTCAGGAATCACATGAATCACACAATTCACACAAGAATTCAAGTACATTTCCATTCATGCAACACATAAGAGTTTAGCATCAATGCCCACAGTTTGAGACTCTGTCTAAGTCAAGTTCACATTTAGCCCACCTACACTTGAATTCACCCATCCAATAGACAAAATGGACTTAGTTCACAACATCCTTTATAAGATGCTTTCTGAGAATATTGCGATTAGTTCGAACTTAAGGATATTAGCTACATTACTATTACAACTCGTTACAGTTATAAGCATGACACATATTAGTTCATTAACGTCTCCATTTACTCTAAGTAGAAGTTTGCATTGTACACCCTATGATTAAAGAGGAAATGCTACACACGTAAGACATACAAGTCAAGAGTTACCACACGACACCCTAACAAGTTCTTTACTAGACACTTTACCAAATGAGCCATCAATCACTCACAATATATAGACACACATAGTCCTTTTTAACTGTTATGATAGTTCTGACAACTAGACAACACCAACCATGAGAAATAATTTGACATCGACTGATAGACTCACAAGTTGTAAATCACGAAACCAAATACAAAGAAAGTCATGCCAAACATAGAAACCAATCAAGTCAATCCAATTTTCCAAGTGTTCATAGATATTGGCCCAATCATAGCAACAAATCCCATGTCAATAGAATCAACCATATTTTCCCAGGTTCACTTACTTATGAATTCATCCAAATCCCATCAATCATTCCAAACAGCTTTACCAATCAACAGGTAAATAATGTATAGATGTATCTATGATATGAATGCAATGCAAATACCAGGTATCCTTCATCTCCAATATACAGGCATTTAAATTCTCATATTCGATAAAAGTTGTATGTACGACTATGAACTGCATACCCATTGGGGAACAACGAAGTCCATATACTCATCTAGAGTTTCTCAACAGATCCCAGCTCTTGGCTATAATAACATCTGTTGTAGGCGTGCAATCTGACCCTCTGCATATCATCATCACCTTAGTGTTGTCAACCATCTCATAAAGTATTCTTACCTTTTTGGTCTCTTGGACCCATATCATTTTCATACCACTCTCATTTCAATATCATCTAAGCCATGAGTGTATGAATGAAAATGACAATACAAGGCAAGTAATCATAATGTATGAGATGTAACCAAGTATAAGAGATAAATATCACATGATTTCAGGAAGTCAATAACACGTAATCCACATAAACTATGGATATTATATCAAAAGCAATGTGATGAATAAACACAACAATATCTATAATGGTGATGAGCCCACATAATAGCGATAAGCCCAAACAACAACAGTCGGAATTAGCTTAAGGCTGATTCCTCAAATCACTTATCATCACAGTTCAACACTGATACCACCCAAGCGTTTATCACAACTACAGAAGTACACTCCGCAGATACGAACCGACTAACTATTCAGTATCATTGCTGGAATGGACAATACCCCACTGGTGCGGGCTCACTGAGGTAACACAATTCTCGTTGAAGTGAAGACAAGACTTCTAGAAATTCTCAAGTCAATTAATCTTCTCTCTAAAACATTTAGAGGTTACTTTTACCCATAAACTCCATGTGTAACAATTATCGGTGAGCACCCGAACGGGGGATATTTTAGGAAATCAAATAAAAAGTTCATAACGAGCGAACGGATCATTACATCAAATACCAATTAAAACATGTTCATCCTTGAATGAAGAGTAGTGAAAAGGGATCTCATAGAATCAATAAAGAATTAGAGCATGGCCCCATGGGGAATTCTTCTCAAGTGCGTATAACAATAATCATAAATGATGTTATATCACATGACCAGAACTCAATGGTACCAACACTGATTTATAAAGTAGTTCTCATTACGAGTGACCCAAACTAGTAAATAGAACTCACACGCTAAACCCATACCTTTCAAAAATACAATTCTTTGGAAAACCCTTAATTGAAGATCATAGTGTGGCGTCATGCCATTAGTCATACTGTCGCAAATTATATTACATCATTTAAATGTCGATAATACTGAAATTGTAAAATCATCCATCCATGCAGCTCTATAATTAGGATCTAGCTGGTGGAACATGCAGTATCATTTTGTGGCCTAACGCTCTGTACAAGATATATAAGCCAAATCTGGAAGGTGAGATTTAGTCAAGCCAGGGCAGAACAAATAATCCTTGATAAGAAAATGGTTTTGAAGAACATCGCCTATGTGAGAGGCCATCCACTCAAGCTGTTAATTTTTAAGAATTGATGTATTCACGGAGGTAGAACTTATTTCCGTGGAGGTGTTCTCGCGCAAGTGATAGGATCTTCCGCCAAAGAAACTTAATGAGAGAGGAAAAATTCTCGCAGGGGCAGTTCAACAGTTCACTCTTTCATATGTACGGATGCGGAAATCACTTCGCTAAAGAAGAAATTGACAGATTACCAAAAGTGACAATAACTAATCCCCTTGTCCAACCCAATGCTACACCTCCGAAAACACTGCCCGCATCCTCACGATTTCACTTTTCCTCTTCCCTCTCCTTATAAAACTACACCTTACTCCTATTATTTCCTCAATTCCCAGCACACCCAGACCCCAACTCGAGAAGGCAGTGTGAAATCAAGGCACGAGGGAAGCTTTTCAAATGAATCAACTAAATCGCTATCACATGGTAAGTTTTTCATACCCCTTTGAACTATGTATGATTAGAGTCATATATATGAGTATGTACATGCTTGTAGGTTGGAAAGTTTTTGTAGAAAATTTGAAACATTGGGTGGTGGGTTTTGTGGGGGTTGGATGGTTAAAAACCCCGTAGATCTATTATAATCATAGTCCCATAGGTGTACTCATTGTGCATGCTTGCCTAGAGTCTAAAAGAGGAGATATTTTTTTCTAAATAGTGGAAAATTTTAAGACTCTTGTTGGGGTTTTTGCTGGGGACGACAATCTCACCTCTGCAGAACAAGTTTTGTATAGGAAATTACAATGATGCACATAGGCTTGTGCAGATGCAAACTAATTGGGAAATTAGGATTTACGTGGATGCAGAAAAACTTATGCTGGAGCGGTCTTGCTTCTACGACACCTATTCCGCAGAAGCAAAACCTGAATAGAAAAATGAAAATAGTAGCTTCACACAGGTCGGCTCGAGTCAGTTTTTGTTGGTTTCTTTGTCTCATTTGGCACGTAATAACATAAGGCACATGACTCCCACACCAAAATAACTTAAATTTTATCAATGCATGTATAACTTTGTGAAAAATGAACCTAAATGAGAAAGTTACTATGGCCCAAGAATTTGTTGATGAAGGGACTGAAACTGATTATGACACTTTCTGATTCATGTCCCGAGACTGCGAGTGCTAGTACTTCTCTAATTTTAGGGACAAGAAGATACTAACGAAGAAAGGAATAGATATGCGCCAGGTGGAATAGCCCATTCCCGAATTCTATGATGGCCTAGCAAGAATGGGTTGGACTTACTTTGCTCCAGATCCTTGCAAGGAGAACGAGGCCTGGGTGAGAGAATTTTATGCTAACCTCAAATGAGTGAGGTTGGCTGAGCCTGATCTAGAGATTATGATACGGGGCACTCTGGTGATGATTGGGGATAAGGTGAACATTTCTCATTATAATCTGCCCAACCACCCCATGGAGGCTATGGAGGCAAATGATGTATGCAAAAATGGTCCTAGGTTGGTCTCGTCGCTAGTAGCGATGATGGATAGGGATAAGATTTCTTGGACCAACAAGTAAACTGGAATCAAGAACACCAATTACATGGTGGAGGCGAAGAGGTGGAAATATATCATTGTCTGCAGGATACATCCTTCATGCCACACAACTAATTGCACATATGTTCGCGCTCTGATGATTGCTTGCATAATAGAGTATGTTTCGGTAAATGTGGGCTATCACATTATTCAGGAGCTAATGGACTACATGAGTGGGATGGGCCAAGTCTAATGTTCCCTTCCCTGATCAATAAATTGTGCAGGAAAGCAGGTGTGTTGGATCATTCTATTGATGACTGGATTCGTCCTGATAGGGCCTTTCATCCCTTGAATATAGCTAGAGAGCATAACACGGTCTAGAGTAAGAAGAGGAAAGTAGAGGTAAATGTTGGTGATGATGATGATGAGGATGCTTCACAGTCACAGCCACAAGGTCCCTTTGCTTCTATGGGTTATCAATTGCAGGACATCCAAGAGATGATTATTGGACTTCCAAGGCCTCCCATGGAGGCCAGTACTTCAGGTACCTTTTCTAGCTACTTCACTCGGAAGGAGATGAAGTAGTATTTGGATGCTAATAAGGGCCTCCATACTTCCATTGGTACCTTGGAGACTTCCTACACTGACATGGCCAAGGCCCATGGTAAGCTTCGCCAGAGCATCTACAAAGAGAAAAAGAAGAGCATGTCTAGGGGAAAACTGGTGGTGACGGTATGGAGAGGTATTAAGGGCCTCTTTAAATTGATGAACCACAAGGGGCCACTTTCGGTCGGGGATGAGGATGATAAGGAGAGATACTCCTTCCTTACGGATATTGAGTGTAGATCATGTGGGGATAGTAGCAACACGGAAAGATATGATTAGATCTCAAGCTCGAGGTTGAAAGATTGAGCTCTTTAAGCACTTGGTTTTAGCCCTTGTCGGGCCTTTATTTTTAGACACTTCTAGTTATTGTCTTGTTGAACAATTTGGATATTTTGTTTTAGATGCTTGTTTTTCATTTCTGTTTTGCTTTTGGTTGATTGATGTTTGGATACTTGTATATTTGAATTATCTAGCTAGTATTTCTCAGTTTTTAAAATTTTGTAGCACAAATTTATATTGCACAGGTTGAAGAAGGAAACATGACAGACATCACTGGTTTCTGCCCAGTTATTTCGTTAGCACGGGAAAATTCTATGTGGGTGTGGATACGCTTATGCAAAAAGGATTTCACACCGACAGACTCGACTACTATGAAAATGATCCGCTGATGCGTGCTTCAGCTCACATCAACAAGATTTACTCAAGGCATGGTTATCCACAACGGTGGAAATATTATCCACATGCGCAATTTTGCTTAGGCGGACCATGACCGCCGAGGCGGTCTCAGAAATACAACTAGGTTCACGTTTCTCGGTCCACCTATTACTGGTGCGGCTTTGCAAACACAGGTAAATATATGTAGAGCGGAAATGCCTGAACCAGATCAAAAATTTCAAACTCAAGCAATACTCTGATTTCACTCTATACCCTTTGGGCATGATTCACCCAAATAGAGTGCCAGGATTAGATACCAATTGGAATCGACTAGATATAAATTCGACTCAAACCGAAAACCAAATTGAAAGAGGAAGCATGGAAGGAGTGAAAGAATAGAAGAGTTCCTAAAATGTCTTATAGACTCTCGAGGATTGGTATGCATGTCTACGTACCTATCCGTGAGACTCTACCAAATAATTTCCTTGTACTCATGTGGCCGATGAACCTAGAGCTCTGATACCAACTTTTTCACCACCCAAATCACGATCATCGTAGTGGCACCTACACTAATCCCTTAGTAGGCGGACATATGTTAGCGTAATTATACGCCTAACCACCGTATTTTACCCATATTTATACCTTGTTTATAGGACTAATCGTACTACATATACTTAACTTATGTTAATTTTTGCATTATGAACTGATATGTGTGTTCTTACAACATCTAGGTACTTAACATGAAAAATACAATGATTTGGAGCTAAAAGGAGCTGAAGCATTCATCCGAGTCTGAGTAGTCCATGAACCTCACCAATCAAAGGCTGGAGCGAGCCACAAGCTTTCCATACACCTCGCCAAGCAATCTAAGAGGACCAAAAGAAGTTACAGAAAAAAGTGGCAAGAGTGCAAAATGGACAGCCAACCTAGCTGTGCCATGTCTGGGGCAAAAATATACCTCTCCATGCACCTCGCCCTCTAGGAAGGTACCTCACCATGCACCTTGCCATGCGAGAAAGGTGTTCTAAAATGCCAAGTTGAAGATTTTTTGTCTAAGTGTAAACTGGACACCATAGCTCGCTAAGTGAAGCTCAGGGCGAGGTCCTACGTTGCTCCAAAGCCCGCCCACCGAGCTCCAATGTCCAAATGGCAGCGGGTTTTAAAGTCCAACTCTGTTTTGGACTAGTTTTTTAGGGTTATTTTCCAACACTATAAAATACCCTTTGCACGATCTTTACACAGCTTTTTACCTAGGGAGAGCTATGAGCCTCTGTGGAGGTCGGAGGAATTTGGTTTTACCTTTTCTTCTCCTTACTACTCATTTTTATATATTCTTTGGATAATTTGTTATTATTCCTCCATGTCTATGTGAAGCTAAAGTTCTCGTTCTAGGGTTATTGTTTCTTCATGAACATTGGTATTCGAATATTGATTTAAATTAATTAGTTTATCATGTTGGTTTATTCATTTAATCCTAAGCTTAATTATTTGATTGCTTGATCACCAATTGAATACTATATTTGATTCTAAGATTGTACTTGAGAGAGGAATACTAGGATAGCAATAGGGTTAAAGGAGAGCACGATTTCAACCCGGAGCATCGGGGAGCGGATTTGCATCTAGGATAGAGATATACCTAATTCGCCCTGCTTGGTTGATATACAGGAAATATAAATGCGTTCGTGTGAAAGTAGTATGATAGGCGGCTAGAGGACCTAAGAGATTCGTAGTCGTAATATCAACCCTGTCAATTAATAAACTGGATAACTTAAGAAGTTGAATCTATTGAAGAATACAACGTGATCATTAGATATCCCATATCCCTAGATCGGTTTCATATCATTGATAATATAAAAACTCGATCTTTCTTTGTCGAAGTTCATTATTTGTTTTCTTTTTATTTTAATTTGTTTAGTATTACAACTTACATATTTCCTCTCTTGTATAGATAATTCGGATCATTTGATTTAGCTAACAACTAATCATAAGTCCTTATGGGTACGATATCTAAACTTTAAATCCTATATTAGTTGTATGACCGCGTATACCTACATGTGCGTTTGGGAGAAACAAGTTTTTGGCGTCGTTGTATTTGTACGACCGTGTATACTTGTGTGTGCGTTTGGGAGCAACATTTTTTTTGTGTATGCGTTTGGGAGCAACTGTTAATCTATATTAGACTTTTCTTGTTGTCTATTTAAAAAAATTAATTTTGTTTTATTTACTTTTTATTTAATATTTTTGAGTATTCTTCTTGACATAACATCTTGTGTCACACCCCAAACTGGGGGTGTGGCCGGCACCCGGTGCCCTACCAGCCCGAACGTACCACTTTAATGAACAATCTTCTATAAAAATAGAATTTTTGACCTATAAGGCCGTACTTAAATATATCACGACAACAACTTTGGATAAGGGGGATTAACATTCAATGGAACCGATAAGGTCACTGCATTGTCCGACAACAGACAACATAGCCGACAAGGCTATACATAAACATTGTACATAACTAAATAAGTCTGTCAGTTTCTACGAGTAACTGAACTAACATATGGCGGGGACAGGGCCTCGACCTACCCATATTGTACATAACTCCATAAAATACTCCATATATGACTAGAAAGCTCCGAAAAGATGAAGCTTACTTACTGACGGTTGAACTCGATAGCTCCTACTGCAGTGGCCTAGTAGAGTATCTATCAGGACTTGCAGCATGAACACCCAGCGCCCTGGCAAAAGGGACATCAGTACAAAACAATATACTGAGTATGTAAAGCAAGAATAGCAATATGAATTTGTAAGCTATAAAAAAAAGAATATAAGAAATATGAAACGATTAACTTTAAAGGAAAGCATAAACAACCTACGGACCACATAGGGCGGATAATGAAACTATGAAACATAATACAACCTGTCTGGATAGGCTTTTACTTTATGAACTATCCTCGTCTTATAGTGTGATGTCTAACACGTCATTGTATATGTGTTACGGAACGCGCAACCTGATCTAACATATATATATGTTGCAGAACATGCAACCCAATCCATGATATGTGTATGTTACAAAATGTGCAAACTGATCCATCATAAGTATATTTGTTGCGTGCAACCCGATCCTCTATATGATCATGACTGTATGCATGATATCAATGCCAATGAAAACTATATCAATACCAAAATGGGACTCTGGGATGCGAACTATAGACTATGATAACAACGACTCTTTGGCGCTTTTTCAATATCATAAACTCTTCAACTTAACTCTTAAAACAAGTTTTGGTCGACTCAACGATTTTCTCCTTAGAATGCTTCCTTTCGAATACTTATGATATATTCAGTAACCTACAATAAGGGTCATAAGAACTTGAATAACAACGAATATTCCTCAATAGGAAACTTTGATGGACAATAGAATGGAGTTCGCAATGTTTCTTTTTTGAAACGCCAGTCCTTTGGATTTCATACTTTTTAAAGAAGGGATAGCCTTGCATACCTTATTCATAATGCGATAGATCATTCTATAAGCTCTCATATTATTCAAGACCGATTATCTATAACAAATAAAGGATCGATATCAATATTCAATCCATATTCAATAAGAAACCTTATTTAGGTATCTTAGCGATCACCTTAACTTAAAAATGTTCTTAGTCTTATTTAACGAAAGGGGTATTCATGTAATTTGGCCCTATGATTCTCCAAAATCAACTAATAATCCCAACAAAATTAGCCCACAACTCAACATATCATAACTTCATAAGTTTACAGGTTTCTGCTATGAAAATCCCTATACAACTTATCCCAAATAAATAAATAATCACATATATATAGATAGAAGGATGAATTTTACCTCAACGCAACCAAATCATCTCCAAACAATAGTTTGCACCAATATCTAGGGTTTCCAAACCTAGCTCAATATGAAGAAGATAATTTTTATGATTTTCACGGGATTAGTAGCGTTAATCTTACGTAATTTGCTTAGGAATTGACCTTAGATGTTGTAAAATTCCTAGAGAGGATTTGGGAGGTGTTATTTGATTGAGGGTGAGAAATGAAATTCAATTCGACCTGACCCATTTTATACCCGGCTGAAAATTTCCACCGCCGTAATTCAACAATGGGATTGACGGAGCGTTAATCTTCTCGTCAAACCTCCAGGGAAATTTTATGGCTCATAGTGGAAAATTGATGGTCTTTTAAAGTATTCGATAGTCTATCAACGTTCCCGTCAAATTTCCCAGTTTCCAATTTTCATCAAAACATACTTTCTTCGATCTGTTTGAGTTCTCATCACTCCGGTACTTCCATAAACAAGTCGTAAAACCTCATTACCATATCGTAAATCCATACCTCTTCCCGATACATCAGTATTCATAAATGACCAGATGAAGTGCGAACTACAAGGTGTAACATCCTTCCCCCCTTAGGATCATTTATTCTCGAATGTTGAGGATATCCCTAACTTCTGAGGTTTCTAAAATGATTTTTGATTCAAATAAGGAGGGGTGATATTGTGTAAGTAGATCAGTTGTTGGTGATATTAGGGTTGACCCAAAAATGGATGCCAAAATGGAGGTCTCGGGTTCTCGATTTGGCTGGACATTAGAGTGTTTGGTGCCTATTGTGGGTAGATTTAAAGAGAGTTGGGTCAAGGTGTTTTATGGGGTTGTTGTAGAAATGTTGAAAGTTGTTTTGATGTTAGTGCTTTGATGGTTGGATGACATCAGGACAACGGAACAGTACTGAGATAGTGAGGTTCTTGATAAAGTGTGTGATGTGGACTGTTTTTGGTTGTCGGGATTGGACGGGAATTTGTGGGCTGTTTCAGATGGTGAACTTTGGTGGGGATGTTTATGAGATATTGTGGGAGGTAAGGGTAATTGGTATATAATAGGTTGGGTTAATATTGAACACAAGTTGTCATATGCATGCTCGAGTGAAGGATGGTTGATTTGGTTAAGTGTTTGTTCGGTTGATATGGTTTAAGTGTTTAGTTGTTGTGGTTGTAGTGAGGTATGGTCGATGAGCCCAAGGATAGAGACACGGGGATTTTACTACCCGAGTCAACACCAATTATAAGGTGACCAATTCCACAAGGTCAAGACCGGGGTTTGCTAAGTGCAATGCCCGTGAACTATCCAAGTGAGGGTGATCAAAAGCCTTTTTAGTAACCCGAAGCTTAGGCAAGGTTGGTCCACACAGTTCCAACGTTCTCTTACCACTAAGGGGGTTCCTAGAGCTTGGGTATTGATTAGATCACACAGTCCTAACCAAGACATACACTAAAGGGAGGGGTGACCCACACAGGATCGAGATGCTTCAACACACAAGTTGAAAACACACTTTAGATTTAATCTCAAACTCAAACTGATTATTTACAATATCCTAAGGCCCTATTTATAGTACCACAGAGACCATTCTACAAGGAAAACAAAAGGACACAAATACAAGGCCATTCGGCCGAATTGGGAACAAGGGAAGGGGATGGGTTGGCTTGGGAACCAAATCGCCTTCGGTCATTGTGAGCATGGTTTGAAAGAGTTTGGCCTTTCTTGAAGACAAGGGTAAACTCAATCTTCTTCACACTTCCATTGTAGTAACTGAGTAGAACGAGGAATGAACTTGGCCTCACTAGACTTCATCTTCTTGGAATTATATTAGAAGCTTCCATTCCTTGCATGATAGAGTGGTTCTCGGCCAACTATTCCACATCCCTAGGCCGATCTTGACCTTCCTTATTTGTCTCTTGAATGATCTTCTTGGAAAGCTTCTTGTCTCCGCCACTTCATTGGCCAAACCACCTCTTGTCCATGCCATCTTGGCATTCTTCTCTATGTCACCTTCTCGGCTTAACCATTCCCTTACAGGCATTGAATGTGTCCCAAGGCAAGCTAAGAACTACTACATGATTTTAATATGTCCTAAGATGATTAATAGCTAGGCTAGAAATTAAAGACAACTAAATAAAATTCAAGGTCTCGGCCAAGACCAACACATAAAGGCCGAATAAAACTTGTCACTATAAGGCCATTATGTTATGGCTCCTACTCCTCCCCATAATCCATGCCATTCTCGGCCCTTAACCGCGGGTTGATGGACAATCTTTGACCCCTTCGATATTTTGGTCAATAACTCAAATTGAGAAGCTATGTTCGGACCCTTTATTTCATCAATTTAGGTAGAGGTTCCTTTATAAACAGGACTACCAAAAATTTGGTAAACAACCCAAACACATATCCTACGCCACATAGGGAAACATAATCACAAGATAAGATCATATTGGCCTCACACGACCATATATATAGCAAGTATCAAGAAGGTTAGCCATAACTCATCTTAACTGTCTTCTGCCATGTTATGAGCTGCACCTATCACCTCTGCCTCAACATTAATACCTAAATAAGAACTAGGATTTAGAATTGTCAAATAGAATAGGAATGATGAGGGATAGATATTAGCTGCGTAACTGAAAGTACATTAATAGTGAACTCAATTTCCCGCTCTGGAGGGATACCCGGAAGCTCATTCAGAAATATGTCAGGAAATTCATTAACTACTGGAACAGACTGAAGGGTTCGGGGTTCTTTATCTACACCCCTGACTCGAACCAAATGATATATCTAGCCTTTGGAAATCATCTTTCTAGCCTTCAGGTAGGAAATAAACCTGCCCTTAGGCGTAGCTGCATTTCCTTTCCATTCAAAAGTTAGCTCGCTTAGAAAACTGAACTTGACAATCTTTGTCCGACAATCTATATTCGCATTGCAATAAGCCAACCAATCTATGCCCATAATAACATCAAGTTCTACCATAGAAAACTCAGTGAAATCAGCCAAGGTAGGGCGATTGCAAACTGTTACGGTACAATTCTTGTAAATTCATCTTGCTATAATCGTCTCACCAACCGGCGTAGCCACTTCATATGGCTTAGATTACAACTATGGTTCAAACCCAAATTTGCTTGCAATAAAGGGCGTAACATAGGATAAATTGGAGCCTAAATCTAATAATGCATAGACATCATAGGTAAAGATGGATAGTATACCTGTGACGACATCTGGAGATGATTCCAAATCCTGAAAACCAGATAAAGAATAGATGTGATTCTGAGCACCACTCAAACTAGAGGATCCTCCTCGACCTCAGCCTCTACCTGCTGAGGTATGGGGTCCACCATTCTGTGGACGTACACTTGATGAAGATGCTACCATTGATCCCATTGGCTAGGTTGCATTATCTTTTTCCATGTTTGGACATTGGCGTATGTAATGACCAGATTCACCGCACGTATAATACACATCAGCACCAAAAAAACATTGTCTCGGATGTCTCCTACCACACTAACCATAAGGCGACAATGGTGGTCTCATCTAGCCCGAACTCCTATGCTCCTAGAAACCTGAAGCTCTTGAACCTTGCCCTGCCCAAATTAAGTATGCCTGTCATATCTAGGCTCTTGAAACTAAGATAGAGCACTATTAGCAAACCGAGGCAGACATGTAGGAAATTGTTGCTTGGAGCTACCCGATGCTTCTCTGAATGACCCAACTGACCTAGCCCTCTTGGTCAACTCTCTTTCTACACTCATATATTCTCAATGCTGTAGTTTGCGATCCTCAACACCCTGAGCATACACCCGGATTCTAGAAATATCCATATCTCTGTTCAGCGCGGCTATAGTTCATTCTCCAATCAGGTGCGGATCCAAGCCGGCTACAAATCGGTGAATTCTAGCTCTCATGGTATCCATGATATTTGGGCATATATAGCTAGTGAGTCAAACATCAAACTATATTTCATTACATGTTTTCCCCTCTACTTGAGGTTTAAGCATTACTCAACTTTGGCATCTCATACTTCTAACGGAAAGTAGTGGTCCAGAAAGGCTTTTATAAACTCTTCCCATATAGCTGGGGGTACATCTAGCCCTCGTGATTACTCCAGGCCTCATACCGCAGAACATCCATATCACATAACCTAAAAGAGGCCAAATCTACTGCCTCTGTTTCTGACGCATGCATCACTCACAATAGCTGCAACATCTGATCAATAAAATCTTGGGGGTCGCATTTGGATAAGTTCCATTGAATGATGCCAGACTCAACTCGAAAAATTCTTAAGTCCTATAACTTCCAACACCATCAAAAGACCCATATCCTATAGAGGTCTTTATCTGACGTTGCTGGTTGGATACTATCGAGTCAATAATTGTACGACATTTTCCACTCAATGTCTAGAAGACTCGGGTGGAGGAACTGGAGTGACCAGATTCTGTAGGACTGGAGGAACTATGTCCTAAGGAGCTGAAGGTACTACATCACCCCTAATCTCTTCCTGAGGGGGTGGAACTGGTAATACGTAGGAGTGTAACTCTCCTTGAGCTTCAGCTCTATCAACTTGGTCGGGAGGGGTATTACTGACTCGATTACTAGCAGTATCTCATGTAGTAACTGACATGATTATTGAAAAATAAATTAGAGAACGAATTAGACTGATAGCCATGTAACTCAGCTCTACAACACAATCTAGGAAGTGAAAGAATAGCAACCATAACTAAATGCCCGATAACCTCCTATTTATAAGTGTGGTGCACAACATACCTATAAACAAGACTCTACTAGACACAACTCACAAACTCCCTAGGACTATCTTGCTCTAATACCAAGTTTGTCAAACCCCAAACTGGGCAGGGTGGCGGCACCCGATTCCCTGCTGGTTTGAGCATACCACTCTAATGACCAGTCTTCTATACAAGTAGAATTTCTGACCGACAAGGTCATACTAAAATATATCATGACAACAAATCTAGATAAGAGGGATTAACCCAAAACATATATGAAATGGGACCGACAAGGTCACCGTATGGTTTGACAACAAACAACTTAGCTGACAAGGCTATACATAAATATTGTACATATCAAACAAGTATGTGAGCTTCTACGAGTAACTGATATATGGTAGGGGTAGTGCCCTAACCTACTCATACTGTACATAACTTTATAAAATACTCCATATATGACCAGGAAGCTCTGGAAAGATAAATCTTGCTTACTGACGGCTGAACTCGACATCTCCTACTGCGGTGGCCTACCATAGTCTCTATTAGGACGAGCAACATGAACACCAAACGCCATAGGCAAAAGGGATGTTAGTACGAAATTATGTACTGAGTATGTAAAGCATGAATAGCAATATGAATCTGTAAGATGTAAAGAAAAGCATATAAGCAATATCAAACAATTAGCTTTAAAGGAAATCATAAACAACCTGGAGTGCACATAGGGCGAATAATGAAACTCTGAAACTTAATACAACCTATCTGGAAAAGCTTTTACTGTATGAACTATCCTCGTCTTATAGTGCAAGGTCTAACATGTCATTGATCTTCTATAAATGTATGAATATTCAATGAAATATGGACACCAACTCGTATATGTGTTGCGGAATGCGCAACCCGATCCATCATATGTATATATTACGGAACGTGCAACCCGATCCATCATATGTATAAGTTGCGGAATGTGCAACCCCGTCCATCATATGTATATTTGTTGTGGAATATATAACCCGATCCTCTATATGATCATGATTGTATGCATGATATCAATGCCAATGAAAACTATATCAATACCAAAAGGGAACTCAGGGGTGCGAACAACAGACTATGATAGCAACAACTCTTTGGCCCGTTTTCAAGCTCATAAACTCTTTGACTTAACTCTTAAAACAACTTTTGGTTGACTCGATGATTATCTCTTTAGAATGCTTTCTTTCGAAGACTTATGATATATTCAGTAAGCAACAACGAAGGTCATAAGATCTTGAATAACAATGAATATTCCTCAATAGGAATCTTTGGTGGATAATAGAATAGAGTTTGCAACATTTCTTTTTTAAAATGACAGTTCTTTGGATCTCATACTTTTGAAAGAAGGGATAGTCTTACATACCTTATTCACGAAGCGATATGTCGTGCTATAAACTCTCATATTCTTCATGACCGATTATCTATAACAAATAAAGGATCGATATCGATATTCAATAAGAAACCTTATTTAGGTATCTTAGCGATCACCTTAACTTAAAAAGGTTCTTAGTCTTGTTTAATGAAAGGGGTGTTCATGTAATTTGGCCACATGATTCTCCGAAACATACCCTCTTAGGTTTGCAATACCAATAATCAATATATTAACCAATATCAACTCATAATCCCAAATAAATGAGCCCACAACTCAACAAATCATAACTTCATAAGTTTACAGGTTTCGGCTATGAAAATCCCTTTACGACTTATCCCAAATTAATAATTAATCACATATATAGATAGAGGAGTATTAATTTTACCTCAATGCAACCAAATCATCTCCAAACAGTAGTTTTCCCCAATATCTAGGGTTTCCATACCCAGCTCAATACGAAGAAGATAATTTTTATAATTTCTATGGGAGTAGTAGCGTTAATCTTGCATAATTTTCTTAGGAATTGACCTTACATGTTGTAGAATTCCTAGAGAGGATTTGGGAGGTATTAGGATCTGATTTAAGGTGAGAAATGAAATTCAATTTGACCTGACCCTTTGTATACCCGGCTGAAAATCTCCACCGGCATAATTTGATGTGGGATTGAAATATCATCAAATACATCGATGGTCCATCAATCTTCCCGTCAAACCTCTGGGGAAAATTGATGGATCATAGTGGAAAATTGATGGCTCAGAGTGGAAAATTGATGGTCCATCAGTGTATTTGACGGTCCGTCGACGTTCTCATCAAATTGCCCAGTTTCCCATTTTCATCGAAACGTACTTTCTTCGATCAGTTTGACTTTCCATCCCTCTAGTACTTTCATAAATAAACCGTAAATCCTAATTACCCTGTCATAAAGCCGTACCTCTTCTCAGGACATCGATATTCATCAATGACCCGATGGTGCACGAATTACCGGGCGTAACATCTTGCAACAAAAATTAGTTGAATATTGGTTGTTCTTATTTTGGTGATTCTTGTGTGATATGTGGAGGACCACACTTATGGCCACACTATGATAATAATTCTGGGAATGGGTTATGTGAACCTCCCCAATCCTTTGCATGGAATGTTTGTAGTATATGTGGTGGCCAAGATTGACATTGGAATAGTTGTCCTAATTCTTATTCCCCATGCCCAAACCCCTATTATGATTCTCCTGTTGTTTGTGATGTTGACAGGAGTAATGAAGTGGATGATGCGGAAAATCTTGCTCGATTTAGCGATTTTGTAAAATAGATACTTGAGATGAGCACAATAATAAGAGAATACGGAAAGTCATAGAGAGGATTCGTGCCAAACTCACATAGATACAAGGCCAGCCTAAAACTTGTAATGATCTGCAAGTTACATGCTTAGCGAATACCCAAGATGAACCTCAAACTGAAGAAGGGAGTGAGTTTACACTAGGAAATAACTTTGAAGAAACAGCGATAGTGAGCCAATGATGGCTTGAAGAAGAAGCTCAACAAATAAAATTTCACGGGTTTCTCCGTGATGGTCTTACAAACATGGAGATACAATTGATAGAAGAAATGGATGAGCTAAGACAAGGGATAGATTAATTTGGATCAGATATCCATGACCTACAGACCCAATTTAATAAAAAGGTTGAGGCTTCTATTGCCTAAACACCAATTGTTGTACATATTGGCCAATTTGTGGAGTAAAAAGAAGAACACCAACCATTTGATCAAAACTTTATTGATGATGTTGATGTGGAGGAGGTTTACAAAATTGAAGGTGTCAAAAATAATGTTGTTTTGGATTTGGGCCATGTTGGACCTCATTCTAAACACTTTTCTACATTAAGTTTGTTGACGATATAAATCTCCAGATCAAGAGGTTGAGGTATGAACTACGGAGGAGAATACGTGTCAAGCCGTCCATGCAAGTGGAGAAGTGTATTGATGAGGAACAAGGCCCTTACGTCCTAAAGTTTGCCATACAGAAAAGATAAAATGACATACCTCACTTAAGGGACAACAAGTGCAAGATGTGATATCTATTGCATGGTTCATTTATTGTCACACCACTACCCAAAAGCTTGATAGAAAATTTTATGCAAAATTGGAGGCACAATTCATATCCTCAAAGTGGAAGGAAAAATGGTGAAAGTGATGGCCATGCCACAACATTAAATCAAGTGCTTGTAGTGAGGCAACCCAACTTGTATTTTATTTTTATTTTATTTTATTTTTATAGTGTCACGTTTTCTTTTATTGTTATTTATCAGATTAGGTGAAGTCTGAGTACCCAAAATTAAATTTAGGAGCATGTTTGAGCTCAAGTGTGGGGTCATTCTGACCCTTGATGTTGAGGATTATTTTGTGAGCTAGGCCTTAAAAGGGCTCAGGGAGTATTTCTTGTCTTATTTTATTTTATTTTGCTTGTAGGTGCATTAAGGGAACTGCATGTCTTAAGTGTGGGGTGGGAAATACGTCCCCGTGTATTATAAAATTTTGAGGTTAAGGGTGATGACAAATATGCCATAAGATTTTTATTTTTTTAGTAGTTTTCGAGTCTTAGAAAAAAAATCAAAAAGAAAATTGTTTCTTTTATTTTACTTAGTAGCTTCTTAAGTGCCTCATTAGTGGCATACATCACTCACCCCCTTGGGTATTCTTATGACCTTGGTTCTTTCCCGAGGGGGACCTTTGAACTGGGTAATGTTTTACTTTTTAGGATTAATTTTTTTAGGAGTAGTAAAAGAGGAAGAATGTAGGAGATGAGAGCCCATATAACCAATTGAATGCTAGGTGCTGGGGATTAGGTACACTATTGACAACATGAAAAGGTCTTGAATTTTTTAACATAAAATGGTGCTTAAAAATAATAACTTGTGTCGAAACGCCTGAGTACTTTTACTTGACTCTTGATGAGAATCGTTGGCTTAAAAATGCTTTCATTAAATTCGTGTCATTGTTTTCTAATTAGAGGGTCAATGTGAATCCATCTTGAACTATGAGTATTCCATGTGTGGTGAGTGTTTGTGTATATATTCCATGTCTCATATTGATGTCTAGAACTTGTCTGGTGTGTCTACAAAGTGAAATGAGGTATGTTAAGTTAGGAGATGATATAAGCATTTCTTTGTTAGCCATGAATTTTGACTATCTATTTGCCTACCCATGTGTGATATCCTTTGTTAACCCTTTTTGAGCATTTAACCTATTTTCTTTGATAGCCGCATTTTTAGCCATTCCTTTTATTGGTTTTGCCTGTAATATTTGATCCCGAACTCCTAAAGCACTTTAGAAATTTATTGCTTGAAATTAAATGTGAATAAGATGTAAAGGGAATTTAAGGTGGGAACTAGAGAAAAATAATGTTGAGGGTGTACTTGTTGAATATGTTAGTGTATGTTGCTAGTAGGAAGCGGAAAAAAAAGAATGAAAATTTGGTCTACTTGAAAAAGAAGAACAGCAAAAAAAAATTGCTCCTTACTAGTGACGTACGAAAAATAAAGAGAGTGCTTAAACATAAAGGGAGACATAAGGGGTAGCAAAAAAGAATGGTTGAAAAATTTGAAGAAACAATGAAAAGTTCAGAAGGATGATAAAGTGTGTCATGATGTTTTTAGGGAGGTTAGTCACTATTTACTCAAATAATTCCTACCCGTCCCTAGCCGACATTAAAACCATTAAAGTCCTATATGATCCTGTTCCTAATATAATTTTGTTAATAGAGTATGACATTTAGGGCAAGCTTATGGTACGTCGTATGCAAATGTGAATTTTTCTTGTGAGAGTGAGCGGAATTCTTTCGATTCGTTGCCTAGTTGTGTGATTTCAATTATTTTTCTTTTTAGAAACTCTCTTTGAAGTGAGGGCACATAATTGGTAAGAGTTTGGAGACATGTTCGATTTCTTTTATAGGCGGCAAGACCATTTTTGCCAATATTCATATGAGCGAGTCAGTTTTAGAGATTAGGATGTTTTGATGAAGTTGTTAGCATGTGTGCAATTGATGTTGTGCTTGAGATCATTGATCGTGAATGTTTAAATTATATTGGTCACCTTATTCTGATGCATACCCATTCAATTTGGTATCGTCCAGCAAATCATATGTGAAGTTGGGCGTGTTTAGTGTTTGTCAAAGAAGAATAAGGTTTAAGTGTGGGTGGTGATGTTAGGCATAATTATATGCCTAATCGACATATTTTATCCATATTTCTACATTGTTTAGAGGACTAATCGCACTAAATACACCTAACTTATATTAATTTTTGCATTATGAACTGATATGTGTGTTCTTACAGCATCTAGGTACTTAACGTGAAAAATACAACAATTTGGAGCTAAAATGAGCTGAAGCATTCGTCCGACTGTGAGTGGTCCATGAACCTCGCCAATCTAAGGCTGGAGCGAGCCACAAGCTTGTCATACACCTCTTCAAACGAGCTACGAGGACCAAAAGAAGTTATAGAAAAAAGTGGCAAGAGTGCAAAATGGACAACCAACCTTGTTGAGCCATGTCTGGGGCAAAGATATACCTCTCCATGCACCTCGCCCTTTAGGAAGGTACCTCACCATGCACCTTGCCCTGCGAGAAAGGTGTTCTAAAATGCCAAGTTGAGTATTTTTTGTCTAAGTGTAAACTGGACACTATAGCTCGCTAAGTGAAGCTCAGGGCGAGGTCCTACCTCGCTCCAAAGATCGCCCAGCGAGCTCCAATGTCCAAATGGCAGCGGGTTTTAAAGTCCAACCCCATTTTGGACTATTTTTTTAGGGTTATTTTCCAATACTATAAAAAGACCTTTGCACGACTTTTACACAGCTTTTGACCTAGGGAGAGCTTGGAGCTTCCGTGGATGCCGGAAGAATTTGGTTTTACCTTTTCTTCTCCTTACTACTTGTTTTTATATTTTCTTTGGATGATTTATTATTTTTCCCCCATGTCTATGTGGAGCTAAACTTTTCATTCTAGGGTTATGGTTCTTTCACGAACATTGTTATTCGAATATTGATTTCAATTAGTTAGTTTATCATGTTGGTTTATTCATTTAATCCTGAGCTTAATTATTTGGTTGCTTGATCACCAATTGAATATTATCTTTGATTTTTAGATTGAACTCGAGAGAGGAATACTAGGATAGCAATAGGGTTAAAGGAGAGCAGGATTTCAACCCTGAGCATCGGGGAGCGGATTTGCATCTAGGATAGAGATATACCTAATTCGCCCTGGTTGGTTGATAAACATGAAATATAAATGCGTTCGTGTAAAAGTAGTATGATAGGCGGCTAGAGGACCTAAGAGATTCATAGTCGTAATATCAACCCTGTTAATTAATAAACTGGATAACTTAAGAAGTTGAATTAATTGAATAATACAATGTGTGTTAGATAGCCCATAGCCCTAGATTGTTTTCATATCATTGATAATATAAAAACTCTCTCTTTCTTTGTCGAAGTTCACTATTTGTTTTCTTTTTATTTTAATTAGTTTAGAATTACAACTTATAGATTTCCTCTCTTTTATAGATAATTTAGATTATTTAATTTAGCTAACGGTTAATCATAAGTCCTTGTGGGTACGATATCTGGACATTAAATCCTATATTACTTGTACAACTGCGTATAGTTGCGTGTGCATTTGGGAGCAACACGAACCTATTCCAAAACGTTTTACAACAATATTATTAATGATGCAGAAGTGTACAAAACATAAACAAACCATACTTATTTCAAAAACATTATCCATAACACGATCCTTACAATGATACATTTTTCCCAAAACCTGGTCTTACTTATTCAAGGAATCTAAGATACAATAGTATGAAATAAAAGTAGAACAATGCTGCCCTGGATGGATAAGGGAGGTCTATCTAAGATGAAAACCAAGTCCACTAGGAATGAGTGGTCTGCCTTAATCTTCCTGTGCTCTAACTGCAACCTCCATAGACCAAATACTTGCATCTTCGTAAAACACAAGAGTTTAGCATCAATGCCCAAAGTTTGAGACTCTGTCTAAGTCAAGCTCACATTTATCCTACCTACACTTGACTTAACCCATCTAATCAACAAATTGACACTTACGTCACAACATCCTTTATAAGAATGCTTTTCGAGAATATTGCGATTAGTCCGAACTTAACGATATTATCTCCATTATTATCTCTATCCTTTAGACTTAATTACGACTCCTTACAGTTATAGTCATGGCACATATTAGTTCATTAACGTCTCCATTAACCCTAAGTAGAAGTTTGCACCGTACATCCTCTGATTAACGAGGAAATGCTACACACGTAAGACATACAAGTCAAGAGTTACCACACGACACCTCAACTAGTTCCTTACTAGCACCTTACCAAATAAACCATCAATCACTCATAATTTATAGACACACATAGTCCTTTTTAACCTTCATGATAGTTCTGACAACTAGACAACGCCGACCATAAGCAACAATTTGACATTTCTTATACACACAAGTTGTAAATTACAGAAACAAATACACAGAAAGACAAGCCAAACATGGCAACCAATCCAGTTCAATCAACTCAATCCAATTTTCCAAGTGTTCACATATACAACCCCAATTACAGCAACAAATACCAAGTTAATAAAATCAATCATATTTGCCCAGTTCACTTACTCATGAATTTATCCAAATCCCATCAATCATTCCAAACCACGTTATCAATCAACAGGTAAACAATCGATAGATATATATATGATATGATGCAATGCAAATGCCAGATACCATTCATCTCCAATATACATGCATTTAAATTTTATAAACTGTACACTCATGGGGACCCCCGAAGTCCATATATGTCATGATCCAAAATCACTAAGACGTGCGGACACCTACTATTCTCACCATCGGTAGGCGAACCCTTCCCTTAACAAATAATCCATCAATACATAAAGTAAACAAGTGGAATAAATATAAGTCTAAGTTATATCATAAATATCAAGTGCGGAAATACGGATACTAATATACCCCAAGGATAGTGTCTAACATAGTACAAGAGCTACTATCAATAATATATAAGACTGAATAATACATGGTATCAAAATGGGAATGTTGTCTTAGAGTCAAAGTAAAAACAATAATATGAAAGAGTCTTCGGGAAGAAGATCATCCAACAAGCTCACCATAAAGACTCAGCAACAGCCTTGGATCAGTCACGAGGGGGTAGAGGCTAAACTAGTCACACACTCTACACTCAAAAGAATGCATCAAGGTAGTATCAGTATAAATACTATGTACCGGTAGATATCATAGGCCGACAATAGTTACCTAACATATGCATAAGAAAGAAACTGAAGAATAGACACTATCTCAATCAAGTACAAGTAATATCACAGTCCAAGAATAATCAGCCCAAATGTAGATAATCAAGTCAGGATCCAAGTATATGAATGTAATGATTAGTAAATATACAATGCAATGCAATGACCAATGTAATATTCGTACACATATGCTTCAAGCAGAATATATCATCGTCCCAGCAGTCATGACCCATGAGGGACCCACGTAGTCCATGTACCAGTCTCTCAGTATCACTCACCCTATAGATGACTCTTCTACCGAACACCCCACTAGACATTTTGTATCAATCATCATAGAATGGCTACACAATCAATATGTAACAAGTATCATTGTTGTTTGTTTGTCATTTATCACTGACACGCCAATCACAGATAGTATCAGTATATCATGAAAATGATTATGAATGCAATGCAATAACAATATCAAGTGTATTAAGTGAATCTCCAATCTTACCACACATGGACACATATCACAACATCAGTACCAAGTCAAGTCCTTTCATATATCTATGATAATACCAAAATAGGTGAGAGATAACTATATCACATGTACAATATGACAACTACGTACAAATTCAGTAACCACAAAGAGGTAACAAGTCATATTCAGTCAACAATAATGAACCTAATTAATCCATCCCAACTCTATACCTGAAGGCTTACATGCTTTGTCCAACAGAATCTAACTACACATATGCTTTGCTAACTGAAGTCTAACCAGAAGGTAAGTCATAACCAATCGAGTGGGTGTCACTATGAATCACACTCGCGCCTTGCCCATCCACGGATCAAGGTTGTACTCGAAGTCTAATATTATCAAAATTTAAGTTAGAGCATGAAATTAACAATACCCATAACATTAAACTGTCATTCGAACCCAACCCAACTATGGGAGAAAGTGTGAAATGAGCTTATAGGGGTAAAACGGTCATATTGAAAGTACAATATGAAATTCAATGTTCTAGGTGTTCAATACTACTCATCAAATGCTAAATCAACTCAAGATTAAGCCAATTTCATCATTCAAGAAAAAAACCCAAATTTGGACATGAATATGAATTTCTCTACAATCAATTTCTCAAAGTTAATAGAAGATTCAAGCTTAACAAGTACTAATTAGTGAAACCCAAGCTTAGATTAGCAAAACCCATCAATTAATTTCCACATTTAAGCTTAGAAGTCAAACAAACCATAACTAGGTTAAATTCATCTTCTCTAACTAGATTCTAGGTTATTTCCACCGTTAAATCAACATAAGGAATCTAAGTGAAAGTAATACAAGGTTAAGAAAGCTTACCACAAGAAGAAATCACTTAAAGATGCTTGGAATCACCCTATGAGTGCTTTGGAGGAGTATTTTGAGATGGGGGAAATGAAGGGTTTTAACCAACTTAAAAACATTCTGGAAATCCCATCGTCCGCTGTAGCGGACCCACGCCGGCGCTCAAAAGCTCGCGTCTGTGGTCCATTGAAAAACCCAACCCTTCACTTCAGTAGATCGCCATCAGCTAAAGCAGTCTCGATCTACTGGGGCACACTAAAGCCTTCCCCAGCGAGAACATTAGAAAACCAGCAAAATGCCATACTTATACATTTCTACCTGAAATCCGATAATCATTCGATACCTCTCTGACACAAACTAGATATGTATGCATATGTAAAAGCACACTACAGACTCACTCGCGGTCTCAAAATTTTCATCAGAGGTCTATTTATACAAGTCAATCTCCAATGGCCTAAATTATCTCTCCAACCAATAACACAAACACTTTTGAGGGCCTCAGGAATAGAACCAACTATCCCACCAAGTCTTAAACGACCCTCTGGACCTCAAAAAATTGATGAAATTCTAAAAAAGTTATGTTCTCACAAAAGTCAAATAGGTTAACACTTTCACTCTTTAAGGTTCTAGTTTCTCAACTCCTACTAGAATCGTCCGATAACTTCGAGATTCGAGTTAGCGGGGCGAAAATAGTCAAAGTACTTGTAATGACAGAATAGGTCGTTACAATATACTTATCCTAAATTTCTCAATGGATCCCAACTCTTGGTTGTAATAACATCGGTTGTAGGCATGCAACCCGATCCTCTGCGTATCATCATCGCCTTAGTGTATCCAACCATCTCATAAAGTGTTCATACCTTTCCGTTCTCTTGAACCAACAACATTTTCATACAACTCTCATTTCAATATCATCATAGTCATGAGTGTATGAATGTAAATGACAATACAAGGTAAGTAATCAGGATGTATGAAATACAACCAAATATAAGAGATGAATGTCACATGCTTTTAGGAAGTCAATAACACATAATCCACGTAAAATATGGATATCATATTGAAAGCAATGTTTTGAATAAACACAACAATATCATTATTGGTGATGAACCCACATTACTTTATTTATCAAAATAATGAAAGCCTTAGTTTATGCAAAAAATAGTCTTTTCATTTTTTATTAATATGTTTTTATACACTAACCGTGATTTGCCGTGTTTTTAGTAATAATAATAAAATAATTCATAATGTCATGACATGTCGCGAGAAAAATGAGTCGAGTGATACAGAAGAAAAAAATATGAGGAATACGATGAGGAAACCGAGTTACATGAGGATCTCGTCGATGAAGAAGATCAGTATGAAAATAGGCGAAAACCTAATTTAGACAAAATCGAAGTAATCAACCTCGGGGATGAGGAAATGGTTAATAAAACCAGGATAAGTGAGCACTTGGAAGCACCGCATAAAGAAGAATTGATAAACATGTTAAGAGAATACATCAATATATTCGCATGGTCATACAATGATATGCCTGGATTAAGCACAAACATAGTGGCCCACAAGTTTCCTATCAATGAGGGTTTCACCCCGATCAAGCAGATATCCGTTGAAGTACATCTTCTGCCAGCCCATGCCTATAGGGAAATTGGCCAAGTAGAAAATGCTTCTGAGCGAATTTAATAGCACGTATGTAGTACAAAAAGCTGTCAAGGGATAGGCATTGGCTGATTTGCTAACAGAAAGTCTAGTCAAAGAAGAGTTTGAACCACTGAGGACATATTTCCCGGATGAGGAAGTAATGACAATCAAGGAAAACACAGCCGAAGTCTACTCAGGATGGAGAATATTCTTTGATGGTTCAGCCAATTACAAGGGTTCAGGAATTGGAGCAGTGCTAGTGTCAGAAATAGGTAAACATTACCCAACGGTGGCAAAGTTCAATTGCTAATGTACGGACAATATGGCAAAATATAAAGCCTGCATTCTAGGCCTTCAGATGGCCCTTGACATAGATATCCAAGAGTTATTGGTGATAGGAGACTCAGATCTTTTAATTCACTAAGTTCAAGGAGAATAGGCTATAAAAATGAAAAGATCCTGCCATATGTAAACCTCGCATAAAGGTTACGCAAAAGGTTCAGAAAGATTGATTTTCGGCACACGCCAAGAGCTCAGAATGAATTCGCTGATGATCTTGGAACCATAGCATCCATGATAGAGCATCCTAAAAGCATTCACATTGACCCGCTGGAGATCAACATCATGGAAGAACATGCTTATTGTTCCCACATGAAAGCAGAACAAGATGGTAAATTGTTGTATACCGACATAAGCGCATACTTGAAAAAATGGAGAGTATCCCGAAAATATCACCAGTAACCAAAAGAAAACCATCAGGAGAATGGACAATGAATTCTTTTTTAACAAATGAGTACTCTACATGAGAACGCCCGATCTAGGGTTACTTAGATGTGTCAATTCCGTAGAGGTGACAAAATTGTTGGAAAATGTACATGACGGGTCTTGTGGTCCTCACATGAATGGGTTCATTCTAACCAAAAAGATCCTGAGTGCAGGATACTACTGAATGACAATGGAAACCGACTGTAGTACATTTGTGCAAAGATGCCATTAGTGCCAGGTTCATGGAGTTCTAATCAGAGTCCCACCGAGTGAAATCAATGTCATGAGCTCACCCTGGCCATTTGTAGCTTGGGGCATGGACTTCATTGGGCCCATAGATCCAGCCGCATATAGCGGACATCGCTTCATTTTTGTCTCTATAGACTACTTCACAAAATAGGTCAAAGCTACTTTCCACAAGTCGGTAACGAAGGAAGTGGTAGTAGACTTTGGGTGAAACAACATTATATTCCAATTCGGTATCCTAGATTCAATCATAATTGACAACGGAGAAAATCCGAACAGCCATCTAATGAAGGATATTTGTGAAAAGTTCCGCATAACCCATCAAAATTCTACCGCCTATATGGCACAAATAAATAGAGTCGTAGAGGAATCCAACAAGAACATCAATAGGATACTAAGGAAAATGACAAACAACTACAGATGTTGGCATGGACAGTTGCCTTACTCATTGCTAAGATACTGAATGACAACTCGGACATCAATAGGAGCAACTCCATATTTGTTCGTCTACAGGACTGAGCCAGTATTACCAACTGAGGTAGAGATCCTGTCAATCAGAATTATACAAGAAGCAGGACTGGACAACGAAGTGTGGGTACGGAAGAGATACGAGAAATTATCTCTAATTGATGAGAAAATGAAGGTTGTGTATGTCACAGTCAACTATACCAACAGAGGATGGCACGCGCCTTTAATAAACGGGTCAGAGCCCAAATCTTTCATATAGGACAACTGGTACTCAAGCGTGTGTTTCCATAACAAGACGAGTACAAAGGAAAGTTCGTACCCAACTGGAAAGGTACTTACATGGTGCATAAGGTACTATCAGGAGGAGTTATAATCCTCACAGAAATAGACGACTAACAGTGGCCCAAAGCCATCAATTCAAATGCAACCAAGAGATACTACGCGTGAAGACACATTTCAATTTTAATCACATTTCTTTACCTGTAATCACATTTCTTTACTTGTAATCGCTACACAAGACCTATATCTTACGAAAGAGATACGTAGAAAAATCCTCATCTAATTTGGTCTTCTTCTTCTGTAATAATCACATTTCCTTATAATATAAACTATGTGATGACCTGATTCCCAAGGTGGGATACGTAGGCAGTCTATTTAGGACTCGGTCGCATTGTTATAAATATCAACCATATTTGTTCCGAACTAGTTTGACCTGATTCCTACCACGACAGGATACATAGGTGCTCTCTCAGCTTGGTTGCACTAAACAAAAAAACAAAGAAACCTTAGGAAGCCTCTGAGGATGTGAAGATTGGAAGACCGCCTCACCATAGTTCCGGAATTTGCAAACTTGAAACTGGGGTAGAATTTTTTAGAAGATCTCAAAAATTCCACCGACAAATCTGGCACAGAAGTTAGTCGGCCTCAAACATTCAACTAGGGTAGAACTCTTGAGAAGGTCTCAAAAATTCCTTCACGACATTTCGACATGAGAGTTCGCCGCAAGATAACCCTCAACTGGGAAATTTTTTTAGGGGGTCTCAAAAAATTTTCCTGGACAAACGAAGAGCACACTCGGAGCACCAAGGATGGTCAAAGAACCTCGCTCGAGGCATATATGTCATGATAATGAGATAAAAGCTTTTTAATATGATAGAAAACTTTTAGTAAAAAATTGTTTTATGATCAATGTTTTCCAAAATATATTTTTAAATCATTAGTTTAAATTCATCTCTCATCATATCGAGCCCAATAGGGTCGATACTGAAAGTAGAGAAACAACACAGAAGAAGCCAACGACACGGTTTGAACCCATAAAACTAATGAATTTTCAGTGGTTGCAGGGTCCCAAAACGCTGTCATGAGGACTGCAGTTTATTCCACTAACTTGTTTGTTAATGATGAAACATGTACAATAATAAAGAAATTTTGACACCAAAAGAAATTGTTCTGGTCATGAGAGCCATGAAAGGAACAAAGCACCATAAGGATGCGTAATTCAGCCATGAGAGACACGAAAAGAGCTAAGCACCACAAGGGTGACACAATCTGGCCATGAGAGTCATAAAGGGACAAAATGACCATTTGACTGAGAGGGTCACAGTCGACTAAAAGATAAAGAAAGATAATCAGGCCATAAGAGCCATAAAGGGACAAAACGACCATCTGACTGAGAGGGTTACAGTCGACAAAAGGACAAAGAAAGATAATCCAGCCATGAGAGCGATAAAAGGACAAAATGACCATCTGACTGAGAGGGTCACATCCGTCAAATAGAAAAAGCAAGATAATCCATCCACGAGAGCCATAAAGGGACCAAAACGGCCATCTGACCAAGAGGGTCACAACAGATAAAAGGACAAAGAAGCATAATTCAGCCATGAGAGCAATAAAAGGCCAAAACGACCATCTCACCAAGAGGGTCACAGCCGAGGAAAATATGATCCAGTCGAGAGAGCTATATTTGTCATTTGCATGTCAAGAGGGTCATTCATGCTAACTACTGAGAGGGCCATTCATACAAAATACAGAGAGAGGCATTCATACATATTGCCGAGAGGGACATTCATGCTAACAGCCGAGAGGGCCATGCATGCTAACTGCCCAGAGGGCCATTCATACTAACTGCCAAGAGGGCCATTCATACTAACTGCCAAGAGGGCCATTCATACTTAAGACAACATATTGAGAGGGCCATTGTTCAATACATAAGAGCCAGATGGTGTTACATGTGGCATTCTCTCAACAAATACACATGAGCCAGACTGTGTCAGATGTGGCATCCGTTTAACAAACACACACGATCCAGAGAGTGTTGGAGGAGACATCTGCTCAAAGTCAATAGAGTCATACGAGCCAAATGGTGTCAAAGGTGGCATCTGCTTAAAAAACACACACGAGCCAGACTGTGTCGGACTAGGCATCTACTCAAAGTCAATAGAGTCATACAAGCTAGATGGTGTCAAAGTTGGCATCCTCTCAAACAAGCACATTCAACAGAGTCATACAAGACAGATGTTGTCAGATGAGGCATTCGCTCAAGAAATATTCAACCAAAGAAGTCGTACGAGCCAGACGGTGTCGAAGGTTTCACCCGCTCATATTAATCACCCAAGAGGGAACAACAAACACAGCCATGCAGGTATGGAGAAACAACCATTCAAACATGTCAATATCCTATAAAATGGAAATAGGTCAAAAGTTACCAAAGGAGGAAAGCAAGCAGACCAGATCTAGACATATACGGAGCAAACATGAATCTTTTTCTTGGGTAGCCGGTCGAACAAGTTTGCCAACGTGAGTCAAGCTCTCTGGACTTGTACTTGAATATCACTCCACACCACACTCAATCATAATAGAAATTTTAAATTTTTTTGAAACCTCGCAATCGGTCGGGCGCATACTGGATAGGCTTATAAATGGGCTAACATCGAACCAAAACAAAGTCGTTACTTACAAATGGGATGAAAATAATTTGGACAAGTTTAATTTTGATTAGTAAACTGAACCAGACTGGATTTCATAAAACATATTTGTGGACTGATTTTGGGCCAAGCCCTACTAAGGTATTTTAAAAGATGCAACCAAAACATGTTGATAATTCGAGTTAATGTTGGTTTTTTGGGGAAAATGTGGAATATGGTGTGAACTTTGGGAAAGTAGCATGATAACGTGGTAAAACTTATTTCCATTTCTTAACTCTAAACATGTAAAAGAACTACACTCTTTTGAACTTAAAATATTTGCAACAAAACATATAAGGAATGTTTGGACAACCATTAGACTAAAATGTAGAGTTCTACTCAAACTATATTTGGGTGCACCTTAGACTTAAAATGGATTGACTAAAATACCCCTATATGAACAATTTTTAGGCGGACAAGTGATACCCCATGTACAAGTCCAGAGAGCAATTTATGACATGAATTTTTGCAGGAAATAAACGTTTTAAGCAATTTATAATTTTAAACATGCTATAGAACCTGAAGGTCAATAATATTCTACGGATCCTTAATATCGGGATGTCTAACACCTTCCCCGAGGGATCACCATAACCCTTACCTTCACTCTAATTGAAAAAGGATTTTTCACAGAATTTTTTGAATAAACCCTTTTAACACGATTTTCCTAATTTACCTATAAATTAGGCGGCGACATTAAAAATAAATTATCTGACTTAGATCACCAACAACCTCTTAGTAGCTTTTATGTCACCACATAAAACTGAACCGTAACAGATGGTGACTCTACTGGGGATAAACCTAGGTTCTAACCATAAGGGTTCCAATATAACATATTTTAATTGATATGAATTGCTTATGTGTTTAAATTCCCGCAAATTATAAATGTCATTCATACATCTTATTATTCTACCAAATGGCATGCACACACACACATGCATTAGTGCACAAAGATAATTATGCGGTTTCACAATCATCCTCCAGTAAAAAACCAAAATCATTTCTTTGGAACACGTTGAAGACAGAGTTGGTTTGCGGTCGTCCAACAGTCGACAACAGTTCACCCTGAGTAGTCAGCTCGGGTCCCTTAGTCATTTGCTAAACCACTCTAGTTTGCATATGATAGAGCGAAGCCAAATCCCTACTGAACTAGCGCATGCTTACCTAGATGGGTTTGATATTTTAGATGTATCTAGACCCATTAGCCTAATCACCTCGTGTCTTGATGTTCTATGACCCGACGACACTGCATCCAACTACTTACTATATAGAAACATTGATTGTGCCTTATGTGATAAACTATTGTCCTTTCGGAGGAAAAAGTTAATCGTGCTCTATTTTGTAGATGCATACCAACCTCAAGTTTGATATGGTTTTATATGAACCCAAGTTGTTGAGATTTTGGTGGTCGTGGCTAGATGCCCCATAACAAAGAGAAGTAACAAACTGTCTAGGACATATTCCTCACTCATGACCATGAAAAGAAATAGAGAAATGTTAGAAGTTCTTACCGAATATTAGGATTATGATAGATGGTGTTTAGGTTCAGAGATTTTGAGATTACCCCGACCATAAAGGAGATCTGGGATTGTATAGATAACAGTGGGACATGTATGAGAAGGATGAAGAAACTCGACCATAACCTTCTAGTACCCATACGCCTATTCTCGATGTGATCATGAAGTTCTTATTTCTAACTAGAGTCATTTGGATATTTTTCCCAAACGTAGCCTTTAGGGATCTCTACGATCGATTTGGTCCAAATAGGGATATCTATAACACTCCATTGAGTTTCGGTATTATGCCAATTGGGAAGCTACCCGACCCCTAGCCTTTTCCATATGCTTACTAGGAACCATGGTATTTCCTAAATATCGGCACCAAGCTATAGATATATGTGTCATTTATGTCACCCATGCTATCTTTCATGGCATAAACTCAAACAGGGAAACCAAGTACTTTGACCTAGTCCCTATCATCCGAACCGACATATACCAAGCTTTAGGTCAATGCCGAAACCTACATAGCTATTTCCAAGGGTTTAACCTCCTAGTACAATACTGGATTATCAAACCTCTCAACAAAATCGAGGGACCTTCATACCTAGATCCGGAGTGTAGGAAATATAACATTCAATCCACTTATCCAAATTTTGGGAACCAAACTAAAGAGGGGTGGGCCTTTATCTTTTCAAGATTCCAAGACGATAACATCCAATGGCGATTCCATGACTTTATATCTGTGATCATTGTAGTGAGAGGTAGAAAATGCCATTTCCTGCCACTTATGGGAATCTGGGGAATCCACCCATATGTACCTATTAGGGTCCTAAGACAGTTTGGTAGGGGACACGTGATACCCCATATATGAAACATGGGGGAATATGTGGTCGACTAGGAAGAAAATAGGATCAAGAGGGTTAATGACATCGTCTGAGAGTGGAATGACCGAGTGAGACTCTAGCCGAGAATGTGTTTCGCCCGAGTTTTGATGAAGACTATATAGACTGGTTGAGAGCACACTTGCAAGGTACCATCACTCTAGGCACTAACTGCTATCAATATAGTCATGTAAAGGGTTTAAAGGTCGAGATCAAGGCACGCCATATTCAGAGATAGGCTGATGATCGAGATGATAGAAACTTAGAAAAGATAGAGCATGATCAAACTACCATAGCCAATTTGAGTGAGGAGTTAGACTTCACTCTTGAGTGATTATATGATCTTGATGCCCGGATGAGGAGAGCAATGGTTGAGACTGCACCTATGACCCTCACAAAGAAAGGTTTATAGGTTGATTCACTACTGATGTCTACTCACCTCCAGATTCAGACCACCCTTCAAAGGCCTAACAAAGCTCGGACATACATAGCTTCATCATCTGCCACTAAAGGTGACTTCTACTGATTTCTTTTATTGTTTTATTCATGTTTTGTAACCCCATTGGGGAAAACCTTGTTATTAATGAAAATGATTATGGGGTCTTTGATTTAAACCAAAATTTGGCACAATTATGTTTCAAACGATTAGAATACCCTGGAGCAATGAGGTTTAGGAACACGAATATTATAATTGCTAATTATATATGATTTTGTGATATAATTTCTTACATGCTTTCATGTGTTCAATCTGAACTCTTGATTAGTTCCACATTTCGAACACCAACCCAAAAGAAAAACACAGGAAAATACTAAAACTTAATTAAAATTTGCACCTCCTTTAAAGGTTGATTTGCTACCAAATGATACTCTAAACAGCCAAAGTATCACTTCACCCGTGGTTGATTTGATTAGCGACAAGGAAACCGAAGAACCACTTTGGATAGAGAGTCGCAAGATCGAGGCAAATATTGAATTGGCTATATCCAAGATGAAAGAGGTCGACCAAATTTTAGATTTCATATGGAACCTTTCAGAAGAGACCACTGAGCGGAAGTATCACTGCCAAAACCTCCCAATGAGGTCAAAGAAATGGTCGATGATTGCGTCCCATTGTACAAGACACCAAAATAAGAGTCTAAGTTTTCCGAGAAAGACTCTGTGCCATACACTGGGAAATCAAGAGGGTTACCTAAAGGAGTTACTCTAAATGCCAACGAAGTTGTCAACTACTATGAGATGCCACAAGGTCTATCCCATACATTATCTCCTAATTGAGGCGTTATTGTTCTCAAAGCCCACATTTTGCTTTTCAGAGTCACACCTAGGCTGATATAGAACATCAAAGTGTATGAAAGATTGCAAGTTGCCGTAGTGTCGTATTTCAGCCCTGGCGTCCTCCCAACTTGTGCACCCATCTATGCTCATAAGAGGTGCCCCTTCCACAAGAACCAACCTGGCCACACCATAGACGAGTGTCTGACCTTCAAAAGGAAAATCATAAGATTGATTAATGAAAAGGTTATCATAACCTATGGGGCCCACGTTCCCTACTAGTTCATGATCCCATTATGCCTTGTGAAGGAATCACCATCGACACTAAAGTTTTGCGCTACGACTTCACGATCTTTGAAGACTCGTACACTAGCCTCTTCTCAACCTTAGCCAATACTAGCAAGGTCCACTAATCAAGTTTACATGGAAAACCTCCACCAGTACATCAAGGAGCAAGATTTGTCTGTAAAACTCAGGGTCACCGGGACATGACATCGAAGAATGCGAGGTTTTCAAGATTGAGCTGGAGCATCTAGTCAACACCACTCAGATTTAGGTAGATCTACCTCACCGTGACTAATAAAGTTGCCAAGAGAATGCACGATCATAAGGATGATGACCCACCATAGATTCAAGGAGAAATCATCTTTTTGGTAGATTAGGCATCTCTTTTATTTTTCAATCAAAATGTTATCTTTCCTCTTTTTTAAAAAAAAGAAACTATATTTGACTTGATATCCCAAGGGGAATACGTTGAAAGACCTTATCGATCCTGATCTGGGAAATGGTTCGGGTAAAATGAAGTTAGGGATAATTTCTATCTAACCCGAACTATAACGGAGGGATATGTATGCAGTCTACTTAAGACTCGGCCCCTATATTATTGTAACACCTTGTAAATCTGAGTTAGGTGTGAATATGTATAATGGGTGTTAATGTGACATTTGAGATATATGAAGTCCTATTAAGATGATTTTGGGTGGTAATAGTTGACCTAAGATCAAGCCGAATAGTGAAGTACGTGAAATTCGATAGAATCGGCTAAGTTTATGATAGTTCTGACTTCCCTCTTAATTACATGAATATCCTTTGGGAAAATGAGAAAACGCAAAAGTGATGCACGAAGTACCCTTCAAGTGGGCGACCGCGCACCAGAGGCAGTGCTTCTGCCCTAGTTTCATGAAGTCCTGCATGAAGTAGGCCCCCATGTGGGCTACCACACACGGGAACGACGTTATAAAAAGCCTAACTTCATTTTAGTTGTTCCCTACTTCATTTTGGGTGACATTTTGGAGAAAAAAATCCCTAGAGACCTTTCTCAAACCCTAAGGTAAGTTCTTGCTCAAACCCCATTGGTTTTACATCAATCTAACATCAAATTAACTCTAATTCATCCTTTAAAACTATAGATTCTTGAAAACTGAATAAAGAGAAGTTGAAGGAGACTTTGGGAAATTTCTTAAAGATATGTTCTATGATTCTTACTGAGATTATTGAGAGGGATAGGACTAGTGTAAGGTATTAGAAAAAATAAGAACCCACGGGTGATTCATGGAGAATTCAAGAATACATTTTTAGATAAGAAAACCCTAGTTCTTTGCTAAAGGGGGGTAACATGGGTGAAATTAGATTAAAGTTCTAATATTTATTATCCTAATCAATTGTATAGCGATTGTTGAACCTTGAGGAATATGCTTGCTCTCTTTTAGTAGGAATTGTTGTATGTCTCTTTTTTTAAAATCATTTGACTATAAAGATGATTTGTGTGTCTCTTTTTCGAACATACTTTTCCAACATTTGAAGTGATTCTTTGGCAAGGTTTCATGTGCGTGAGGGACAAGCCCTCATGGAACCCTAGGTATATCATACTATATATATGTATTCGTGATTTCCTATCAAATGAGTATTGAAACTGAATTATAGAGATTTAACTATTGAATATGTTTTTCTCCTATAAGGGATAGTTTAAACTTATTTTCAAAAGCTTGGGTCTTTAATGTGTTTTACCCTATGAACGGGTTTTGGTGAGTTGAAATTTAATTAATTATTGAACATGGTTTCTAAATAGTTTAATAATATGATATATTCTACTATCGGGGTGATGAATATAATTCATAATGAACAATTTGACTATCATATTATGATTTGAGATTTGGATCTCATGCTATGATTTGTGAATTCGGCTATAAGCCATGATTTGTGAATTCGGCTATAAGCCATGATTTGTGAATTCGGCTATAAGCCATGATTGATGATTTGGTTAATATACCATGACCTCTTTTTGTTTGTGTTGGGCCTGTATGGGCAAGTTATGCTAATCCAGAGGATGATTAGCCATTATGGATCCTAACATATCAATAAGAGTATTGTTGTATCAGTCCAGAGGATGATTGACCTCTGGGGCGTTTAGCTCGATGCATCTATTATTGTGCTAGTCCAGATGACGATTAGCCTTCGAGGTACACTAACTCTTGTGTATCTATTGTTGTGCTAGTCTAGAGGACGATTAACCTCTTAGGGATGGTAACCCCGGTACATCAATTGATTGGTCGCCCGTGAGTTGGTATGTGTAGATCTGTTGGTTTCCTGTGAGTTAATGATTGAAAAGACTTAAATATGATAAACAACATAATGAGTTGAAGTTGATTTAGTTCTCCTTAAATGATTTTCTTTAATGGTTTTATTAAGTTGATGATCTGTTTTATCTCTGGATTTCGAACTACTTTACTTACATTGTTTTACTGCCTAATATTATATTATTCATTATCTCGGAGACATTCACTGAGTACCCAGTACTCAAGCATACCGTTGTTGTTTTTTATGGTGTGTTAGGTAACGTCGAGTAGCAAGCTCGTGATACACATGCGGACTAGGAGAGCTTGCTATTTTCCAGAGTTTTGATGAGCCCACACTTTTGTTCATGACACTCCTATCTTAGTTATTGCTTTTAGTTTTCGGATTGTGTCCCGAAGTTAGACTATGCATTATTTCTCATCTTAGAGGCTCCATAGATAGTTGTCAAATTTTTGTGGATAGATGTGGAAAATCTTGTAAGAATTATTGGGTGTTTGCCACATTTTACTATTGGTTACTTATATTAGAATTTTGTTGATTAGTTTTATAAGGGTGCTCATGCTTTCATTTAGCTATTTATGACTTGTATAAATTAATAATGAAAGATTATCAAAAGATATTAGACATTATTGATTTTATAAGGTGCTTCCGGTGTTGATCGGATATCTGTCGCGTCCATGGTGGGTTTTGGGGCATGATAATTATATAAATTACAACCCCCCCCCCCCTCATCTAGTAGAGTTTTGGTAACGACGACGTCGTGGTAGCAAATAAACAATAGACTTTCAAATCTAAACCCTCAAAACCAAAAATGGCCAAAATGATGAAAATACCCTCAGAATGGAAGATTAATCAAGTGTTCAGATCAAATACATTAATCTATGTGTTTTATTTGAAACTTATTTGTGATATCTTGTACAATTATCTTTCACTAACGTTATTAATGTCAGCTGCCTTTAAATATTTCTTTTCTTAAAGAGGGGGTTGATCTATGTTGTATCGCAATAGAAAACTTCACAAGATCAAAAGCTACAGCAGAATCGAGCAAATATGACTGGTACTCCAGAAGACAGGCGTAACAAAGATTCTTTGGTCATAGAGGACCCCGCACTTCAACACCTTCAAAATCCTTCACATCACGAAGACGTGATTAACTTGTTATTCCGAAAGATCGCAGACCTTCAGGAACAAGTCACAAAGAATGAAGCAATCAACACTGCTAAAAAGACGGCCATTAAAATATGAAGGCCTCCACCACCTTTTCCTTCCATAAGCTCACCAGTACCCAAGCACTTCCCAGCCACTACTGCCCATATTGGTACCTAATACCAAACCCCACCACCAGCAAATGCCACCCACTTACTCAGGACTTCCCGCTCAGCGCCTTCATATCAAGTACCACCCACTTATGTTAATCCTAGTATACACCTAAATACCGATATGCATCAAACATCTAGAACTGATGGCACTCCTTAAAATAGCCCAGCACATCCCACAGTATCTTTCCACACCCCAATCACTCACATTGACGTTTCTCCCGAGCTCGACCATTATGAAGAAATGGAAAAGGCGTGGAGGGCCGAACATGACAAAAGGGATTGAGAAATGGAGCAAAAGATGGTAGACCTGCTCTAGAAATCCAATAGAGGCTCTTGGAAAGCAATGGGACTAAGTTATGATGATCTATGTATGCACCCGGACCTAGATTTGCCTGATGACTGTAAGGTGTCGAAGTTTGAACAATTTAATGGGACAGGGAATCCTAAGTCTCATCTGAAAGCATAGTGTGACCAACTGGTCGGGATTAAGAGAAATTAGGCTCTAATCATGAGGTTGTTTAGCCGGAGCCTCACAAGAGAAGCATCTGAATGGTTCACAGTCCAGGATATACACCATTGGGACACCTGGGAAGACATGATGGGGTCCTTCATGGAAAGATTCCGCTTCAATGTGGAAACTATGTCTAATCGTTATTATCGAGAAAAGGTTAAGCAGAAGTCAACCAAGAACTATCGCAAAGACTCAAGTAGATAGAGGGTTGAGGCCGCCCGAGTACACCCGTAGATGAGCGAGGAAGAATTGGTTATGTTTTCACCCGATCACAAGAATTGAACTTCTATGACCGTACGTTATCCATGGCTGGGAGGAAAATCTATGAATTAAAGAAAATGGGTGAGGCAATAGAGGACAGCCTCAAATCGGGAAGAATAATCAGAGTAGCTAATAAGGCTAACCTACAAAGCACTACCGGGGCTAAAAGAAGGTGGACGTGGCAAACGTCTCCCACACCGAGCCCGAGAAGCCGAAAGAAGGAAGGATCAATGTCTTCCTTCGACATATACCAGTCTCTACCTATAAAAATCCATATAGCCATGTGCCAGTATTCTACGCATAACCAAACTATCAAAACACCAACTCCAGCCTAACATGCTCCACAGCCAAACTACCAAATACCAATACCCACTTACCAAGCTCCACAACTAAACTATCAAATGCCTTCACTTGCTTATCAAGCACCCCAGAACCATCAGAATTATCAAAACCAGCCGCCTCTAGATACATATGATTTTCCACGTTAAAACTTTGAAAATAATCCTCCACGATGTTTACACTGCTTATCAAAACTGGAACCAAGTTTTTTGAAAGACTGAATGTCATAGGAATGATCCAAACTATTCTGCCAAAACCTGCTAACCTTGGGAGCCACTTCTTTCGAGTTGACTAAACTTGTGTATACCATTCTGGAGAGAATGGACACAACACAGATGACTGTATCAATCTGACAGATAAGACACAAAACTTGATCGATAAAAGGGAAATCGTCTTGTAGACGGCAACGCCAAACGTGAACACCAATCCTTTGCCCAATCACAGTGCTAACTATATTCACATGATCAAATGGGAAGAAGATTGTGCAGTATGCGGACCATCAATCCAAGATTCGGTCAAGAGCTTGGAATAAAAAGTAGCCTCTCTTACCCTCCATGAATGACCTAATTTCAAAGTGTTAATCTCAGCACCGGTCGTGGATCAGGTAACGCAGGAGATAGTCTGAGTTTTGATAAAATAGTTTTTTTTCAAACAGCTGTAGCACAGGGAATGACAAGATCAAGGAGATGATATACTCTCGAAAAACTGGCACAGGGAGTGCCCCATAAAGAAGGAAACCAAAGAAGTCCCATCACTGAGGGAGAGGCTAAGGATTTTTGGTACAGAATGCAGCCAAAGGAATATTCCATTGTTAAACACTTAAAGAAGACACCAACCCAGATATCGGTTATGGCACTGCTCCTGAGTTTGTACCAACATCGACAAGCCCTGATGCGGGTATTGGATGAAGCACACGTCCAAGCAGGAACAAGCAGTGAAACTTTGGCTAACATGGTAGGCCACATCACTAGGGCCTATCAGATTTCCTTGACTCTAGACGAGTTACCAAAAGAAGGAAAAACCCACGACAAAGCTCTTTACATCACCGTCAATATAGAGACGATGTCATGGCCCAAGTATTGGTCGATAATGGGGTCGGTCTCAACAAATGCCTCTAATCTACACTCAAGTAGTTAGGTTATGATATTAGGAAAATAAGCAAGAGTCGTACTAATGTAAGAGCCTTCGATGGAGCTCAACGTGATCTCATTAGCGAGATAGACCTCAACATCCAACGCCGAATTCACTATCGAGTTTCAGGTCATGGAAATAACTACCAACTACAACTTACTGTTTGGTAGGTCCTAGATACACATTGTTGGAGTGGTACCGTCATCCCTCCACCAATCCTTAAAGTTTTTATGAGAGAACCATGAGGTGGTGATTCACGTAGCAGGTAGCATTCATAACTACCCCAACAACTATGTGCCAATGATTGAGGAAATACACAAGGATACAAATTTTCATGTGGTAGAACTCGTGGGAGCGACCCACAAAGAGGAAGTTAAGCAGAGTCCTATGCCACAAATCTACAAGATGATCATCACCACTATGCTTCAGAATGGGTTTAAACCTAGCAAAGGTTTAGACAGAGAGCTGCAGGTATAAAGGAACCGATGTCAATCCTAAGAAATGATTTTTGTTTCTGCCTTGGGTACATCCATGATTCCGAGGATGCCCCTAAAGCTGATCAAAAGAAGAGGGGTCCTCCACATCTACGCAAGTCATTTCTGAATCTTTACCAGTCATTCCCAGTCAGATTGCCTATGCACAATGGCGGAGATACAAATTAGGGTTTAGGGATGTTGTTCTAAGAGAAAGAGTGTTTTGTGATACTCGAAGAATGCTTGAAGCGTCCACCATATGAAATTCTAATTCGGGCGACCAACTGTCCAATTGGACCTCTACCCCACTCTCAGCTCCTCGGTAGAGATAATAAATTTAATGTACTTTAACAAATCGGTGAATATCGGTTGAGGCCCGAGCATTCACCATTTTCATCTTAATTTCTCTCATAATGTTTTTAAAATGTAAATGACTCAATGTTGATCCCAGTCAAGACCACAATTTCTACTTTCTTTATCAAATTAATGAAAGTCTCACTTTATGCGAAAACATTATTTTCATTTTTTATTAATATGCTTTTATACACTAACCGTGCTTTGTGTTATTTTTCAGTAATAATAATAAAACAACTCATAATGTCATGACATGTGGCGAATGAGTGAGTCGAGTGATACAGAAGAAAGATAATATGAGGAATACGATGAGGAAACCGTGTTACTTGAGGATCTCATCGATGAATAAGATTAGTATGAAAATAGGCAGAAGCCTAATTTGGACAAAACCGAAGAAATCAACCTCGGGGATAAATAAACAATTAAGGAAACCAGGATAGGTGAGCACTTGGAAGCACCGCAGAAAGAAGAATTGATAAACATGTTAAGAGAATACGTCAATATATTTTCATGATCATACGATGATATGACCGGATTAAGCACAGACATAGTGGCCCACAAGTTTCCTATCAATGAGGGTTTCACCCTGATCAAGCAGATATCCGACAATTCAAGCCCGATTTGAGCATAAAAATCAAAGATAAGGTCGAAAAACAAATCAAGTCAGGGTTAGTGGAAGTAACTCTGTATCCCACATGATTGGTAAACATCATGCCCATACCAAAGAAACCCAAAAAGGTTTGAATTTATGTGGACTACCGTAATCTCAACATAGCTACTCCCAAGGATAACTTTCCACTTCCGAATATTTACATAATCATCGATAACTGTGTGAAGCACGAGTTACAATCATTTATAGATTGTTTCGCCGGTTATCATCATATTTTGATGAGCGAAGAAGATGCACAAAAAATAACTTTCATCCCTCCATGGGGAGTATTGAACTACCGTGTAATTTTGTTCGGCCTCAAGAATGCCAACGCAACTTATATGAGAGCAATGACCACCATCTTTCATGATATGATGCATAAAGAATAGAAGTCTACGTGGATGACGTCATAATCAAGTCGCGAGAAAGTTTTGATCACATCACCAACTTGCAAAAGCTCTTCGACAAACTACGAAAGTTCAATATAAAGTTGAATCCGACCAAGTGCGCATTTGGGGTGCCTGCCGAAAAATTATTGGGATTTATAGTTAGCTGCAGGGGCATAGAACTAGATCCTTCAAAGATCAATGCCATTCAAGAAATGCCACTGTCAGAGACCAAGAAAGACGTCATGATTTTTCTGGGAAGGTTAAACAACATTAGATGCTTCATATTGCATTCTATAATAATCGTAGAGCCTATCCTTAAACCGTTGAAAAAGGATGCACCCACTAAATGAACGGAAGAGTGCCAAAAGGCCTTTGTCACCATCAAGAAATATCTCACCGATCCGCTAGTCTTCGTCTCTCCCAGACTAGGGAGCCCATTGTTGATGTCTCTGTCTATATCAGTCAATGTTTTTTATGCATGTTGGCACAATTTGATGAAACTGGGAAGAAAGAGCGAGCCATCTACTATCTCAGCAAGAAATTCACCACTTGTGAGTCGAGGTACACCTTGGTGGAGAAGACATGTTGTGCTCTTACGTGGGTGGCATTGAAGTTGAGACACTATTTATCGGCCTATACTACTCACTTAATCTCCAAAATGGATCCCTTGATGTACATCTTCCACCAGCCCATGCCTATAGGGAAATTGGCCAAGTGGCAAATGCTTCTGAGCAAATTTGACATCATGTACGTGATATAGAAAGTTGTCAAGGGACAAGCATTGGCCGATTTTCTAGCAGAAAGTCCGATCGATGAAGAGTTTGTACTACTGAGGACATATTTCCCAAATGAAAAAGTAATGACAATCAATGAAAACAAAGTCGAAGCCTACTCAGGATGAAGAATGTTCTTCAACGGTGATGTCAATTACAAGAGTTCAAGAATTGGAGCAGTGCTAGTCTAAAAAATGGGCCAGCTCTACCCAATGGCGGCAAAGCTCAATTTCTGACATATGACTAACATTGTAGAGTACAAAGCCTTTATTCTAGGCCTTCGCATGGCCCTTGACATGGATATCCAAGATTTATTGGTGATAGGAGACTCATATCCTTAAATTTACAAAGTCCAAGGAGAATGGGCTACTAAGAATGAAAAGATCCTATGATATGTTAACCCTGCACAAAGGTTAGGAAATAGGTTGAGAAAGATCGATTTCCAGCACACGCCAAGAACTCAAAATAAATTCGCTGATGATCTTGCAACCATAGCATCCATGATACAACATCCTAAAAGAAGTCACAATGACCAGCTGGAGATAAGCATCAGGGAAGAGCACGCTTATTGTTTTCATGTGAAAGCAGAACTAGACGGTGAACCGTGGTATACCGACATAAGCGCATACTTGGAAAAGGAAGAGTATCCCAAAAATATCATAAGCAATCAAAAGAAGACCATCAGGAGAATGGCCAATAGCTTCTTTTTTAACAAAGGATTACTCTACAAGAGGTGCCCCAGTCTAGGGCTACTCAGATGTGTCGATGCCGTAGAGGCCACAAAATTGCTGGAAGCGGTAAATGTCGGGACTTGTGGTTCTCACATGAATGGGTTCGTAAATTGCTGGAAGAGGTAAATACCGGGACTTGTGGTCCTTACATGAATGGGTTCGTTCTAGCCAAAAAGATCCTAAGGGTAGGTTACTACTGGATGATAATGAAAACTGACTTCAGTAGATTTGTGCAAAGATGCCATCAGTGCCAGATTCACAAAGATCTAATTAGAGTCCCACCGAGTGAACTCAATGTCATGAGCTCACCTTGGCCACTTGTAGCTTGGGGAATGGACATCATTGGGCCCATAGAGCCAACCACATCCAACAGACATTGCTTCATTTTGGTCACCATAGACTACTTCACAAAATGGATCGAAGCTACTTCCCATAAGTTGTTAATGAAGAAAGTGGTAGCAGACTTTGTGCGAAATAACACTATATGATGATTCGGTATACCAGAGTAAATCATAACTGACAACGGAGCAAATCTAAATATCCATATAATGAAGGATATTTGTGAATAGTTCCGCATAACCTATTGAAATTCTACCTCCTACAGGCCATAAATGAATAGAGCCGTAGAGGCAGCTAACAAGAACATCAAAAGGATACTAAGAAAAATGACAGACAACTACAAATGTTGGCATGAATAGTTACCCTATGCATTTCTAGGATAACAAATGACAACTCAGACCTTAACAGGAGGAACTCTATATTTGCTCGTCTATGGTATTGAGGCAGTTATACCAGCTGAGGTAGAGATACAGTGACTCAGAATTTTCGAGAGGGTCTCGTCACAAGATAACATTCAACTGGGGCAAACCTTTCAAGGGAGTATCAAAAATTTTGCCAGGACAAACGAGGAGCACTCTTGGAGTGCCGAGGACGGTCAAAGAACCTCGCTCAAAGCGTATGTGTCATGACAATGAGATAATTACTTTTCAGTATGATAAAATAGTTTTAGTCAAAAATTATTTTATGATCAATGTTTTCCAAAAATATTTTTTTAAATCATAAGTTTAAATTCATCTCTCATCATACCGAGCAGAAGGGGGTCGATACTAAAAGCAGAGAAATGACACTGTAGAAGTCGATGGCACGGGTCCACCCCATAAAAACTAATAAATTTTCGGTGGTTGCAGGGTCCCAAATGGCGTCCGCTCAACAATCGACAAAAGGACAAAAAAAGATAATCGGCCATGATAGCAATAAAGGGACAAAATGGCAATCTGACTAAAAGGGTCACAGCCTACAAATGGATAAAGAAAGATAATCCAGACATGAAAGCCATAAAGGGACAAAAATGACAATTTGACAGAGAGGGTCACAATCGACAAAAGGACAAAAAAGCATAATCCGATCATGAGAGCCATAAAAGGATAAAATAACCATCTGACCAAAAGGGTCACAACTGATGAAAGGATGAAGTAAAGACGATTCAACCAAGATTGCTATATTTGTCATTTGCATGCCGAGAGAGTCATTCATGCTAACTGCCGAGAGGGCCATGCATACAAACCACCGAGAAGGCCATTCATACAAACCGTCGAAAGGGACATTCATTCAAACCACCGAGAGGGCCATACATACTAACTGTCGAGAAGACCATTCATGCAAAGTGCCGAGAAGGCCATTTTTTTAAGCCAACACGCTGTGAGGGCCATTGTTAAATACACATAATCCAAATGGTGTCACAAGTGGCATCCGCTCAACAAATACACATGAGCCAGATGGTGTCGTAGGTGGCATTCACTCAACAAATACATCTATACAAGACAGACTGTATCAGAGCTGGAATCTGCTCAATAAACACACACGAGTCAGACGGTGTCGGAAGAGGCATCCACTCAAAGTCAATAAATTCATATGAGCTAGATGGTGTCGGAATAGGCATCCGCTCAAGCAACATTCAACTGAAGAAGTCATACGAGTCAGACAGTGTCGAAGGTGTCACCCGCATAGAAAAGTCACCCAAGAGAGCACAACAAACACATCCATACAGGTATGTCAAAATAACCAATCAAACACGTCAATATCCTAGAAAATGGAAATAGGTCAAAAGCTACCAGAGGAGGAAAGCAAGCAGACCAAATCCAGAAGCATGCAGAGCAAATGTGAAACATTTTCTTAGGCAACAGATCGAGATAATATGCCAATGATAATCAACATCTCTGGACTTGTACTTGAAAATCACTCCATCACACTCAATCACAAGAGGAATTTTTACATTTTTTGAAACCTCGCAATCGGTCGGGCGCATACCGGATAGGATTTTAAAACTGACAAAGGCATTCCCGCATAAGGGATACCCTTTTCAACCTATTAAGTTGAACTACAAGTGATCTGATTCCCAAAACCGGAGAAATGTAGGCGAACTTAATACCCAAGGATCAGTCACATTCCAACAAAATTATTCCAAAACATTTAGTTCTGGGATTTTACTTTATTTAATTACTCTTCAACAGTCTAACTAAGTCGAACTACAAGTGGCCTAAATTCTCATGCAGTCTGAGATATGAGGACCCAGAGACCAGGGTCTAGCCACAATTTTCAAAAATTGCATAAAACGAGAAGTACTTTTAAGATGGTCGGCTAAAAACTACGTCAGTCAAATTTCGCAACTCATGGATGGCCCTGCCATTCCCGAACAAACAAGGGACAGTTATTGGAACCTAGTTTTTATCCTCCAATAAATTTATTTAATTATTCAGGATTCTTGATTCGCATACGGAACAAAATATACCTTTTAAAAGGCAAAAATGATTTTACAAAAATTATTCCGAAGATATTTTGTCACTTTATTTGATAATATATCATCCGGTATATGTATCGTATATCATATATTATTTTTACATTCATTTTGATAATTAATTGTAATTTCTAAAATTAAAGTAAAGATAATTTTTGCAAATCATCCAAATTCTCAATTTCAAAGTAATCAATATTTTATTCCATCAAAATTTAGGAACTGTTCAATTGAATAGGTTATTTAAAATTACATCGCAATTTTAAATTGCTTAGATCTGATTTTCGTTGATTTAAAATTTTAAATTTCCAAATAGTGTCAAAATTAGGCTCAAATATAAGCTATTAATCTAATTTGGTTATAATTGAAAAGCTTTTTGGTTATCTGTTAATTTTAAATATGTGTCATCATTGCTTTAATTTTCATTTAAATGCCAAGTTTGGCCGATTCATTTCTTTTTTTTTAATAGGCCGAGCCCAAGTCAATTGACTCGGACCCGACTCATTCCCCTTCACATAAGCGTAATACTCCCCCAAATCCCCAATTTTTTCCTTTTCATGAAAATTGAGAAAATCCCTAAGGCTTCGTCACTCTCCTTCTCTTATGCCATAAATGGCAAGGTCAACTCGTATGATCGGCTATGAAGAACTGTGTGGTCGAAAATTGCAAGAGCATTAATTTCACTTTACAATCCTCACCAAACGCCACCGTACCCCCAACACCAAAAGGAGAGGTTGCCACTCCTATTTTTGCTTTCTACTGTTACATTTTAATTGATCTTGTCCATTTGTAATTTCAAATGATCGCTTTTTATTAGTTGAGAACCCTTTTGGAGGAAATTTTCCCCCCAAACTTGTTCTCCCACATCGGATCTCTTCAACTTTGCTATTGTTCCATGAGTTCTATAAATTGAGCTCTTTTGTTTCATTTTTAAGGGTCGGATGTTTGAGTTTTGATTCTTGCATTGTTAAGAGTCATTTTCAAACTAAAAATTTATCGATTTAAGGCTTAATTGGGATTCAAGCCCTTTGGTGGAACCCAAACTAGTTTTAATTCAGTCTCCACAATCTTAAACATTTTGTTTTCTTGTCTGCGAGTTCTTGTGGTGTCGGAGTTGACGAAACAAGTCCCTACCTCGACCCTAGTCTGCCACTAAGAACGGTAATCCTATTGTCATTTGTGTTTACAGCTTTCTTAGTTAATTTACTTTGGATAATGATGTGATTATGTGTTATGTGAGTTTATCTAAGCATAAACATGACTTTTAGTTGAATGTAATGCTATCTTAAAGCATGAATTGATTTCTAGGACAAGTTGAGTAGTTGTAACCCTATTTAGCTTAATGTTTAATTGATAATCATGTGTTCATTGACTGTTATCCTAATTACATTAAGATAATTTTTGAATCATTAGAAAACATGCATACAGGGACTGCTTTGATCATTATCATGCTCACTCCTTAATCATAATTAGTACGTATGTCAAAATGGCACATTTAGGATATATTAGTCATTAAATGGTTGTGCATGGTCTAAAACTATCCTCACTGTTTTGGTGGGCTTAGCATTGACGTAGATGTGGAAATAATTTACTCTTAATGGTATTGTGTTGCTTAATGACCTTTTGTGTCACGACCCCTTTCAGGAATCGTGGTGGCACCTACATAATCATACCAAGTAGGCGAACCACTCCCAAATCATTCTCAAGACATGATATGTACATAAAATCAGATGAAATATAGTTACTATAAACATAGTCTCATAACCTAATGAGCGGGAAGAAGTGATAATCTGATACATCCAACAAACACCCCCAAGAGATCTAGTTTGGGCATGCAAGAGAACTAATGAAACCATAACAATCTGAGGAAAAGGGCATGCAGACCAAAACTGAAATACATAGTTTGAAATTTGTCTCTCAAGTAAGAACAAAAGACCATAAGTAGAGTAGAGTATCCAAGGTATGTTGGAAGGAGCATCCTCACCCTGAATACTGATGATCACAACTCTGACTCAGCCACGTGGTCCTGCAGAGGTGGAATATACTAAATCTGCATACAAAATAAATGTAGCAAGTGTAGCATGAGTACACAATGTACCCCCATAGACATCATAGGCCGACAACGATGGAAGATACATAATCAGAGATAAATATCAAGTTGACACCAAATAATCTTATACTAACAGTTCAATAACCTAAGTACGTCACATATTCAACATGTTGTTCACATAGTTCAACAATATATCACATATTAATAGAGAAAAATAAACCTTCCAAGCTAAGAATTCAACCATGGTGTTCATAATCACTTAATACACAGTTCATCACAATTCATCAATGAAATGGCAGAAGTATGTATGATATGAATGCAATGCATATGCAAGGTACCTTTCTCAACCTGGTATACAGTACGTCAAGGTTTAATTATGATCCATACACCCATGAGGGATCCACGAAGTCTATATACCACTCCTAGACAATCAAAATTCCACACACAAATCTGACTAGAGCCCATAACTCATCTGTTGAGTCTCAATCATATTGCAAGTGTGTACCTCCGCTCCCCGCGTATCAATATCATCTCAAGTGCCATAATCTAATTTTACTCTTACCTTTCCGATCTCTTGGACCACAGCATATCCATACCACTCTCACGTCAAATCACAGAACCATGAGTGTATGTATGCAATGACAATACAAGGCAAGATATCATGATTTAACAAGATTCAATCAAGTATAGAGATAATGTACACATGCTTCCAAGAGTTCAAGAACACATAGACAACCCAAGTCAAATCAGGATATCAATTGAAAGTATATGTGATGAGTAAACAAATAATAGCAAAAATGGCGACAAGCCCACATATGGCGACAAGATCGAATAATCAGCAATCGGAACAAGCATAAGGATAATTCCCCAAATTATCCCATCATCGCAGTTCAACACTGGTACCCACTCAACCGTTCATCACAACTGGTTGAGTGGGATCCCAAAACACCCCCAATATCCCTCAATATTTATAACTAATTACGTACTTTTACCATAGTCTCGAAAAGCTAAATCATAGCCTACCTCAAAGACAAACATGTGTGTAACAAAATCAAGCCTCTGAGATTGCCTTGCCCTTCATTTGTGTCTCGCGATAGTCAAAGTCTGTTCACATGTAATCATTAATACATAGCTAACATAACAAAAACAAGACTTTAAATACCCATCCTGGGCCCACACTACCAAGACTCAAACTTTTTTACACAAAAACCTTTATTACATACTAGGTAGTCACATCCTCAATTTAATTACAAATCTAAACACAATTGAACCTCCAATTGAATAATAATCTAAAAGCCCCATTTTGAATCCCTAGATTTTCTCCTTTTGAAAACAAACTTCTATAATCAAATTAGGTTTTAAAACATGATAGTCTAACATAACTCAATACTAATTCATGATATGAAGACCATTTGATCCATAAATCCTCATTAAAATCAACCATATAACTCTCTTAATCTCTCAATATGATTAACTCATCTTCCCCAACTCACATAATATGCTAAACCACTATTAAAAGAACCTATAATCATAACTTAAGCCACAAGAGGGAAATAATATATTACCTCAAGGTTGGAAATGCTCCTAAAACTCTAAAAATTACCCTTATGCGGCGCTGGTCTTGAAGTTAGCTATTTGGGGAATGAAAATCTAACCTAAAAATATTTATAAGCCACCTGAAAAGTACTTCCGCCCCAGCGGAATCGACTCTACTAGAGCAGACCCTCTCCGGCAGAAAAAGCTTCACTGGGGCGAGAGTCACTTGACAGCTCACACATCGCCACAGCGGACCCGACTCCGATGTGGAAAAAACACCCCAGTCCTCATTTCCCGCTTCAGCAAGCCAACCTCTCGCCAAGGAAACCCATCAGAGTGGATCCTGGTGCCATCATGGCAGACACCAAATGCCAGCAAAGGAAAACATCACAAATCCTCCATTAAACACCTAATACACTCCCGGGACCCTGTCGAACACAAGCTAAAAATGCTCCTCTAATGTGAACAACGCTACAAACTCATTCGTACCCACAGATTTAATAAATAACCGAGCTAAGGCATACTTTTCTAAAGAATCGTCTGAAACAAACTAAAAATCCAAAATTTATAAATAAGGCCACATAAAACATCCAATTACCTCGGGAAGTGAACCAATAACTTGAATAATTCATAAATTACCCTCTGGATCTACCGAAACCTGAAAACAAACTCATCTAGCAAAAAGTCAACTTTGAGTCAAACTAACCAACTCTAAGTTTCTAAACTTGGGCTTTTCATCCAAAACTCATACAAATGGACCTCGAGATCTTTGTTACACATCCTCGTACATCACTAACCCCACATAGAGTCTACATGAAGGGTCAAATAGGCAAATAAGGGTCTTTAGCTAAAAAAGACCAGATGGGTCGTTACATTTAGAAATGTTGTAAGATTGTTTCTTAGCATAACTTGTAGTCCTAGGACTGATATAATGATAAACTATTCTAAAGATGAGCTTAAGGGGTAATATGATGTCATAAGAATGATTAAAATGGCTAGTCTAATATTATATTGAACTATTTGAACCTAGAGATAACATATAGGGTCTGTTTAGGATAAACTTAAGCTACAATTAGATTTAGAATGATAGTCTTAGATAGATATGCTTGAGGTGACAAGTTAGTATAAACCCTTTGAACCATATGTGTTTCACTTGAGGTTCAGTTTCTAGTTGTAAAAATGAAAATAAGTTGATATTAGCTTCGTATGTCATGTCTTCTTGAAGAAATGGTTAAAAATGAAGTAGTTTAAGAACTCAGAATGCCTTAAAGTGTTAATAAACACTTTTTAGCTTATGTTTTACTAAATCATATTGTATATTAGAGTGGTTTGGGCTTGGTATCTGATGTAATGTGATACAAATGCTTACTTGAGTTCATTTTCTGATGTTGTTGCTCATTTCCTGTTAAAATATGAGTTTGTTTCAGTGATAAATGATTCTAATGCCCCTGTTAGGCTTAGTTATAGATTTATCAGCTTAAATCCTAAAAGATGGGAGTATGTTTGACTTGTGTGGGCCTCTAATCATATCTTGAACCATGTATCCCTTTTTGAATTCCTTGATATGACCTCATTATGTTTATGTGCTATTTTTTAAAGGCATTTAATTTGTTTCAACTTCAAAATATCATGTATACTATGCCTATTTGTACCTAAATTTGGTTCACATGAATGTTAACTTTTGAGAATATCAAGTGATATAAAGATATGTCATGAGTGTTATAATATACACATGTCTGGAAATATGTTCTTATATTGCATGCTGTAATTTCTAGTATAAAGTTTAAACCATAAAGAAATGAAAATCAGTCTTGAAGCATATATGTCCAGTTATAACTGTTACACCTCTTAGTTTTGAGCTCCATTGAATCGTCGATTAATACTTGAGTTTCAAGAAGAGGTACGATCTTACGAGAGGATAACCAAGGTTTATAACTTGTTTACGGATATTCCAGAGAATATGGAAGTTAAATGTATTGAAGGAAGTATGTTTCAATGAAAATAGGAAACTAGGCAACTTGACAGGACATATGATGGACTGTCAAATACTTTGAGGGACCGTGAAATACCCAGCCTGAGCTGTCAATCTTCCAGGAAGTTTGATGGGGAAGATTTATGGACCGTCAAAAGTTTGATGGTCCATCGAGTGTACCGTCAAAGTACGGTGGTGGAAAAATTTAACAGGTTTAAATTCAAGTATAATGATTTGGGGCTTCATTTTCTCTATGAATAGCCTTCCAATTGCACTCCAAATCCTCTATAATATATTAATTCGACCCAAGGTTAATCCAAAGACAAATTACGCAAGATTAACGTGATAATCCTCATGGTAATCATCATCTCTGTAGAGATGCGATTTTGGAAACCCTCGAGATTTGGGAAACTTGTTGTTTGAAGAAGTTTTTGTTGTGTTGAGGTAAAATGTATCCTCCTCTATCTATATATGTGATTAATTGATGATTTGGGATAAGTTGTGGAAGGATTTTCGTAACCGAAACCCATAACCCTATGAAATTATTGTATATGGACTTGTCAGGTGTTTTGATCACGATATGAGTTGAAATTAATTAATATATTGATTGTTGATGTTGTAAACCTTAGAGAGTATGCCGGAGAATCGTGGGGCCAAATTACATGTATACCCTTTTGCTAACAAGTCTAAGAACCTTTTAGGTTAAGATGATCGCTAAGATGCCTAAGTGAAGTTTCCTTATTAAGTATGGATTAGATTTTAATATTGACCCTTTGTTTGTTATAGATAATCAGTCGTGAAGAGTAAGAGATCTTATAGCACGACATATATCTTCATGGATAAGGTATGTAAGTCTATCCCTTTCTTTCAAAAGAATGAAATCTACAGGATTATCATTTTTGAAAAGAAACATTAAGAATTCCATTCTATTTGTCTATCAAAGTTGCATATTGAGAAGTATTCATTGTTATTCCGGTTCTTACAATCCTCGTTGTTGGTTATTGGTCGTATCATAAGTCTTCGAAAGGAAGCTTCTAAAATATAGTCATCAAGTCGACCAAAGAATCGTGCTAAGAATAGAGTCAAAGAGTTTATAAGTCTCTAAGAAGGTCAAAGAGCCATTGTTATCATAGTCTGTTGTTCACACCCCTTTGTTATTAACATAGTTTTCATTGGCATTGATATCATGCATGAATCATACACATATAGAGGGTCGGGTTGCATGTTACGAAATATATACATATAGAGGATCAAGTTGCACGTTCTGCAACATATACATTTATTGGATCGGGTTGCACGTTCCGCAACATATACATTTATTGGATCGGGTTACACGTTCTGCAACATATACATATGATGGATTAGGTTGCACATTCTGCAACACATACATGAGTTGGTATGCATATTGCATTGCATATTCATACACATACCCAAGGTTAATAATACGTTATACCTCTCACTATAAGACGAGGATGGTTTATACAATAAAGACTTATCTAGACAGGTTGTACTATATGTCAGAGTTTAATTGTTCGTCCACGTGGCTCAGGTTTCTTATGCTTTCCCTTACAGTTATTTACTTCATATTGCTTATATGTTTTTCCTTACCGTTTACACATTCATATTATTATTCATGCTTTACATACTCGGTGTATTATTTTGCACTGACGTCCCTTTTAATGGGGGCGCTCTGTGTTCATGCCGCAGGTTTTGATAGGGACTGCTAGGACACCTCAGTATGAGCTATTGATTTGAGTCGTTAGTAAGTGAGCTTCGTCTTCCCAAAGATTTCTGGTCATATATCTATGGAGCCTTTTGCAGACTTACGTACAGTATGGGTAGTTCGGGGCCCTATCCAACCATATGTCAGTTCAGTTACTCATAGAGGCTCACAGACTTATTTTGGTATGTACAGTATGGGTGTATAGCCTTGTCGGCTAAGTTAGCTTTTGTTAAACTGTGTTGTGACCTTGTAGATCACATTGTATATATGTGTTGGGTTAATCTCTCTTATCCATAGTTGATGTTGTGATATATCTCAGTACGGCCTTATAGGCCGGAAGTTCTTCTTGCACAGAAGACGAGTCATCAGAGTGGTTCGCTTGGGCTAGCAGGGCACCAGGTGCCGACCACATACCCTCTCCCAGTTTGGGGTGTGACAATCATGGTATCAGAGTAGGTCAGTCCAAGGGAGTTTGTGAGTAGTGTCTAGCAGAGTCTTAGTTATAGGTGTGTTGTGTACCATACTTATAAGCGAGAGATTGTCGGGCATTTAGGGATGGTTTCTGTTCTTTTATCTCAAAGATCGTGCAATAGAGTTGAGTTGTGAAAATTCTAGTATAATGCATTCTTTACCCAATTTTAGTTTTGATAATAACTAGAAAGACCTTGGTTAATTCATATTCAAAGCCAGCCCATGAAAGATTCTGATCAGATTATTGATACGTCAGAGATGCGAGTATGATATTGAAATTTTAAAGTATGAGCAATTTCCTTCCCTTTATATACGAAGGAAGCGATGCACGCTCAAAAAGATAAAACATGGACTCAGAAATTTAGGAGGAGTAAGGTGATGGAGGTACCCAACGTCTGAAGTATAAAAGATCATAACGAGGTCGAAATCCAAATAACAATGACCAAGGTAATGTTGTTCCACCTTTAGCAGTGATGGAATCCTAGTAAGAAGTAACTATTTCAGTTATTGATCTATTGATATCAATGGACGTAGTCTCAAAGGAAGTGGGACGTCAAGATATAGCAAGGATTTAGTACGATCCCAGCATGGACAGTACCAAAGAATAGTACGGTTAGGTAGTGATACCTCCCTTTTGGAAACATATACATGATGTACCTGGGAATCTTAACCAAATATGACCTTGAAAGAATTCAAAGATTAGAGGGCCAAGCGTGAAGCCCTTTATGCGAAAGATAAATATTTCCCTTGGTGAGACTCTTGTTAGAAAGTAGACGCGAGTAGGGAGTTAGACATAGGAAAGATTATATTATAAGGGTATAGACAAGGATAGAGGGTGAGATTGGTAGAAACAGAACGACGCAAAGATAAATGAAACACTGGAATAAAGGTATGAAATTACTAAGAGTCGTGAAATAAAGTATAGAATGATGGAAAGTCATGGCCAATAAAGATAGAAAGTGCTAACGCAGTGACGGTTAGGGGCACCCATCAGAAGGTGTGTACCTGACGTGCCCAGGAAATAAATGGTCAAATATGACTTTTAAGAATATTGAAGGTCCATGGGGCAAGTAATGAGCCTTTTATGTGCAAGGTAAATGTTTTTCCCAGAAAGGCTTATGTCTAGAGTAAAGCAGGAATTTCAAATGCCTAGAAATTAGGGCAATTAAGAAGGAAGACATTAAAAGTAAGAACATTTTTTCTTAAGTATTCAGACTAAGATAAGGAGTAAGGATGATAGAAAGAGGATACAATAAGGATGAGGGACGTTGGAATAAATGCGAGGAATGACTGAGAGTCGTAGAGTAAAGTATGATAAGGTGACCAGAGCACAGTTAAGTAAGACAAAAAGGTAAGAATAAGTAAATATTGAGTCGAGAAGAAGAAGGTGTTATGAGACCAAGCATTTAGGAAATTTAAATTAATAATGGTAAGCAGAATATATCGATCAGATGATCTAGCTCCCTTAATCAGGAGACACCGAAAAAAAAGGATTTTCTTAGTCAAATGAAACATGTGTCGGAAACTCGGGGGACGGCTATAACCAAAAATATTGAGAAATTATGCCGTAAAAAATCAAATAGTAAGAGAATAAACGACAAAAAAGAGCAATCCTTAAAGGTTATCAAGAAAGAGTCTTAAAGTTAACGTCTTGATAAGAAGATAAAAAGTCTATTACGACGAAACATGTTAGTTGCGAACACATGTCATCCTATGTCTACAACCGATTCAGTGGTCTCTATTCAGAGGGTATTGCTCTAAGGTAAGTTATAAATTATTAAAGGATCACAGGCTACAGAGAATGTCGATCTAACAACTCGATATTTCACGAAGAAAGTCCTCAAGCACAAAGAGTGGCATATGGGATATAGTATGGGAAAGAACCAATATAGACTCATATGATGGTTTAGTAAGCAAATGTGGAGGTTACAATGAGGAATTCCCATACAAACAAGATTGTGTTATCCCGTTATGGATATGCTATGTCTATTAAATGGTATTTAGGTATTAATGTTAAGAAAGGATGTGTGGTAGCCTTCCAATTAGAAGAGTTAAAGTAATAATAAGAGCCTTCAGACATACGAGACTCATAAAGGAAAATATGAGGAGTGATCAAGACAGTGGCACATGTAAACCCATGAGGGGTCATTCAGAAGTAATAAATAGAAGGGTAAGTCAAGTTACGTTGAGAAATGATGTATGTGAAAGCCTAGAAGCATGCTAGCCAGAAGATCAGATGAGCCGTTAGTTGATATAGAATTTTATATGTCACACCCCAACCATAGGGGGTGGCCGGAACCCAGTGCCCAAAGGCCTGAGCATACCACTAGTATCCGAATCCTAAAACATGATACTTGGGCCAACAAGGCCTTCAATTAACTATAGATGACAAGACTAAAGGATAACCTGCACACAAAAGAGTCCCAGCAGGATATATACGTATGAATAGATAGCCAAGGCCGACAAGGCCACAATACGAGTATACTGCTAACTAGGGATGACAACGGATCGGATCTGGACCGGATCCTACTAGATCCAGATCTAGATCCATTTTTCATACTTGAATCCAGATCCGGATCCATATAAATCATATCCAAATTCGGATCCACCGGGTCCACGGATCGGATCTGGATCCACATGTAAATTTTTTTGCCTTGTTAAGAATGTAATCTTGCTAAGAATTTTTTTTGAACTGACAAATGATTTTTACTTGGCTAACAGTTTACTGTGTTTCAATTTTTCATATGAGATATTTTATTCGTTGTCTCGTTTTGATTGTGAGCTAATAATTGAAAATGTTGGACAATGACAATAGTTGTGGAAAATGCTGACTAGTATTTCCACAATGCAGAACTTGCATGTGCTTGGAATATTCACAAATGAAGTGAATATAATTTTAACTACTTGTTTATGGAGATGTTAGTCATTCACTAATATAACATTGATTTTATTATCGAAGTTAACTCTTTATTTTTTGGTTTTTGAGTTAACGCGGGGATAATTTAAACTTGTTTTGATAATTAAACTTGAAATGATGTGCTTAGCAATTTTAAGAAAATACTTATAAATTACATTCTAGGTTATGAATATATTTAATAAAAAATGGATCCACGGGTCGGATTTGGACCGGATACGGATCTCAAATACAAGATCCAGATCCGGATCCGATCCATCGAAACGGATCCGGTCCTCCGGATCTGTCGGGTCCAAATTTTGAAGATCCATATCCTATAAAACGGATCTGGATCCACCGGATCCGGACCGGGTCCAGGATCCACTGCCATCTCTACTGCTAACAAAAGGAGTCGATAAGGAAACAACATCCAATATATATTGTACACATATTTGCAAGCCTCAAAGAGTCATAAAATCATACCAACATGTTAGGACAGAGCCCCGCCATAGCCCAAAATACTAATATCATATGCATCAGTACCTAAAACTCTTGTAGTGCAACTCCTGAGAGAAGGGAGTGCGACAACAACATGGCTAAGCAGATCACCTACTGAGGAGGAGCATCGTTCTGTCTATTTGTACCTGCGAGCATGAACACAGTTCCCTAGAGAAAGGCATCAGTATGAAATATGTACTGAATATGTAAGGTAGGTAAAATATGTAAACATGAGATATAACATGAAATATATGAAAATAAGAATTATCCTGAAACTCATGACAACCTCTACGGGCCTACTTTGTTATACTCAGAAACATGAGTATGCATATTTGTAAAAATCATGCCATTTTAAGGGGAAAATCATATCATACCGTATATATATCTTACTCGGCCTCGATAAGGACTCGGTCATACCCGGCCTAAATGTGGGACTCGGTAATGTCTGATATCAAAATAACTACAGCTGGGTGCATATCTAATTGTCATACCTGGACGACTATAGCGTGGCTCGGTAATAAAAACATACATATATATAAGTCTAATGCAAGACAGACTCTATCAGATACCATAAACAGAGCCAGAGTGACCTATTGTCGTTATCATTTGACTATTGTTATTGGCGCTACGTTCAAGTATCCAGATATAAACACTTGAGACTCATATAATCCAAGAGACATTATGAACAAATAGTAGTCATGGATTATGATTGATTCATCAAAGAAGATCTTTTGCTACTTCATTTTATCGAGAGATTTCCATTTAAAGAAACAACGTATCGATTCATGCCAAGAAAGAAGGTTTGTCTTACATACCTTATCCTTGATGTTATAATTGCCTTGCACGCTATCGCATGCCTTAGGAATAGCTATCTATAGCAACAAATATTGAATCTATATTTCCAATAAGAAATTTCATTTAAGTATCGTGTCGACATTCCTAATACCAAACGGGTTCTTAAATTTCTTAAAAAAGATACTTATGTAGTTTGATCCCCCGATTCTCCGAAATAACTCTTCTTGGTTTCATAATACCAATAATTAAATTTTTTTATCAATATCAATTCATAATCCAAGCAAAACAGCCCACAATCATATTCTCATAATTTCACACGTCTATAAGTTTCGATTACGAAAATCCTTTCATAAATTATTCCGAATCAACAACTAACCATAGTTATAAGATAATGGAAGATAGATTGTATCTCCATACACCCAAATCTTCTCAAAACAGGACTTTGCCCCCAAATTCAAAGGGTTTCTAAACTCGATTCAATGCGAAGGAAGTAATTACTATGATAATCACGAAATTAGTAGTGTTAATCTTATGTAATTCGGCTTAGATTCGATATTGGGAGGTTGGGATACTTTAGAGAGGATTTTTAAGAGTGTGCTTGCTATGGTTTTTGGAGAAAATGATTGAGAAAATCGCATAACCTGTATATAAACCCGAAAAAAATTTCCACAGTCGGAATTCAATGGTGGGATCGACGGTCCGTCGAATGGTCAACAGTCTGTCAATCCTTTCTGTTAGTGTATTTTATGGTCCCTCATGGGAGTTTCATAATCCATCAAATACCCTGATTTCGTCAAAACATATTTCCTTTGATCTGTTTGACTTACCAATACTCTGGTACTTCCATAATCATGTCGTAAACCTCTATTATCATTTCTTAAGGATGTACCTCTTCCTGGGATATTGGTATTTATGAACAACATGGTGAAACGGAAACTACGAGGTGTAACATCCTTCCTCCTTAGGAACATTCATTGTCGAATGTTGAGGATATTCTTTAACTCTCAAGGGTTCTAAAAATTTTGGCAGAGTTTCCATTGTAAACAGGACTATCCAAAACCTGTTAAACAACCCAAATACATATACAATACCATATAGGGTAACATAATAATAAAATCATATCAACTAGGCCTCACAGGACCGTCTGTATGTACCATAATCAAGAAGGTTGGATATAACTCACCTCAATTATCCTCTGTCGTTCTCAAAGCTACATCTGCCACATTTGCCTCCATGTTAACACCTAAACAAGACATATGACTTAGGTTTGTCGAATAGAATAGAAATGAGAGAATCATATCGCACGAATGTCAGTATCAACCTAAGGGATAAATTAAGTAAGGATATATGGATTGCATATCTTCTTCGACCTCCCAAGTCATCTATTCTATATTGTTATTCCTACATAACACATTGACAAAGGTAACTTCCTTAGTCCTCAGCTTCTGAACTTGCCGATCTAGAATAGCTACTGGAGTCTCTTTATAGGTCAAATCGTCGGTGATCTATATGTCCTCTATGGGAGTGATGCGGGAAGGATATCGTATGCACTTTCGTAACATCGACATATGACACATCAGGTGAACTGCCTCCAATTTTGAGGGTAACTCAAGCTCATAAGACACTCGGCCTATTCTGTGGATAATATTATATGGTCCGACGTATCTGGGGCTAAGTTTTCCTTTCTTGCCAAATATCATGACTCTTTTCATTAGAGAAACCTATAGGAATACCTAATCGCCAACGACAAACTCTAAGTCATGACATTAAACATCTTAATAAGATTTACGCCGACTCTCGGTAGTCAATAAGCGCTCTTGAATTAGCTTCACTTTCTCCACTGCCTACTGGACCAAGTTGGGACCTAGTAACTCGGCTTCACCCAGTTCAAACAAGCTAATTTGGGATCTACACTTTCGCCTATACAATGCTTCATACGGGGCCATCATGATACTAGAATGATAACTGTTATTATAAGCAAACCCGATAAGGGGAAAATGATCATCCCAGCTACCTTTGAAATCCAATACACAAGCTCGTAGCATGTCCTCGAGTGTTTGTATTATACGCTCAGCCTGACCATCGGTCTAAGGATGAAAGGTCATACTAAGGTTCACTTAGGTGCCTAAACCTTTCTGAAATGATCTCTAAATGTGAGCCATAAACCGAGTACCTCTGTCGGATATAATAGAGACCGGAACACCATGTAGCCAGAATATTTCCTTGATGTATAGCTTGGCGTAATCCTTAGTTGAGAAGGTAGTACGAACGTCTAAGAAATGAGGTAATTTTGTTAGCCTGTCAAGCATAACCTAAATAGAATCAAACTTTCGATAGGAATGGGGTAATCCGGTGATGGAATCCATATTGATCATTTCCCATTTCTTAGTAGGGATTTCCATATGTTGTATCAAACCTCCAGAATTTTGATGCTCTGTCTTATCTTGCTGACAATTTGGGCACTGAGCTATAAATGTCGCGATATTTTTCTTTATGTCATTCCACCAGTAAACATGTCGAAGGTCATGTACATCTTTGTCGATCTAGGATGAAAAGAATATTTTGAATGGTGGATTTCGTCCATAACTTGCTCTCGAAGTCCTCCTACATTAGGTACTCATAGCCGACCTTGATATCTAAGGACTCCATCTCCTGTACATTCCAATATTGGCTTCTTTTGTAAAGGAATTCCTTCTTTCATCCGAACTAACTTGGAGTCTTCAAACTTTCTCGCCTTCACCTCTACTATCAGGGATGATTCTGTGGTGTTCTACACTACTACTCCACCATTGTCCATCTACAAAATTCGCACATTTAAACTAGCTAAGCGACATAGTTCTTTGGTCATCTCTAGCTTATTGTCACCAACATGAGATCGTGAGTCGTATAGTTTAACTCATGCATTCTTAATTGCCTTGAAGCGTATGCTATGACTTTCTCATGCTACATCAAAACACATATCAAACCGACTCTGGAGGCATCACAGTAAACCACATACCCATCGGTACCTTCGGGAAGGGCTAACACCGGTGTAGATGTCAACCTGCATTTTAACTCTTGAAAACTATGCTCACACGCATCTGTCCATTGAAACTTAGCTTCCTTGTGAGTGAACTTATTCATAGGTGCGGAGATAGAAGAAAAAACCTCCATGAATCTCCAATAATATCCTGCTAAGCCTAAGAAGCTAGGTATTTCGGTTAGTTTCATGGGTCTCGGCCAATTCTTTATGGCTTCAATCTTTTGATGATCCGCCTTAATGCCTCCAAGTGAGACAATATGGCCCCAAAACAAAACAGAATTTAACCAGAATTAGCATTTGGAAAACTTGACATGTAGCTTACAGTCTTGAAGCTTATGTAATACCACTCGAAAGTGATTTGCATGTTCGTCTTCCGATTGAGAATATACCAGAACGTCATCAATAAACACTATTACGAAGATATCCAGAAATGGCTTAAATACCCAGTTTGTTAAATCCATGAAGGTTGCCGTCGCATTAGTTAGGCCAAAAGACATAACAAGAAACTCGTAATGTCCATATCTAGTCTTGAAAGTGGTCTTTGGAATATCTTTCTCCTTAACCCACAACTAATGGTATCCAGACTTGAGATCAATCTTCGAAAAATACTATCACCTTGCAACTAATTAAAAAATCATCATTTTTTTGTAGCGAGTACTTGTCCTTAATGGTTACCTTATTCAACTAGAGCACCCCACGAGAATATACTGGGTCGAGTAAAGCCTTTCTTTAAAATATCCTTCAACTAAGCCTTCAATTCCTTTAGCTCTACATGAGCCATTCGATACAGAGGAATAGATATAGGTTGGGTATCTGGGAGCTCATTGTGGCGAATTCAATCTCCCTTTCGAGAGGAATGCCAGCAAGTACGTCGGGAAATTCACTTACGACAAGAACGGACTGAAGAGTTGGGGAATTTGCCTCCGTGTCCTGAACTCGCACTTTGAGATCATCTTCCGAGCCTTAAGATAGGAAATAAACCTACCCTTGGGTGCTGCAACATTACCTTTCCATTCCATGATGGGCTCATTTGGGAAATTTAAGCGAATGATCTCCGTCCAATAATCAACATTAGCATAGCAAAAATCCAGCCAGTCCATGCCCATAATGACATCAAACTCCACCATATCTAGTTCATTTGAGTCAGTCGTCGTATGAAGATCATGTATATTTACATCACAATCTTTATATACTCGTTTAACGATTATAGGTTCACACATAGGCATACACACCTCAAATGTCTTATGTAACAATTCCGGTTGTTTCCTACACTTACTAGCAATAAAGTGTGTAATATAGGATAAAGTAGAACCCAGATCTATCAAAACATATATGACATGAGATAAGACAGATAGTATACCTCAAATTAGATCCTGCTCTTCTACTTCTGCCTCTACTAGCCAGTGCATGTGTGCCTTACCCTGGGGGGCGCACTGATGAAGAAGAAGTTGCCACAGATCCAGTCAGTTTTGTCACACCGCCTCCACCTCTCATCGGACAAAACCCCATAATGTGCCCAAGCTGCCCACATAAATGTGGGAGATGTCCATATTCAGATTCAACAAAACCAAGTATGGCCTCAAACCATTAACAAACTGATGTACTCGATCGCTCATATCAGTCATAATCATGGGAGTATACATTTCCAAGGAGTTAAACTGCAAGCTATATTTCCTGATACTTATATTGCCCTATTCCAGATATGGAAACCTATTTTGCCTAGCTTGTCGAAGCTCGACAGGCAAGTACTCGTGTAAAAATACCTCAAACAACTCCCTCCAGCCTAAAGGTAGGGCTTGAGGTCCCCAATTCTGCTCCTAAGTCTCAAACCAGGTTACGGCCACGTCTCGTAGTCTATAAGAAGCCAACTCTATTTTTTCGGCATCCGTTGCATGCATAACTCGTAAAGTCTGTTGCATTCTATCCAGGAAGTTTTGTGGGTTCGCATTAGGGTCTATTCCCATAAATACCGGAGGATCCAAGTTAACAAAATCCCAAACCCTTGCACTCACATCTCTGTCAGCAACACCGGGAGTCTGACGCTGGGCCTGAGAGACCACAAGTCGAGTCAATAGTTTTACCGCACTCTGCATATCCATATCCTAATTGGTGGTAGCTGAAGGAGGAACTGGAGGTATATCAGCTCTTTCTTCTCCTTTTAGAGGTGGTGGTGGGTGTGGAGTCATGAAGGCCCGAGATATAGCCTCATCTTGCTACTCTTGTCTCCTCGAACCAGCGGGTGGTGCATGACTGGCACATTCTCCTACCTCCTCGTCTACCCTTCGCATGGCTTCTTTTCGTCGACTCATAGGCTATAACTGAGAAGATAAACAAGATGAAAATTAGGTGTGAACACTTATCATTTAGCGCTATTGCACAATCTAGATCAGAAACAAAAGTAACCATGCTAAATATCATGTAGCCTCCTGTTTATAAGTGTGATGCACAACACACCCATAAATAAGACTCTACTAGATATATCTTGCAAACTCCCTAGGAAAAAACCTGCTCTGATACCAAGTTTGTCACACCCCAGCCTTGGGGGGTGACTGGCACCCAGTGCCTGAAGGCCTGAGCCTACCACTGGTATCCGAATAGTGAAATATGAAAGTTGGACCGACAAGGCCTCCAATTAACTATAGATAACAAGACGAAAGGATAACCTGAACACAGAAGAGTTCCAGCAGGATATATACATATGAACATATAGCCAAGGCCAACAATACAACAATACGAGTATACTGCTAACAAAATGGGCCAACAAGACCATAACATACCAACATCTACTGTACACAAGTCTGAAAGCCTCTAAGATTCATAAAAACATACCAACAGGTCAGGACAGGGCCCGTAATACCCCCAAACTACTAATATCATATGCACCAGTACCTAAAACTCCTATAATGCAACTCTTGAGGGAAGAGAGTGTGACAAGAACATGGATGAGCAGATCACTTACTGAGGAGTGTCATTCTGTCTATTTGTACCTGTGGGTATGAACATAGCACCCCCAGAGTAAGGCATCAGTATAAAATATGTACTAAATATTTAAGGCATGTAACATATATAAATAGGAGATATAACATGAAATATATGGAAATAAGAATCAACTTGAAACTCATGACAACCTCTGGGGGCCTACTTTGTCATAATCAGAAACATATGTATGCATGTCTGTAAAAATCATGCCACTGTGAGGGCCAAATAATATCATACTATATATAATATATATATTGTACCCGGCCTTGATGAGGAATCGGTCGTACCCAGCCCAAATCTGGGACTCGGTAATGTCTGATATCATACCAACTACAGTTGGGTGGATATCTACGTGCCATACCCGCACGACTATAACGCGGCTCGATAAGAAAATAAGTACATATATATAAGTTTAATGCAAGACAGACATCAGATACCATAAGCATAGCCAGAGTGACCTATTATCGTTATCCTCCAACTATTGTTATTGGCGTTATGTTCAAGGATCCAGATATAAACACTTGGGACTCATATAACCCGAGAGACATTATGAACAAAGAGTAGTCATGGATTATGATTGATTCATCAAAGAAGATCTTTCACTACTTCATTTTATCGAGATAATTTCATTTAAAGAAATAACATATAGATTCATGCCAAAAAAGAAGGTTTGCCTTACATACCTTATCCTTGAGGTTACAATTGCCTTACACGCCCTTACATGCCTTACGATAGCTATATATAGCAACAAAGAGTTGATATCAATATTGAATCTATATTTCCAATAATAAATTTCATTTACGTATCGTGTCAACAATCCTAATACCAAAAGGGTTCTTAAATTTCTTACCAAAGATACTTATGTAGTTTGGTCCCCCGATTCTACGAAACAACTCTTCTTGGTTTCACAATACCAATAATATATTTGTTTATTAATATCAATTCATAATCCAAGCAAAATAGTCCACAGTCATATGCTCATGATTTCACATGTCTATAAGTTTGTATTACAAAAATCCTTTCATAACTTATTCTGAATCATCAATTAACCATAATTATAGATAAGGGAAGATGAATTTTACCTCGATACACCCAAATCTTCTCTAAACAGCGCTTTGCCCCCAAATTCCAAGTGTTTCTAAACCCGATTCAACACGGAGGAACTAATTACTATGATAATAACAAAATTAGTAGCCTTAATCTTATGTAATTCAGCTTAGATTCAATCTTAAGAGGTTGGGATACTTTAGAGAGGAATTTTAGGAGTGTGCTTGCTCTGGTTTTAGGAGAAAATGATTGAGAAAATCGCATAACCCACATATATACCTAAAACAAATTCCACCGTAGGAATTCGATGGTGGGATCGACAGTCCGTCAATCCTGACTGTCGTTCTGGCAGGGTATTTTATGACCCCTCATGGCAGTTTGACGGACCGTCAACTGTCTCATCAAATTTTCCAAGTCCATGATTTTGTTGAAACGTATTTCCTTTGATCCGTTTGACTTTCCAATACTCTGGTACTTCCATAATCAAGCCCTAAACCTTCATTACCCTTTTGTAAGGTCGTACCTCTTCCCATGACATCGGTATTTATCAAGGACACGATGAAATGCGAGCTACGGGGTGTAACATCATATTATAGGATGGTCTCAAAGCCTGGAGTTCTAATTTCATCATAAGTAATCTCAACTCTTAGGGATTATATCAGATAGAAACTAACGGGAAACAAAAGTACTAGTATGAAACAAATCGAGATAAAGGAGTATGAAACCTGGAAATGAAGGCAAACAATTAGAGGTCATGCTCAGAGTAGTACCACTAGAGAAAAAGCAAGAGTAAGAGTAAGAATGATAAGTACGAATAGTTAAAAGGCCCAAGATCCTGTAGGAATATATGACGATGTGATTGTTGTAAGTATATTGCTAAAATAATGTTAGCCAATAGACAAAAGAGGAATTTACTCTGAATGTGGAGGTTTGAGTATGGATGTGTACACAAATAGGGGAAGATGTCAATAGTTCATTTCTAACTATGTTGATCGAATGAGACATCAAAAGTTGACTTCGGTATGGGACTTAACCTAAGATGGATAAGAAACTCTTGAATAATAAGGGTTGAGATAAATTAGTATGTTGCAATGAACATATTCCAAATAAACAAAGAGATGAGGTTATTTATGCTTAAGAGTGGTTGGGAAAGCCAAAGAGAATTTCACACCCAACATTCTAAGCCGACAGCAGTAAGCACACATTGGAGGTGCAATGTGATATCTTTAGTAACCACGAAGACCTCTGATACACCCATAAGCTACAATGGTCGAATTCAAAGATAAGATTCTGCCATAGACAAGTTACAGTAATACAAAAACTTATGAGCCTTCTTAAAGAGAATAATTGTTCTCGATCTTGAACGTAAATAAAGAATATCCAAGATGATACAGTATAGCATGATTCTCCTAATTTGAGATGTTTCAGAAGTTAGACTTCAACAGAAGGTTATTTCATGAATGCTATGAAAAGGCAAGATTATAGAATTATTCCTTCAACCATTTGAGAATACAAGTATGGGACTCAATAAAGATAGAAATATTATACTAAAACTCAATGATTCCTCCCTTAAATGATGAAATAGAGGAATAACCATACATGGATTCGATCCTATTACAAGTTAAAGAGAAAGTTTGAAGAACAAAGTCAAGTTAAAGAGAAAGTTTGATAGAACAAAGTGACAGCCTTCAAGACAACATAAGAAAAAAGGTATAAGCAATTTAGCCCATCTAGAGGTCGGGAAAAGAGAAGATCCGCTAAAAAGCTTCAACAGTTAACAAGATCAAGGAGTCCAATTTTAGAACTCCAATGATGATAGAGTTGTAGTGCACAAAGTATCAATGTCGCCTCTGTGGTAAAGTAAAGAAGTAACAATGTGGGAAATCATAGTTAATACTACCGAAAGAGAAGGTTCTGCGATAAAGAATGCCAATGTTTAAGTTAAAGGGCCATAGAGTTCTTTGATACCTAGGTTGATCATGTGTCTTGCATCTAGCTAATTACATGACAACATTAGAATAAAGGTTTTTCATTCTCGCTATTCTATTTGTCCGAGTTCGACGAAGACGTACCACCCTACCCAAGACAGGGACTGAGGTAACAATGAAAAAGCAAAGCAGTGCCAAGATTTGGCATAGAGACCCCATGGTTAGCTAGTAATGATAAAGCATTAGAGGCCCAGTGGGCTAGTGGAGAGAAATACAAATTACCACCTGGAAAGGATAAAATTACTCAAAGATAAAGTGTAGTATGGATTTATCCCTAATCTTATCAAAATTGTTGCTTCAGGTAATCAATTGTAAACAGATATATAAGTTTGACCCATTTCTTGCCAAGATAGAGTGATCCGCACAGTAGAGGATTATACTAGCTATACATTGGAAGGGATGGTATGATTTCGGAAAATTTTAATTGTCTAATGAAGAATGACGAGATTTGAATACAGTAAAATTCTAAGACTTCTCTAGAAAGCTTTGGAAGAATAGGGGAAGCCTTGATATAGCTCATTCCTAGAGAGGTGGTCAGGCCAAGCACATGATTCATGCGCTCAATGATATGATGCAGGCATGTATGCTTGATTTAAAAAGGAATTGGGATGGTCATTTACCCCCACTACGAGATGCATATTATAAATATTATTACGTCACCATCAGGATAGAGCCTTATGAGACCTGGTCTGGGTAGGAATAAAGATCGTCTATGGATTGACTTGACGTAAGAAAATGAGACTTGCTTAAACTTGGGTTAGTCTTGTTAGTTACCCAGAATGTGGAAGAGATAAATGTTCTTTAGAAGTAAGTGTTAATAATCCAAGATTTCCAGAAGTCACCCACCGATATGCGATGCTGAGACTTAAAGAACACCGCTCATGATTGGGTATCCCTAAATATTTTACTCATAAAGGGTGTAACGAGAATTCGACTAGAAAAGAAAATTTAAACCACATATATAGCAAGTCGTATGGTATTACTTAGAGACCCAACTAAATGAACCTTGAGCTTGAGAGTACCTCCATACCCAGAGGAAATTTATTTCGTTTCTCTCATAATGATATTATAAAGGTACATAGGAGATTTCTCGTGTGTGTTGTAGCTAGGGGGTGTTCAGATTACTCAAGATATATCCTATGGGGAGGTCCTAAATATGATTCTTTAATATTAGTTCCAAAAGTTTCGGACTGAGCAGAGAGCATCCATTAAAGTGCTATGGAGGAATAACAATGCAGAAGAGATGACTTAAGAAGCCGAAGAAGATATGAAGTCCAAATATCCTTACCTATTTCAGTCTTTAGGTGTTGATATTGAGATAGATAGGATAGGTGCAGCTCAGAATACATGAGAGGACAGTTAAGGTAAGTTATGGCTAACCTTCTCAATTCTTACGTATATAGATGGTCGTGTGCGGCCAGCTTGAATTTATTTTGTGATTATGTTGCCCTGTGTGGCATTGAATATACATTTGGGTTGTTTACCAGGTTTTGGATAGTCCTGTTTACAAAGAAAACTCTGCCAAAAATTTTATAGCCATTAGAGGTTAAGAATATCTTTAGCATTCGTGGATGAATATTCCTAAGGGGGGAAGGATGTTACACCCTGTAGTTTCATGTTCTGTCATGTCGTCGAATGATACTTGAGTCCCGAGAAGAGGTACGACCTTACGAAAGGATAACCAAGGTTTATAACTTGTTTACGAAAGTTTTGTAGTATATGGAAGCAAAAAAGATTGAAGGAAGTACATTTTGACGAAAATGGGAAACTGGGAAACTTGACGGCATATATGACGGATCATCACATACCCAGCCTGAGCCATCAATCTTCTAGAAAGTTTGACGGGAAAGATTGACGTGTCCGTCGAGTGTACCATCAAAGTACGACAATAGAAAATTTTGATAGATTTAAATTCGGGTATAATGATTTGGGGCTTCATTTTCTGTAGGAACAACCTTCCAATTGCTCTCCAAATCCTCTATAATTTATTACTTCTACCCGAGGTTAATCCAAATCTAAATCATGTAAGATTAATGTGATAATACCCACGGTAATCATAGAAATCATCATCTCCGTAGAGAGGTGACTTTGGAAACCCTTGAGATTGGGGCAAAAATCCAGCCAACTTATGCCCATAATGACATCAAACTCCATCATATCTAGTTCATTTAAGTCAGTCGTCGTATGACAATCATATATATTTAAATCACTATCTCTATATACTCGTTTAACGATTACAGGTTCACCTATGGGCGTAAAAACCTCAAATGTCTTATGTAACAATTCTGGCTCTTTCCCACACTTACTAGCAATAAAGGATGTAATATAGGACAAAGTAGAACCCAAATATATCAAAACATATATGTCATGAGATAAGATGGATAGTAAACCTCAAATTAGATCCTGCTCTTCTACCTCTGCCTCTACCAGCTAGTGCATGTGTGCCCTACCCTAGGGGGCGTACTGATGAAGAAGAAGTTGCCACAGATCCAGTCAGTTTTGTCATACCGCCTCCATATCTCATCGGACAAAACATCATAATATGACCAAGCTACCCCATAAATATGGGAGATGTCTATATTCGGATTCAACAAAGTTTTCATGCACTCATTCACCAAGTGTGGCCCCAAACCATTAACAAACTGATGTACTCGATCGCTCATATAAGTCACAATCATGGGAGCATACCTTGCCAAGGAGTTAAACTGCAAGCTATATTTCCTGATACTCATATTTCCCTATTCCAGATGTAGAAACCTATCTCGCCTAGCTTGTCGAAGCTCGACATGCAAGTACTCATCATCTCCGTAGAGAGGTGATTTTAGAAATCCTCAAACTTTGAGGGACCGTGAAATACCCAGCCAGAACTGTCAATCTTTCAGGAAGTTTGATGGGGAATATTTATGGACCATCAAAAGTTTGATGGTCCATTGAGTGTACCGTCAAAGAACGGTGGTGGAAAATTTAACGGGTTTAAATTTGAGTATAACGATTTGGGGCTTCATTTTCTCTATGAACAACCTTCCAATTGCACTCCAAATCATCTATAATATATTACTTCGACCCAAGGTTAATCCAAAGACAAATTACACAAAATTAACGTGATAATCCTCGCGGTAATTATCATCTCTGTAGAGATGCGATTTTGAAAACCCTTGAGATTGGGAAAACTTGTTGTTTCAAGGAGTTTTTGTTGTTTTGAGGTAAAATTTATCCTCATCTATCTATATATGTGATTAATTGATGATTTGGGATAAGTTGTAGAAGGATTTTCGTAACCGAAACCCATAACCCTATGAAATTATTGTATATGGACTTGTCGGTTGTTTTGATCAAGATATTAGTTGAAATTGATTAATATATTGGTTGTTGATGTTGTAAATCTAAAAAGGTATGTTTTGAAGAATCATGGGGCCAAATTACATGAATACCCTTTTATTAACAAGTCTAAGAACATTTTAGGTTAAGATGATCGCTAAGATGCTTAAGTGAAGTTTCCTTATTGAATATGGATTAGAGGTTGATATTGACCCTTTGTCTGTTATAGATAACCGCTTGTGAAAAGTACGAGAGCTTATAGCACGACATATAGCTCTGTGGATAAGGTATGTAAGGTTATCCCATTCTTTCAAAAGCATGAAATCTATAGGATTATCATTTTCGAAAAGAAATATTAAGAATTTCATTCTATTGTCTATCGAAGTTGCATATTGAGAAGTATTCATTGTTATTCCGGTTCTTACAATCTCATTGTTGGTTATTGGTCGTATCATAAGTCTTCTAAATGAAGTTTCTAAAATAGTCGTTAAGTCGACCAAAGAATCATGCTAAGAATAAAGTCAAAAAGTTTATAAGTCACTAAGAAGGTCAAAGAGCCATTATTATCATAGTCTGTTGTTCACACCCCGAGTCCCCTTTGGTATTGATATAGTTTCCATTGGCCTTGATATCATGCATGAATCATATACATATAGAGGATCGGGTTGCACGTTCTGCAACATTTACATTTATTGGATCATGTTGCATGTTCCGCAACATATACATTCATTAGATCGGGTTGCACGTTCTGCAACATATACATATGATGGATCGGGTTGCACGTTCTTTAACACATACATGAGTTGGTGTGCATATTGCATTGCATATTCATACACTTACCCAAGGTTAATGATACATTACACCTCACACTATAAGACATGGATGATTTATACAATAATGACTTATCCAAAACGGTTGTACTAAATTTCAGAGTTTCATTATTTGCCCATCTAGCTCAGGTTGCTTATGATTTCCCTTATAGCTATTCGTTTCATATTTCTTATATGATTTTCTCACAGCTTACAATTCATATTATTATTCATGTGTTACATACTCGGTACATTATTTCGTACTAACATCCTTTTTGTCTGAGGCATGTGTGTTCATGCCGCAGATTCTGATAGGGACTCATCTTGGCCACCTTAGAAGGAGTTGTCGAGTGCAGCTGTCAGTAAGTGAGCTTCGTCTTCTCAGTTTTGTCGGCCAGAAGTTCTGCTTACACAGAAAACGGGTCATCAGAGTGGTTATCTTAGGCCGGCATGGCACCGGGTGCCGGCCACACCTCTCCAGTTTGGTGTGTGACAATAAATTAAAAAAAAGTTCAAAACTTGTCTATCCTTGTTGGTCTCGAGTGTTAAACATTGCCTTATGCCTAAAATCCTATGCTTCTATTAGTATGTGACCATGTGCACCATGCTTAAGTAGTAGTAAGAGGAATTGTCTCTATTTGGACCTGATAACATGCTACCATGAGTAAACTATTCTTCTTTTCAATTGATATTGGTTCTAAGATGAATATCTGGAATTTACTGTGTGTATACATGTTCTAAATGCTATGTATATGGTTTTGAATCATGAACTAAATGAGAAACATAATCATAGTAGTAGACGTAAATCCTTTAAGGTGGTTAGACGTTTGCCCTAATGTTTGATCAAAAGTAGCATGATTGTGTTCTAGGATTAATCTACTAATAGTTGAAATATGTAAGCATATGTGTGAAATAATTTTCCTTCTCCCTTCATGACTATCTTGCATATTAGTAACTTGTTTAGATGTCATATATGTCCCTGAGCATGTTTAGCTTAGCTCTTACCATTTGATAGTTGTGTATGACATAGTCATTAGTGATCCTGCTGCATCAATATGTTAACTTAGCTTATGTGTTTGAAGTTTGGTTATTAGGATATACCCTGGCTGATTATATGTAATATGTATGAACCTGTGGCTATTTCGTATGACAAATATGCATAGTCTCAACCTTAAAATGAACTGGTGAATGTAGATGGACACTTAGGATAAAAAATCTTTAAAGCTTTGTTTGAAAGTGAGGTTTAAAAATATTTTTGTGTTGTATCTATGTCACTATCTCAGTTGTTTTCCTTTTCTTTTGTTTTGCGTTGAATATCCATGTGATATACAAGGAGTATATTGACCGTATACTAGAGTATACTTAATATACTAGGTAAACAGGCCAAATATACTCTCGTGTTTATCAACTAAGCTTGTTGTTTATGAATCTGTTAGGCCTAGCCCAAACCTTCCATTGATAATATTTTGCTCCTCTAAAAGCTTAAGGATAATTCTAGGTTGGTCTCGTGTTACCCTTTCTCCATCACTTCATGAACATTGCATATTAGTTTGGGCCAGGCCCACTTGCATTACTCATATGAACAATTACTTGTTGTTGAGACTTGGGCTAAGCCCATTTCTACCATGCCCTTATTATCTCTATTTTAACCTGGGTTGTCTTTGCTATTCATTTCTAGGCTTTAGTTATTGTTTCTTAATCTGCTCATAAATCATCTACGTGTGTTTTATTTTGATGAGTGTGGGTGCATTCTAATTGTCCTTGTTTTCCCCTTCTCTTCCCTCCCTATCCATGCACTTCAGCCGGTTTGGCCAAGGCCCAATCAACACATATTTTTGATTGATTCCGGAAAGAAGTAGCTGCGCACGAAGGCCTATCTTTGGGAAAATAATAAAGTGGTAAAACCTATTTCCATTTCTTAACTCTAAACTTGACATTTCAAAAAATGAATTATACTCTTTTAAACTTAAAAGATTGACAAAAATCATTTATGGAATGTTTGGACAACCATTAGACTAAAAATGTGGAGTTCTACTCAAACAAATTTCGGGTGCACTTTAGTCTGAAAGTGGATTGACTAAAATACCCCTATATGAACCATTTTTAGGCGGAACTTAACTCCTTGGTTTTTTAAAAAAAAATTGAGTTTGAGATGAAACGAATAACATGATTTTTTGCTGGAAATAAACATTTTAAGCAATTTATAACTTTAAGCAATTTATATCCGCTGCCTTCTTTGCCTTCTTTTATTGTTTATCAGTATGTTCACCCGGATCCTTTTTATGGTATCAGAGCCATGTTGTCAAGCATGAGTAGCTAAGTATTTACTACTGTCTTGAGCATGAGAGTCTAGAGGTTGTAATTGCTGAATCTCTTTAGATTGTTTATATTTCATCTATATCTCGTTATTATCTTCAGTCTTGTGTCTCTAGTTTCTTTATCTGTATAGCACACAGTTGTCTTCTTCTGATAAGGTGAAGTATTCGAATAATTCCCGGATTAGACGTTGGTTGAGCCCATGGTACAGTTGATATAGCTCTGGTAGAGCAAAGATATCCTGTTGGGTGGTCCAGTCGCTAAGATACTTACAGCAGAATTGACTAGGTTACTACTATACAATAATGTTAACTAGAATGACTAAGAATTGAAGGTACTCACAGAGATAGAGATGAACTTGTAACAATCCTTAGAGATCTAGCAGTCACCAACCGATAGTACCCTCGCTCTTATAAGACAGTAGTTTCTCTCACCAGTGAACACAACCCTACTACTCATTATTTGCATTCATTATGTTTAAATATCCTTCATTCGAAAAGATTAGGTGGGCTAATCGTATTAAAGAGGCCAAACTCATAGAACAGCTTGTTGATTATAAGTTTAGACTTAAGTATTATCAAGAGATAGCCCCTCTCGAAGAGGTTTCTAGAAATCAACCCATAGCTGCAAATGAGGTTATTCGTGAAGAGATTATCCGTATCAAAGATATGATAACCCAGATTCACCAGCTTATAGCAGCCCAGAGGTCCTTAATAGGAAATTGCAATTGGCTACTAAGTCGATACTCTTCTCAGTACTAGCCATGGATAGCTCTGAACGTCATAGCATCATGAACAGTGAGAATCTCTCCTCCTCGACTATTAAGATAGCGAAGGTAGAAAGAGATCTACAGAATTGGGACATACCCAAGCAACCTTTCAAAACCATCTACGAGACAGGTAAGTTTGACTTTGTAAAAAATTACAATATTAAAACTCGTGAATCCACGATAGCTATAAATAATTCCAAGGAAATTATTAAGCTATTGTCTTCCAGAGATATTATCAATTATAGGAAAGATTTTAACTTTCTTCATATTGGTTTAGTCCAAGTTGCAGTCAAACCCCTATACCGCCTAGGGTTAGACACCCCTATCTGTCTTCTCCTACGGGATGCCAGAATGTTGAACTTCGAAGATTCACTCTTAGGAGTTTTACAAAGTAATCTTGCCAGAGGACCAGTTTATTTCAACTGTTATCCTAACTTCTCGGTTGATATCCAAGATGAAAATATCCTAGATACCTTGACGTTAAACATCAAAACCAAGAATATGAACAGCAAGGTAAACACCAAAGAAATTGCGGTGATTTATAGAGTTTATTACAGATTGATGAAAACTACCCTAGCCCCAAAGGCTAAACTGATGAGTAATAAAGGCGTTACCATGCTCATGGAAGCTAACCAAGAGCACAACAACGTCTTCATCCCCAGAATGCTTCGCTGGGACGAGACTCTCACCAAAGACGAATGGCGCTTTGACGCTATTACTCCCCAAAAAGTTGAACCCGAGAAATCTAGGACTCAAGAGATAGTTCAACACCAGGATGGATCTGTAAACTTAAAATTCCTTAGATCCAGCTCAGGAAATTCGTCCAAAAGATTCTCTATAGATAGAGCAGCTTCCTCAAAAACCCGGGAGGAAGACTACGACGAAGAAGCTCTAATCAAAGATTTAGAGCACAAAATCAGAGGAGTAGACTTCTCGACACCCATCCCTAAAGTCCACTGCGAACCAGTAGTCAACCCAGGTAGCCCTACCCCCAGTGACCTTAGAGGATCATTAGGAATGATCAAAAGAAACAGTAACTTTAAGATTAACTCAGAGCTCCTCAAAAGGCAATGGGAAGACCCTGAGAATGCCATTAGGAAGGATTGGTATGTTGAAACATACTCTGAGAAAGAAAGAATAGCCTTTAGAAAAGCTTGGATTTCTGATATGAAAAGACTCCAGTGCAACATAGAATTCTTTAGGTGGTTCCAAGTCTCGGGTCAACTAGACGACGGACCCGACTCCCTGAATACTATAGTAAGCAAATGGTATACCAGTTCTAGAACCATCGATGCAGTTATTCCTCCATTGGAAAAAATTAGCATCCCAGTCGAAGGAGAAGTTATAGAAGTTGCCCCCTTCAAAAGAGATATCACAAACCCTACAGGTCACCCTACCAACAGTGATGTGAACAAACTCATCCAACAGAACAACTATACCAACCAGCTATTACATGTAGTATCAACCCAGATTATCAAGACAAATGATAAGACCATCTCCAAGCCTAGCTCCTCCAGAGATGCTAGAATTTCTAATCCCCTGTGTAGAACCCCTGAGTTTAAAACTAGCAATTATCCCAGCCTATCCAAAACAGCAGAACAGGATACCAATATACTAGAGAGGATTGAAGCCAGACTTCAAAGTCCTACCAATATCCCATCTGCTATTAAAACCATTACCAGCCAGGGAGTTGACCTCATTCCCAGATATGCAGTATGAAGAAGATCACTTCATGACCCACTCCTCGCATTCAGGTTCAGAAATCGTCGAGTGGAATATAGATGGCCTGTCTGAAGGCCAAATTTACAACAGGCTCCATGAAATGGGCATAGCCATAACCGCTCTTAAGATTAAGAAAACGGAAGATAAACAGGCCGCCTGTATGATAATAACAGGCTTTACAGGAATGCTGAAGAATTGGTGGGATAACTACCTCACCGAAGAACACATACAAAATATCCAGAACTCCCATTCCTATCACCAGGAAACTAAGCCAGATGGGGCCATAGAACAGAGAATTACGCAGGATGCCACTGCAACTCTCATATATAGCATTGCTAAGCACTTCATAGGAGAACCTAAGATGTTCCAAGAAAAGAGTCTAGAGATTCTTAGCAACCTGACCTGCCCAAAGCTTCACGACTTTAGGTGGTATAAGGACATCTTCCTAAATAAGGTTATGATCAGAGAAGATTGTAATCACGATTACTGGAAAGAAAAGTTCATCAGTGGCCTACCCCCTCTCTTCGCAGAAAAGGTTAGAACCACCATTAGGAACAAGTTTGACGGCGACATCCCTTATGGCAAACCTAACCTATGGAGATATTGTCAGCCTCATAAACCTTACAGGCCTAGAGCTCTGCACAGACCTAAAACTTAGGCACCAACTTAAGAAAGAAGGTAGACTAGGTACTACAGAACTTGGGAGCTTTTGCCAAGATTTCGGTTATGCCAAAGTAATTGCCCCTTCTAAAGCCGCAGCTAAGAAGCACAAAACAGTGAGAAAACCTAGTGCAACGCCCAAAAGGAACTTTAGGAACCCCTCTAAGAAGCCTTACAAGCCCAGGAGAACTCCTAAACATAGAGAGGCTTCAACCTCAAAAGAAGTTTCCAAATGCTGGAATTGTGGCAAAGCAGGTCACCTAGCCAGCTCCTGCAAAGTACCAGGAAAGAAGAAGGACAAGATCAATCTCCTTGAGCTCAACCCAGAGCTGAAAGACAAGCTCTTCAGTATCCTTGGCGAAGCCCCCAGTGACTCCTCAGAACCAGAAGAGTATAGTGATAAAGATCTCCTAAATCTTGACTATGATTCAGATAGCTCCAATTCAAGCAGTGAATGCATCTGCTCAGGAACCTTCTACTCTTGTGGAACGGGCACAGTCGGTGTTATCTCTAAAGATAGCCAGGAATTCTTCTTCGACATGATTGAAAAAATCGACGATGAAGAATTACGAAAACAATACCTAGTCGAGCTCAAAAAGCTCATCATCCACCACAAAGATAGTAAGACTACTGTAGAACCCTTCAACATGAAACTTGCCCTTGGTAAGTTTAAAGCAGTAAAGTCCAAAGAGTCCCAAACCACCATCCCAGACCTACAAGCTGAGGTAGCAAACCTCAAATCAGAAATTAAAGAAATCAAAGAGAGACTTAGTTCCATAGAACTAGAATATTTTGCCAACAAGGTAATTAGAGACGCCAATGATTTAATTTATGGACCATCAACCTCCAAAGGGGTGGTTGTAGATTCAGAGGAAGAAAATGGGGATGAAGACTACATGAGTTTAGAAGCCTCAGGTCTAAAGGTCATCTCTAAGGTGAAACCCCTATCTTACCATAGTCCCATTAAACTCTATGTCAATAAAAGTGTTATCTTGAACAAGATTGCACTATTTGATACCGGAGCAGACCAAAATTGTATTGCAGAGGGTATAATCCCAACCAAGTATCTTGAAAAAAGTACTTCAAGACTCTACTCTGCTACGAGAGAAAAGCTTAAAATCAACTACAAGCTTTCCAAGGCACACATCTGCAATAATGGAGTTTGCTATATAAACGACTTTGTTATCACCAGAGATATCACAGAGGAGATCATCCTAGGTACTCCCTTTGCAACTCAGATCAAGCCCTACACGGCTAACCTTGACGGTATTTACACAGTATCCTTGGGCAAGGAAGTTATCTTTCCTTATCTTAATCCTATCTCCAGAAAAGATAGTAAGTTTTTCAGGAACTCCTCTACTTTTAAGATTAGAATGCTTTCTAACCAAATTAACTTCTTAAAAGATGACATTCAGGTTAAAAGGATTGAGTCAGCACTACAGGTCCCTGATCTTGCAAAGAAAGTAGAAAACCTACTTGGAGAGATTAAAAGGGAGATTTGTTCTGAATTACCCAACGCCTTCTGGGAAAGGAAAAAACACATGGTCACCTTACCTTATGTTGACAATTTCAACGAAGAAGCCATTCCCACCAGAGCAAGGCCTATACAAATGAGCCATGAACTCATGGAATACTGCAAGAAAGAAATCGATGACTTACTCCAAAAGAAGATCATCAGACCCTCGAAATCTCAGTGGAGTTGTTTCGCATTTTACGTAAACAAAAGCTCCGAACAAGAGAGAGGAGCCCCCAGATTGGTAATCAATTACAAACCTCTCAATCAGGTCCTAAAATGGATCAGATACCCAATTCCCAACAAAAGAGATCTCTTGAAAAGAACCTCAAAGGCCAGAATCTATAGCAAGTTTGATATGAAGCCAGGCTTCTAGCAAATCCAGATTGGAGAAAGTGATAAATACAAGACAGCTTTTAATGTCCCATTCGGACAATTTGAGTGGAATGTCATGCCCTTTGGACTCAAGAACGCCCCTTCAGAGTTCCAGAATATCATGAATAACATTTTTAACAGCCTGAGCATGTTCTCAATCGTCTATATAGATGATGTCCTCATATTCTCTGAAACTATTGACCAACACTTTAAACATCTCAAGACGTTTATCCATGTTGCCAAGATTAACGGTTTAGCCGTAAGTGAGAAAAAGATTAAACTCTTTCAAACATCCATCAGATTCCTAGGTCATGACCTTTACCTAGGTACCTACAAACCCATTTGTAGAGCCATAGAGTTCTCAACAAAATTCCCTAATGAAATAACTGACAAAACCCAGTTACAAAGATTCTTAGGAAGCCTCAACTACGTTGCAGACTTTATCCCCAAAGTAAGACAGATTTGCGAGCCTCTTTACAAAAGACTCAAAAAGATCCCAGTCCCGTGGTCTGAGGAACAAACCAAAGCAGTCTTACAAATCAAAGACATTGTCCAGAAACTTCCATGCTTAGGAATACCAAACCCAGAAGCTTTCATGATCGTCGAGACAGATGCTTCCGACATTGGCTATGGTGGCATCCTCAAACAAAGAATCGCCCCCCAAACCACTGAACAGTTAGTAAGATTTACTTCCGAAGTCTGGAACTCGGCCCAAAAGAATTATAGCACTGTAAAAAAGGAAATCTTATCCATAGTTCTCTGTATCACCAAATTCCAAGATGACTTGGTAAATAAGGAATTCCTTTTAAGAGTAGACTGCAAAGCAGCCAAAGATGTCTTGCAAAAAGACGTAAAAAATCTTGTTTCAAAATAGATCTTTGCCAGATGGCAAGCTCTTTTATCCAGCTTCGATTTCCAGATTGATTTTATCAAAGGCGAAGAAAATTCTTTGCCTGATTTTCTAACCAGAGAATTTTTGCAGGGTAATAATGAGGCCCAACTTGCCGGGCTCCCGTCCAGCGAGGCCACCGTTCCAGCTTAAGCCTAAAGAAAGGATGAAGAATCCTTTTATCCCAGACAGGACTTCTAGCCCTGCCCTCGTAGCAGCCTATGAAAATAGGTACACAGTTTTGGGAACTCTTCCCAATATTGCAGGAGTAACCTGACCCATAGCTACGCCTTTTAAGGCGTCATCCTCAAAGGTTCAGACTAAGGATTGCTATGAAATGAGGCCGCCCGAGTCTTACTCACAAGCAGTCAAACCAGCCACTCCAGTAAAAGAGGAACCAGTTAATAAACCTACCAGTCCTCCACCTTCAAAGTGGGAATTCATAATTCACCAGGCATTACCTATAATGGCCCTGGACAAGCACTACGAGAACTTCAAAGTACAGGACCTAATAAAGCCCTGCTTTACCAACTACCAGTATGTGGAATCTGAAGATCCTCTTAAAACTAGAAGGTTCTACGAGTTCATCTTGGTCGACACAGATTCGATAGAAGTTGAACACAGTTTTTACAAGAATAATCCTGAGAATATTGAATTCTCAAAGTTTACTATAAAAAAGATTTTAAGTCCTTATGGGTGGTATGCTGATCACTTACATACCCCTATCACCTTTTCAAAAGCTTTTAAGCCGGCAACTTATAACTGGTATGATTATAAGGATGCATGGTTCAACTTTTTATATGTCAGACCAAACACCCATACCTGGTTCGTCAAGTATGCGGAAGATTTAAAAGAGAAAACTATTCCCCGCTGGTTCTACGAGTGGTGGAACATTTTTGGAGGAATGTTTGGACAACCATTAGACTAAAAATGTGGAGTTCTACTCAAACAAATTTTGGGTGCACTTTAGTCTGAAAGTGGATTGACTAAAATACCCCTATATGAACCATTTTTAGGCGGAACTTAACTCCTTGGTTTTTTTAAAAAAAATTGAGATTGAGATGAAACGAATGACATGATTTTTTGCTGGAAATAAACATTTAAAGCAATTTATAACTTTAAACATACTATAGAACCCGAATGTCAACTGTATTCTACAGATCCTTAACATCGGGGTGTCTAACACCTTCCTGGAGAATCACCAGAACCTTTACCTTGACTTTGGTATAAAAAGGATTTTTCACAAACTTTTCTAAATAAACCCTTTTAACTCAGTTTTCCTAATTTACCTATAAGTTAGGTGGTGACTCTAAAAATAAATTATCTGACTTAGAGCACCAACAACCTCTTAGTAGCTTTTATGCCTCCATATAAAAGTGAACCGTAACACTTAGAACATTGCATAACAAATCTTAATAGCAGAAGTACAAGAGATACAGTACATCGGCCCTATTTTTCAATAGCTCTACAATAAAGCCAGTTAGAAGAGTACCAGCATTAGAGATAACAAAAGATGGAGCAGAGATGACAAGCTAAGTATGTGTTCCCACTATTGCGGGACTTAGAGATATTACTAGGGTGAGGGAGCATAATTTTTACCATTCGAGTAATCAACACAGACGATAGCATAATTGTAATCTATAACACTTATCCGAGAAGAGCGACATCATATGGTCAGTACTTCAAAGATGATTGTGGGTTATAAAGTATAATATGTATGAATGACTCTCCAAACCGCCTTCGTTCAGATCAAAAGTGTCCGTTAGGAAAAGCTGTGCTAAAAATAGAAATGTGCGAGCTTTTACAAAAGTACAACAACTTAAAAAATCAGAATGTGAGTGAGATAAGACAGTAAGTCGAGTATAAACTATTATGAGACCAAGATAAGTTAGGAGGCTAGAATACGAGGTGGAGAAGTTGAAGCCCATCCTAAATCACACACTCCTTAAGCGGAGCTTAAATACATGCATATCCTTATACAAGGTACAACATAAGGGTTAAATATAAGTTCTACAAGTACCGAAGCCTCGAGGTTAATAACTACGTTAAATAAATGTAAAGCGAGAACTATAAGAGCCAAAGTGAAGATTGTACTCTATTCTAATAGCCTCAGTGAAAAAGTCCCTCAGAGGACTATATAAGGGGCAATTATACGATGGCCAAGGTCATAAAATGTGCGGAAAGTCATAGATGATTGGGTATTCCTAAAGGTGTTTCCTATGAAAGGCTTTATGAGGTTTGGTAAGAAGGACAAGCTTTGCTTGAGATATATGGGGCCTTACAGAAACCTTTGGCATGTAGGTCGAGTAGCTTACGAGCTAGTATTACCTTCTAAATTAGGGCTTGATGTTCGATTTCTGGAGTGCATTAGAAGCTTTCCTCAGATTATTCGAATAGGCGCCGTTAAAATTACGAGAGACTCGTCTACCAAGAAAGACACAGTAACTATCTTAGATTGACAAATCAAATGTGATTACCGTAACAGTACTATAGAGGTGTAAGGATATTGTGGGATTGTAGTTAGCTTATATACACCTCATTTAGACCATAACACATTATACTAGCCCCATTTTGTGATGTAGATCAGAAACAACCCGGCGCAAGCCCGTAGATCTTGAGGTAAACTCTAATTTATGATTTACAATACTTATATTTAACGGTCGTGTGAGGAAAAATGTTGCTAATTACAAATATTGGCCCTTTGTGGCATGTATAGTGCATTTTCTGGCTGTGTGCAGGTTGGTTTTAGTTTGGGTTACAGAGGAAACACTAGCAAAATTTCTGCAAGTCTCTAAGAGTTAATATTCGAGGATGAATATTTCTAAAGGGAGGAGGATATTACATCCTGTACTTATGTACGTTGGATTCATTGTGAGTTAGTCGACATAAATTCAAGGGAAAGAGTATTTTAAGGTTACATAAAGTAATTATGATAACCTTTAAAAGGTTATGACAGTTTAAGAGTCTCTAAGCCATTGGTTCTTATAGTTTTTACGTTGATTGCATCATGAGTAAACTAATAGGAGCTAGGAGAAGTTATAACACCTATATGAGTTTAATTAAGGTTTTATACAACTATTACAAGTGTACCAAAAGGGTTCGATGTCAAACAAATTGAAGGAATCAAGATTGTCAGCAAATCAGTTTGAAGGGTCATTTTCACAAACTGTGAATATGTTTCACTACCCGTCAAATGATAGTAGAGCCACCATTAAATTGAAACTGAACCACAAATTTTTGGGGATGGTTTCACGAACCATTGATTGTTTCATGGGCCATGATTTTGGCCATGAAAATCAAGAGGTGGCCGACCTTGTGATCTTTAAATACGATCTAAGCCTTATTTTTCACTCATTTTTTATCCCAATAAGTTCTCCCACCTCCATATGAGTTACTTAACAAGTCCATAAGTCTCAAGAACACATCCTAAGTGATTTGAGTTAAATCCAACTCCAAAAGTTGATTCAAGCTTGAAGAAGAGCTCCTTTGGTGATTGTCTTGTTGTTGTGATTTGTTCCAAGCTTAGAGAACTTGTTCTTGAGGGTTTATCTGGTTGTTTAAGGTAATATTAACCCCTCTTTTCTTGTGCTTAAGTTTATTCTTGTGTTGGTTGATTTGTAGAAGTAAAAATCTACAAGATATATACTTGAAGGTTGCTTAAAGTGTTATTAACCAATGGGGCTATTTTATGATATATCTACAACTTCTTGTGGCTAGAAATTATGAAACATTATTGGGATATGTTGTTGTTGTTGTTGTTATGATCTTCCATGCATTGGTCATGATAATGATAGTTTGAGTTAGAAGGAAAGAAGGAAAGAGAGTAGATTTGTAACTCTAAATCTAACTTGTCGTTAGTTATATTAGTCATTAGTTTCGATAGTGATATTGTATGCTCATTGTGCTACAGATTGACGTACCTTACAAGATGGTTACCCTGCCTCGTGGAAGCAAATTAGCCAAGGTATGTTAAGTTTATTCCCTTATTTTTATTGGCATGAGTATGTATGTAATAGAGCGTCGAAGAAGAGCATCAAGGAAGAGCTCATTGTATGCCCTTCTTATTACTATATCCTTGCATGTCGTAGATTATTCCTAGTCGGGAGTCCATGAGTATCCTTTGTTAGCCTCGTGTTGCTAGAAAGATCAAAGGGTCGACCTACATATATACACATCTCATTATTGGCATATATAGTTATCTCGAGCCTTATATGGCCAGTAAGAGTTGTCCGAGCCTTGAGGCTAGTGAGAGTTATCTTGGCTTATGATGTTAGTGAAAGTTATCCCGACCTTATGGTTGGTGAGAGTTATATCGGCCTAGAATCTGTGAGAGATATACCAAGCCCTATACGTGGCCAGTTATGATAGCACATATGACTATAGAGCATATATAGTTACACATCGCCAATAAGGCTATATCATTACACTTACCTTCGGGGCTATTCGATTACACACTCGCCTTTGGGGATATATACATGTGTGCTTGCCTTCAGAAACTATACATATATAATAGCCTTTAGGGCTATATACATACACTGATTTCCTGAGAGGCTATATGCATTTTCCTTCGGTGATATGCACATATATCTAGATGTCTTATATGAGGCTAGCTATTTTGCTATTGTAATATTCATGGACTAAGTACGATTCCAAATTATTATTGACTCCTCCATTTATTTTTTAGTGCATCCTATATATCAGTTCAGCTTTAGTTATTTCAATCGCCTTACATACTCAGTACATTATTTTGTACTTACATCCCTTTTACCAAGGACAATGCATACAGGTCCTTATAAACAGTCAAATGGACCTATATAGTAGATATTTTCGAGTACCATCTTGTATGGGGAGCTTCATATCTTCCGGAGTTACCAAGTATAGAGTATAGTATATACACTGATGATGGGTAGGCCGGCGCCCTATCCTGAGTACAATACAATTTGATTTTCCTAGAGGCTTATAGACATGCCGTGTATGTTCAGAGTTTCAGTATGGTGGCATTGTCGGCTTATTTATATACTTGTTGAGTTTGTTGTATGCAGGTATTCATGATGGCCTTGTTAGCCTAGACCCTATTGATTGACTTATAGAATGGCCTTGCTGGCCAGATTATCACCTCTGAGTAAGCAAGTTAGACATTGATTCACTCGGGCCTAGTAAGGCACTGGGTGTCAGTCCCGCCCCCTCCCCATGTTAGGAGTGTGACATACTACATGATCCAAGGTAAAAACAAAAGGTAAAAAACATAAATCAAGTGTTTCAAATCCTGTGGTGCTAGTAGAATGTAGTTCTACTGCTTTGTGCTTGTGTTGGCTATTCTTCGAAGTTGAGGCAACATAAGAAAAGTCTTGTTCTTGTTGGATTAAGGTAATATTCTACTTCTCCTACATGTATTTGAGTTCCTACAAGTTGTAGATAGAGTTCTTGGTTGAGAACTTGTGAAATATAGGACAAAAATCGTATATGGTGTAGTTGTGAGTTGCTGGACTATTTTGAAGTTGTTCTAAGTTAATTTGTGGCTGATTTTCTAGATTTAAGGTAAGAATATTGTTCTTATCATGTATAAGAGTTAGTTTAGGTTTTGGATATGCTGGATGGTTTAAAACATGTAAGATATCGACTGGAAATTGTAAACTCGATATTGAATATTATTTTGTTGTGTTGATGGTATTTTGTGCTGCTGGAAGTATATAGTTGAATGTTGTATGTATTTTGGTTGTTTTTATTGACTTGGAAAAGTAAGGAAAAAGGGGAAGATGCTGCCTGATTTTATATAAAACAAGATTGCCACTCGATAGGGGATTGCTAAACTACTCATAATTAACGTTAGTACCATTATTGTTGGTTGTATACTTAGGCATGAATGAGGCTAATTCAATCTTGATACGTCATGGTACGATACAAGGTATGGTAAGGCACATTTTTTCTTTCTTTTGGTATGATTAAGAATGAATGAATGTAAACGAACGATATTCATAAATGACTCTAGTCTTAGTAGTTTAGAAGGATTTGCTTATTGTCTTCCATGATGTATTTCTAATCCGTATTGTGTTGATCTTTGATTCTTGAGGAAATGTATGATGGTGATGTTAATTCATAACAATAATCGGAGGTGCAATGACCTTACGTCACTCTGATGGGAATAGAATGTCTTCTTATGACTCTTACGCATGCACATATGTATATTATGATATATATGAGTACGTGTATGGCTCCAATGGTGTTATATATATATGGTATGACGATGTTATATACGCACCACTAATCAGTTGGTTATGATGAGCTTATGATGATGATGATGTTGATTCCCACAGAGACTTGATGGCGGTATATATATATATATATATATATATATATATATATAGTTATATATAGTTATAGTTATATATGACAGCGTTTTATACGTATATATATTGTATAGATGCATATCATGACCCTCAAAGGCAATTAAGATGTTCAGGTTGATGTCATTGTCCCTATGTTACATTACTTTTTTTATTCATGTTGTTATCTTCCTTACATACTTGGTACTTTTATTCGTACTGATGTCTCTTTTATCGGAGAATGCCGTGTTTCATGCCCGTAGGTTCAAGTAGACGATAGGACGAGCCTTCTCAGTAGGTTCTCAACTCAGCTCAGTTGTGGTTAGTGCACTCCTTTTATTTTGGAGTTGCCATCTGAGTTTTGGTATGTTATTATGTACATGTAATGGATATGGCGGGGCCCTGTCACAGCCTTATAATGATAATACTACTCTTAGAGGCTTGTGACATATGTCCTGTGTATAGAAGTTATGACGGCCTTGTCGGCTTATGTCTTGATATATTAATATTATAGTGGCCTTGTCGGCCATATGTATGTACACATACATATTAGGTTGATATTGTCAGTTGTTTATTGCTTTCATATTGTATTTTAGTATATCATGACAGCCTTGACGGACCGTTCATATGTTAAGAAGTACGGTCAAGTCATGTATGTTGGCGCTCGATAAGTAAGTCTATGGTGTCGATCGTGCCCCTCCAGTTTGGGGTGTGACATATATGAGGCCTATGAAGACATGAAAGTGAAAGAGAAGAATGATTGCATAATAGTCTTGAAACCTGTGTAACAGAGAATACGGAGAACGTTAGGAGGGAGAAGACTGTGACACTGACGGTTGAGCAGCACAACCAAAAAAAACAAATTATGAACTTATCATGGTGGCCGATGATGCATCAAGTTACCTAGTGAAGATAGCTGGCGACTATGAGACTGATGGCGGCAAATACATTAATAATTTTAAAGAGAAGAAGTTTCATCATCTTAATGGCTCTTTGAAGTAGTCCTCGATGTGCAGCAAAATATAATTAGAGAGAATAGGATTATTTTTAGTTTCTTATTAATAATTGGAGGGAATACCTTACTATTGTAGAAAAAATTGGAGAGAAATATGAAATGATGAAAATTACTTTCAATTAGTGATTTTTAGTGGCAGAACATTTGTATAGTCAGCAAACCAGAACCTTTTATGGCTACTGTTTATGTGCTGCTAAAAATTCATCATAAAGAATCAATTAGCGGATATTTATATATTGTTGCTAAAATTGTCATTAAAGGCCATTTTGTAGTAGTGTTCTCTTCCCGAGATCTGATCTCATCCTCTTCAGCCATTTGGACCTTGTTGCCCAAAGTTTTCATCTTTGCCACCAGCTCAGATGTAAAAATCACAAAGCATTGTTCGACTATCCTTAACGGCCCTAGGCCCTTAGATTGTCGAGTAGGTCTGGCCTTTCCTCGTGAACTAGGCACAAGGTTAGTCTGGCCTAGATCCTCTTTCTTACTTATTCCCAATCGGGATACCAATAACACCTCGTACCTTCAGGCTATGATTTGAATCATATGATGGAATCAATATTAGGAGTGTAGGAAGTGTTTTTAAAACTAATCAAGGCATAAGAAGGGTCTTAGAAAAATTACAGTTGAAAGGTACACTACGGAGCATGTTTTAAAGTGAATTTGTAGCAAGCCTCACTTAAACTGAGTTTACGGATAAACATATAATCAATTTAGGAAACCTTCCTACATGAAAGTTGCAGCCCTTTGAAATACATTACCATCCATATAAGCCCCACGTCAAAATTAGTTCTATACAAAACGTTATGGCCAATTTACTGAGGATGCGTAAAATGGATATCTTGATTCTTGTAGGATTAAGTTTTAAAGCCCAGGTCTTTATGATAACCTGTAAATACAACCCTAAAATGTTTTATGTAAGGATTTTCGTCCAGAGCTGCTACCAAACACCTATGATTTTGGAAAATCCATTCAAGGTCAAATTTGGAATAAAGCTTTGGGATTTCTTCAAAAAGGTCTTAAATGTGAATGATAGAGAACTAATTTGGAGGTCCGGAGCAGTGTGATTTTATCTATGAACAGTAGCTACGAAAATCAATGAAAATTCATCTCAAGGTTCAAGATTCAAGATTTGGGTTTCTTCTTCAAAAGTTCAGATTTTAATTACAAGTATGGGAGCGAATAAGGTATGTGAGGCTAACTCTCTACATGTGGAAACCTTATTAATCATCGTCATTCCTCGTTCATCAAGATTACTATGAATTTCTTCAAATATAGAGATTATGCCTTAGTTCATGAAAAGTATAGAACTTCTATCTTTTGAGAATATAACTTCGTAGATGTTAATAATTATCACTTTCAATATTGTGAACTCGTTACGTAATCATTATAGACTCATGTTCGGTATCACGTGAGTCTCAATTTTGACAATTCAGGTTACTATGAACTGTTAATGCTTTAAACTTCATAATAATTTATGAATACATGTCTCAGTCTTGTTCTATTCAGTATTTACAGTATCATGTACTTTAGTATGATCATTGTTTCCAGTATCATGTACATTAGTACGATTCAGTATTTAGTATCATAAATTACAATATGAGTCTCAACTCCTTGTTTTATATATCAGCTCATGAATTCATGTTCAGTATTTCATATCAGTATATTTTAGTATTCCAGTATCATGTTGAGCACCTATATTTTTAGGAGGTCACAAATATATTTGGGCCAAAGGCCACAATTTATGTATACGTATACTTGGGTCCGAGGCCACAAAGTTGTGCACACTTATTAGGCCTAAAGCCACAATTATTATTATTTATTATTTAAATTAAACATGTGACTCTCCATTTCAATGCAGGAAGTATTCTTATTATTTGCATCCTTTATCAGTTTTCAGTTATTAGTTTTAGATTTAGTACAGTGTTTGTTTATTGAGTCAGGTTGCCAATTTACTGAGCACCCCACATCTATTTATTCTTTCAATTACTTTACATACAGTACAATTCAAATGTACTAACATCCATTTTGCATGGGGCCAGCATCTCACGGTGATGTGCTGAGTTTCAGGATTACGGATCTGCTCAGTATGACTACTTCAATATTAGCTGCTTTGTGAGCCCCATCTTATTAAGGGTGTCAATTTATTATTCCATTATTATATTTCATGGTAGAGGTATGCTAGGGCTTTGTCCTAGTAGACAGTTTTCAGTTAGACTCATATTAGAGGATTCATAGACTAGACTAGTTCAGCATAACTGACATGTCATTATTACTATTTTCAAACTTATGATATTTTCATACTATTTCCGCAATATACTTTCAGGTTATAAATTCAGCAGTTTGAATTACATATTTTTAAATAATTACTATAGTATGCTTTTATGTCCATATTGATTCAACAGCCATTTGGTTTGCTCGGTCACATACAGTCAGGCACCGAGTGTCGTGTTTCACTCAGGCCATGGTTCGGGGCATGACAAAGCTTAGTATCATACCCTAGGTTCAGGTGTCTTAGTGAGTCTATGAAACTGTCTAGTGGGGTTTTTTTTATGTGAGTGTAGGTGCCCACACATATAAATAGTTGACCACCAAGACATTTAGGATTGCCTCACTTCTTTCATACTCTAGATCGTGCATTTAGAGCAGTACTTTCAAGAATTTTTCTAACTCGTGCAATGAAGCCTAGATCAGTAAGTAACATTCTTTCTCCATCGAATTTCAAATGTATCGAATGCGCAAGCGATGAGAAGGATATTCAAAGTCCAAGTGAGGATGATTATATATTAAGGTATAAATTGTGAGGTACATGTTGGTGATAGATGAGACTTGAGATGATATTAAAAGTGGGATGAAATGCACAGTTACTACATACTAGAGCATAACCTTTATCAAAAAATAGAAGGACAACTATCATAATTTATGGTTATCATTTAACCTCGGTTACCAATTATATAGTGTTCCAGTTAGCAAAATTATGGTTATTCAATACACCAATGTTCGGTTATGTAGTTAGCACTCTTTCAAAGTTTTAGTGTATCGAGATTCTTGTGAACTGTGAGTATATAGTGATGCTTATGAGTGCTAAAAGAAAGTTTAAGTAACGATGACTATAGAAAAAATCTTCACATGTTTTCATGTCCAGGATGAGACCCAAGACTCGCCAAATGGTACATGATGTATTTATCAGGTGATAGTATCATTTTTAAGGACAAGTATCGGCATGATAGTATACGTATGATCTATACTTAACAGAATAAGTTTAATTGGATTTTTGGACCATGGAGCTACAAGTATGAGGATGATAGTTCAGATTTAAGACCCTATTGGGTAGCATGCTATGAAGTTAGCCATAGCAGGCATAAATTTCCCACTATAGTTTTGAGTAGGAAATAGCGTAAGAGCAAACCTCCTGTGATTCTATAATGTCTCGAGTTTTCAAAGATGTATATTTTGGCATATGATCCATGCACATGACTAAGGTAAGATTGTGTATGACAGAAAAACCATGAGCAGACAATACTGAATTTCTGGGAATAATTTTAAATTATTTATGTTTATTTAGATCAGAACCAGAGAGTATGACGTTAGGAAGTTACTACAAAAAGTAGTTATTACTATGAGAAGATAAGATGTGACAGTTCCCTCTAAGGTTATATGATTAAGTTTTTACCCCCGGATGTGTATAGTATGATATGATTTTGAAGTGTATAGAAAGTTTGGGGTTAGGTATTTTAATTTTTTTTTCATTTAAGACTGACGAAATTTTCCCCTAAGTGTGATCTATGTCTATAGTACACAAAACAAATAGTATACAACCGCATAATAGAGTCGGATGATAAGGAAAGTTAGAAATAATCTACACTTCACTTTAGTATTCAGAAAAGAACCACAGAACATAATGCTAGCAGGTGGTTAGTAGAGAATGGTAAGTAAGTTTTTAGTAAATACCGTGAATTAGCAATTTCAGAAAAGCTAGTAGAGGTATGATTTGATTTCCTTAGTTAGGTTAACACTGAGGAGTAAGTAGTAGTTTGAATACACCGAATAGGTGTTAGAACCCAAAGAGTTTAAGATAAACATAGAGTACAATGGCAGTGGAAGAAGAAATCAACTAGGCAGTAAGAGAGCAAACTACAGAAGGATAGTCTTTTAGAGTTATCACAAAAAGGGGTTGACTAGCAGTGTGAGCGAAGTTATGTAGTTAAGACAGAGTATGCCAGTAATTCAGTCCACGTTACTAATTTAGTTCCCCATTCATGTAACAAATTCAGTTTCCTCTAGTAAGGAAGATCGCTCGGAAGTAGTTGAAAGATGAGTCGTCAGTGATATAACGTACAAGGAATTGCAGAAGTTAAGGAAAGTTGGTTGGATGCCAAAGAGAGAGGAGGATCCCCAAATATAGGATTTTAGCCTTTGGTCTAAGAGAGAGATGTGTGTAAATTGTCAAGGAGTGCAGTTGAATATTTGAAAACCCAAAGGGTTAGTATGAGATATAAAGAACCTCAGTTCAGTAATAAGGGCATAATGAGATAGTCTCCAAAGGTAGTGCCATCGCATAAGACTCTATTTTCAGGGTATTGGTCAAAGACTTAGCGCACAGTAGTAGTATGAGTATTTCAAGAAGCATCTCAAAAGGATATCAAGTATACGTAGTGTATCTCATGTTGAGCAGACAAGAGAATCATGATGTGAGAAGTTCATTATTTAGCAAACCTAGGAGTCCAACTTTCGGACCCAGAAGATGGTAGAGTTATTGTACGGAACAGAGCCAAATCCTCCTTAGTAGTTGAGTAAAATATGAGAATAGTTTCATGATCACTATTTATCATAGCTAAAGGAGGGGATTCACAGACATAAAATTATGGCTTCCAAATAAAGGGGAGATGATGGTACTCCAATAGACCAAGCAAAATTTTATCTCCAATATAGTTAGGTGCAAAGGGAGATTTATAGTAGAGGAGCACAGTTTCATATATTCTACCTACCCAAGCTCCATGTAAATGGGTTTATAGGTGGGATGACAAGAAGAAAAATGAAGCCAATTTCGTGGCTAAATTTCCAAATTGGTAGCAAGCAACAGCCGATTTAGCAGAAGATAATGCCAAGTTATATATTCAGATGTCAGGCAGATCGCACTACTCAGACTCTGGAACGTATGTTGAGCGCATGTGTCTTTGACTTTAAATGTAATGAGGTAATCATTTACGTTTCATTGAGTTGTTTCTAAATATAGATATCATGACAGTATCAAGATGACACTATTTGAAACCTTTTATGGGCATAGGTATAGACCACTTATTAGTTGGTATGTAGTTGGCAAAAATAGAATTGCTAGGACCAGACTTGGTCCCTGAGACTGTTAAAAAGGTAAAATTAATTCAGGAGCATTTGAAAATAGCTACAAGTCGCAAGTCCTATGCGAATATGCGGTGTAGAGATTCAAAGTTTCATGTTAATGATTGGGTATTTCTAGAAAGTTTTACCTATGAAAGGCATCATATGATTTAAGAAGAAAGAGAAGTAAGTCCCAAATATATTAGACCATACAGGATCCTATGAAAGATTGTCAAATTCGTAAGTTAACTACCTCAAGTATTCAAACCTCATAATTAGTTTAGTGTTCAGATTCTCCACTCTGTATTCAGATATATGCTTTCGGCATCCAGATGTTATGTTATGATATCTATGTTTCAAATCTCATGATAGTTCCACACTCATGTATCCATGTCAGCCAGTCTTCATGTATTCATGTCCCATGTCATGTTAATGCTTATGTTACATACTCATGTCATTCAAGCCTACAAATTCTTTTCCAAGTCCCATAAATAGTATTCATGTATTCATTCAGTTTAATATACATGTGTTCATGCCATATCGGTATTCATGATAGTTGGTATTCACGTATTACTGCCAGCTCAATATTCATGTTAGTCACGTCCATGTTTCAATTACCATGTTATGACATGTCATGCATATTAAGATTATGTGAGGCTTGTATTATGATTTGGTTAGCTGGAAGGTATTTGAAAAATGTTGGGATAGTCTTATTTATAGAGGAAACTCTGCCAAAGTTTTTAAAATTTCAGAGTTAGTCATACTCCTAACCATGAACCATCATTCGAGGACGAACGATCCCAAGGGGAGATATTGTGCAACCTCATACCTTTAGGCTATGTTCGAACCGTACGATGGGAACATAATGGAACCAAGATGAGGAGTGTAGGAAGTATTTTGAAAACTAATCAAGGCATAAGAAGGGTCTTAGAAAAATTACAGTTGGAAGGTACACTACGGAGCATGTTTTAAAATGAATTTGTAGCAAGCCTCACTTAACCGAGTTTAGGAATAAATATATAAATAATTTAGGAACCTTCCTACATGAAAGTTGTAGCCCTTTGAAATACCTTTCCATCCATATAAGCCCTACGTCAAACTGAATTCTATACAAAATGTTATGACTAATATACTGAGGACAAGTAAAATGGAAATCCTGATTCTTGCAGGATTAAGTTTTAAAGCCCAAGCCTTTATGATAACCTATAAATAAAATCCTAAAATATTTTATGTAACAATTTTTGGGCAGAGCAGCTACCAACACACCAATGATTTTGGAAAATCCATTCAAGTTCAAATTTGGAATGAAGCTTTGGAATTTCTATAAAAAGGTCTTAAATGTGAATGATAGAGACTGATTTAGAGGTCCGGAGCAGTGTGATTTTATCTATGAACGGTAGCTATGAAAATCTATATCAAGGTCCAAGATTCAAGCTTTGGGTTTCTTCTTCAAAAGTTCAGATTTTAATTACAAGTATGGGAGCGAATATGTTATATGAGATAACTCTCTACATGTGGGAACCTTATTAATCATCCCCATGCCTCGTTCATCAAGATTACTATGAATTTCTTCAAATATAGAGATTGTGCCTTTGTTCATGAAAAGTATAGAACATCTATCTTTTGAGAATATAACTCCGTAGATGTTCATAATTATCACTTTCAATATTGTGAACTCGTTAAGTAATCATTATAGACTCATGTTCGGTATCACGTGAGTCTCAATTTTGACAATTCAGGTTACTATGAACTGTTAATGCTTTAAACTTCATAATAATTTATGAATACATGTCTCAGTCTTGTTCTATTCAGTATTTACAGTATCATGTACTTTAGTATGATTCATTGTTTCCAGTATCATGTACATTAGTACAATTCACTATTTCAGTATCATATATTACAATATGAGTCTCAACTCCTTGTTTTATATATCAACTCATGAATTTATGTTCAGTATTTCATATCAGTATATTTTAGTATTCCAGTATCATATTGAGCACCTATATTTTTGGGCCGAAGGTCACATATATATTTGGGCCTAAGGCCACAGTTTATGTATACGTATACTTGGGTCTGAGGCCACAGATCTGTGCACACTCATTGGGCCTAAGGCCACAGTTATTATTATTTATTATTTCAGTTAAACATGTGACTCTTCATATCAGTACAGGAAGTACTCTTATTATTTGTGTCCTCTTTCAATTTTTAGTTATTAGTTTCTGATTCAGTACAGTGTTTGTTTATTGAGTTAGGTTGCCCTTTTCCCGGGCACCCCACGTCTATTTATTCTTTCAGTTACTTTACATACAGTACAATTCAAATGTACTAACATCCATTTTGCATGGGGCCAGCATCTCACGGTGATGTGCTGAGTTTCAGGATTACGGATCTGCTCCGTAGGACTACTTCAATATTAGCTGCTTGGTGAGCCCCATCTCATTCAGGGTATCAGTCTATTATTCCATTAGTATAATTCATAGTAGAGGTATACCAGGGCCTTGTCCTGGTAGATAGTTTTCAGTCAGACTCATGTCAGAGGTTTCATAGACTAGACTAGTTCAACATGTCAGACATATCAGTATTATTATTTTCAGACTTATGATATTGTCAGACTATTTATGCGATATACTTTCAGATTATAAATTCATCAGTTTGAATTATATATTTTTAAATAATTACTATAGTATGTTTTGATTCCCATGTTGATTCAACAGTCGTATGGTTCGCTCGGTCACATGCAGTCAGGAATCAAGTGTCGTGTTTCGCCCAGGTCATGGTTCGGAATGTGACAATACCATTCAATATAGGTCATAGTAGTTTGTACATTCCTTCTCTCGGGTTCTGGGTGTCCTATTGGAGGTCCAGGATGAATCTTATACTAGCTAGATGGCCCTTCCTGATTTAACAACTATTGAGGAAATGTCCTCTTTAACTTGAAGTTTTGTGTTGTACCAGTTGTACACATCGTTCCAAGTAGTGGAAGGGAATTCCATCAATCTTTCCTTGAGCTTTTAGGTTGCCTATTAACTCTTAATATTAAGGTTGTCGGTGAAGGACCTTGTCGCCTAGTTGTCTGGAACTCTAGGTAGCAACATCCTTCCTCTTTGAAACTTGTCCATAAACTCGTGAAGTAAGTCATCAAGTATTTGTTTGATAACAAAGATGGCTTCTATTTTTTTTAACCCGGTGTTTGCCTTCATGAACGAATCAATTGATTCCGCGAACTAACCGATGTAGTTATTGTAACCTCTGTGAATGTGGGTTAGATGTGATGTGTTAAGTGAGTAATAATGTGAAATTTTAGTTGTATGAAATCCTATCAAGGTATATTTAGGTAAAAATAGTCATTTTGAATACAAGCCAAATAGTGAGGTGTGTAAGGTTTGATAAAATCATCTAAGTTTATGGTACGCCTGACCTATGACTAGTTTTCGTGGATAAATTGAGAATTTGAGAAAAATTCTTAATTAAAGTTGTAAACCTTTGAAATACTTTTCCAACCATATAAGGACCAAATCAATTGGAGTTTTATGCTACTTATGCCCATTTTACTGGACACTGCCCAATATGTGCAACCAACTATGCGTCCAAGCTTCAGGTGCATGACTGCGCACTCGATCCAGTGTTACTGTCCTTGATGTACGGCCACTACGTGGTTGGGCCTTCTAGATGAACGACACCCCAAATATTGGTGTGTTGGTACAACGTGGTTAGGTCTTGAGGCCTTCTAGTTTTCGTGTACCCACACCCCAAATATGAAAATTTGCTCTAGAAATAGAAGCCCTCAAGACCTAACCTTCTCCAAGGTTCTAAACTCATGTAAGGTGAGTTCTTACTCAAACCCTATGAATATTACATCAAAATTAACATTGATTAATACTAGTTCATCCTTCAAACCCTTAGATTCTTGAAAATTAAAGAAAGAGAAGTTGAAAGGACGGTTGGGAATGTTTCTCCAACATCGCCATAGCTTCTCAGGTAGGGTTTTTTCTCACTTTAGTCATTGGAGATGATGATAAAAGGAAGTATCAGAGCTACCAAGGGTGGGAAGAATAAAGGAGAAACCTTCGTGATCAGTTGTGTGAATCCTATTAAAGATAAGATCATAGAAATCGCTTCATCGGAGAAGTTTCTGCAGGAGCACATCAAGACTGGAGGAAAGGCTGGAGTTCTTAGTGACTGCCAATCGTGACAAAGCCAAAATTACCATCATCTCTGAGATCACTTTCTCTAAGAGGTATTTGAAATACCTGACCAAGTAGTATCTCAAAAAGAATGGTGTATGTGTTTGGCTCTAAGTCATTTCCTCAAACAAGGAAAATAATATTTATGAGTTTAGGTACTTTAACATGGCTGAGAAGGAAGATTGAGAAAATGGAATCGGTCAGTTTAAATAGAACATCATTTGTTGAACTTTTAGTTTGTAGTTTCTTCTATTATCTGAAATTGTTTGCCTTGTGAGAACATTATTTACAAGTTTGTTAGTGAAATCAAAACTTTACACTTTGCCTTGCTAAAATGTGGATGTTTGGGAATTCTCATGAAGGCAAGATGTTTGATCTTTTCTGATATTTATTGAAGGGTTTGGGACTAGTATAGAGTGTTAGAACTTATTAGAATCCATGGGTGATTCTTGGAGATCAAGAACACATTTTTGGACATTCAAAAGCCCTGGTTTTTCGAAAAGGGTGGGAATTCAAGATAAAAGTGTAAGGTTCTAATATTTATCATATAAATCAATTGTAGAGTAATTGTTGTACCTCAAAATTTTCATTTGGTAGCGTTTTAGCAGGAATTTGGGTATGTCTCGTTTCAAACATAATTTTCAACCTTTAAAAATGGCTTCTTTGGTAAGGTTTGTGTGTGTGAGGGACAAGCACACATTAAACCTTATGTGTATTATAAATCTATTAAGGGATAATTGAAATTGAATTATAAATCTTTTAACTTTGAACATGATTTACCCCTACATGAGATACCTTTAACTTGATTTCGACGGCATAGGAATTTAATGTGGTTTGCCCTATGAATAGGTTTCGTTGAATTGAAATTGATTAATGACTTGAATTTGATTCTAAATCAATTAATGACATTGTTATACCTCTATTAATGGGATGATTAACATAAATCCATAATAAGTGATTCGGGTTTTATGTTATGATTGTGATTCGGCTAATAGGCCATGTTTTGTACTGATTGTGTTTGTCCTAGATAATCGGGAGGAAGGGTAGTCACTATTGATCCTAGTAGGGCTAGCCTAGTCATTCGGAAGAAGAGTGTCCATCAAGGGTTTGTAACCTCGATGTGGTTGTTGCCTAGCCATTCAAGAGGGAGAGTAGTCATCTAGGGTTGGTAGCCCCGGTGTGGTCTTTGCCTATCTATTCAAGAGGAAGGGTATCCATTGTGGGGTGATAGCCTTGATGTGGCGCTTCTATGTTGTTTAGGGAACCATAAGTGGTCATCCCTTTGTTATATTGATTTGGACTTGTATTAGCATGATTGTGATTGCCCATGAGTTGGCATGTGATGAACTTGATCTCAATTCAAAGAACTTAAAGTAAGGAGAGATGTCTTAATGATTCAAAGTGATTATTTCATCATCATTGACTTATACAGGATATTCATGATATGTTATTATTCGTTTGAACTGTTTCTTAACACTATTTTTTATTTTGCATATTTCTTGTATATTTTGTTATACTAATTATTGTCCCATAGATACTCATTGAGTACTCATTACTCAGGCATACCATTGTTATTTTTAATAGATGTGAGGTAGCACAGAAGAGCATGCAGGTTCATGGCGCGCGTACGGAGTAGGATAACTTGCTGCTTTGAGGACTTATTGGTGATCTAACATGCTAGTTCGTGGGACACCTTCTATGTTAGTTTATTACTTTCAGTTTCTGGGATACGTTCTAAAGTCTTTATTCATTTATTTATCTTATAAGGTAGTTGTCAGAATTGTGGGTAGTAGTTAAAGTCATCATTTGAATCATTGGGCGTTTTCCACATTTATGACTATTTATTTATATTAAACTTTCGTTGATTTCTATAAGTATGAGTATGCTTTCATTTAACCATAAATGACTTGTTTAAATAAACGCAAAAAGATTAATAAAATAGATTATCGATTATTCAACTTATAAGGTGCTTCCGATGTAGTTACATAGCATCGGATGCATGTTGCACGAGGGTCAGATTTGGGGCGTGACAAACTTGATATTAGAGCCTAGGTCTAGAAGTATCCTAGTATTTGTATGTGTATGAGGAGCTTTGTCTAGTGGAGTCTTCCTCGTGCAGCCTAATCACCTGCATGATCGAAAGACTATCAGGACACTTAAGAGGTGTTTCTCATTCTTCTTGATTCTAGATTTTCTATAGTTCTTAATCCTCCTTTAGATCATTCAAGCATGTTCGTTAATTCATGCCTCCTGGGAATAACTTTTACTCGTAATGTAGTTTCTAACCTAGTGAACAATAGTGCTATGAAGTGCACATTGGTTGTGATGTATCATTTTATGGATGGTATAAAGTCGCTTATAATTTTATAGTAGGTATTTGGTAGTGATAGTAGGGTGTGATTTTTGATGTTTTGAGACAAGCATAAAAATTGCATTTGTCCTAATTATAGTAGAAACTCTGCCAAAATTTCGGCATAAAAAATAGACATGTTTAAATGAATACATGTTGAGTATGTGATTGTAGTCCAGGGTGGTGAAAGTACTACTGATGTAATTGAGTTAAGAATAGTGAACTTTGATATGATTATGAGAATGAACTAGTTTCCATGTGTTATGCAACTCTGGCTTGCCGATCCAAAATAATTAGGCTCGAATTTTCTGATGAACCTGTTATCAGATGGAAATGTGAGATTACTAAGCCTCGAGGTAAGTTTATTTCTTAACTCAAGGCTCATAATATGATCTCGAAGGGGCGTATATACCATCTATTTGCCGTTAATGACACTCAGGTCGTAATACCCTCACTTATTTCCTATTCTAAGTATGTGTTAAGCCTTTTGGTTATCGAACTCGTGTAAAAGTGAGCTAAATGTATAAATCTCTTATTTCGTGTTAAGACTTGGGTGTTATAGTTGTGAGAGTCCCCACGAGGACTATGTTATCCTTGTTTAGGTGTTAGTTATATTTTCATAATTCTGAGATCATTAGTTACAAAGGTAACTTTGGCAAAATTTCAGGAAAATTTGGGGTTTAGTCAATATTTTAGACCATAACTCTCATTTGAGGATGAATGATCGTGGGAGGGGAATAATATAACACTTTTTAAATCCAGATTAGGTGCGAATGTGCTAAGTGAGTAATAATGTAACCTTTTAGTTGTATGAAGCCATATCAAGGTGAATTTAGGTGAAAATACTCGTTTTGAAAACAACCCAAATAGTGAGGTGTGTAAAGTTTGATAAAATTGTCTAAGTTTACGATAGGCCTGACCTCTGGCTATTTTTCGTGTAGATCCATTTAGAATTTTAAAAATCTTCCTTGATGAAATTTGTAGCTCTTTGCAATATCTTTCCAAGAATATAAGGACCAAGTCAATCAGACCTTTGTGCTAGAAGTTATGTTCCTTTTACTAGACACTTCCCAGTCTGCACTATCTGCTACGTAGCCAAGATTCAGGTGTGCGACCGCGCATTTGAGCCATTGTTACTACCCTTGATTCATGGTCATTGTGTGGTTGCCTTCCAGCTGCATGTCCACACAAGGGGAGAGGTGTTTTAAAAGCCCTAGAATACGAAAATTTGCACCTTCTCCAAAGTTCCAGTCTCATCTAAGGTGAGTTCTTCAAAACCTATGATTATTACATCAAATTAATATTGATTAACACTAGTTTATACTTTAACCCTTAGATTCTTGAAAATTTGAAGAAAGAGAAGTTGAAGTGACGTTTGGGAATACTCTTGAAGGTAAGATCGTTGATCTTTTCTGATATTTATTGAAGGGATTGGGACTAGTATAGGGTGTTAGAATTGATTAAACTCCATGGTGATTCTTGGAGATCAAGTACATGTTTTTGGACCTGAAGAAGTCCTAGTTTTTTTAAAAGGGTGGGAATTCAAGAGAAAAATATAAAGTTCTAATCTTTATCATCTAAATAAATTATAGAGTGATTGTTGAACCTCAAAAATTCCGTTTGCGTAGTGTTTTAGCGGGAATTGAGATATGTCTCTTTTTGAACATATTTTTCAACCTTTAGCGACGAGCTCGCATTAAACCTTATGTGTATTATATTATATATGTGTATCCGTTATTTCCCCTATCAAGGGATGATTGAATTAAATTATAAACCTTTGAACTTTGAACATGATTTTACCATTCAGGGATGCTGTAAACTTGATTTTGAAGGCTTAGATATTTGATGTGGTTTGCCCTATTAACAGGTTTCGTTGAATTGAAATTTATTAATGATTTAAACTTGGTTCTAAATCAACTAATGACATTGGTATACCCCTATTAACGGGATGGTGAACATAAATCCATAATGTGATTCAGCTTATATTCTATGATTGTGATTCGGCTAATAAGCTATAATTTCTGCTGTTTGTGTTTAGCCTATATACTTGAGAGGAACGGTAGTCATTTGGATCCTGGTAGGGTTAGCCTAGCCAATCGGGAGGAAGAGTGGTCATCGAGGGTTGGTAGCCCTTATGTGGTTGTTGCATAGACATTTGGAAAAAAGAGTGATCATCGACGGTTGATAGCCTTAATATAGTGTTTGCATGGCTATTCGGGTGGAAGGGTATCTAATGTGGGTTTCTATGCTATTTAGGGAACCTTAAGTGATCATCTCTTTGTTATGTTAATTTGAGCATGTATTGACATGATTGTGATTGCCCATGAGTTGTCACATAATGCACTTGATCTCAATTGAAAGAACTTAAAGTAATGAGAGACGTCTTAATGATCCAAAGTGATTATTTCATCATCATTGACTTATACAGGATATTCATGATATGTAATCATTCGTTTGAACTGATTCTTAACACTATTTTTCAATTATTCATTTAACTTGTATATTTTATTATATTAACTATTGTCTCGTAGACACTCATTGAGTACCCAATACTCAGGCATATAATTGTTTATTTTGATGGTATGTAACATAGAAGAGTAGGTCTGTGATGCGCATACGGAGTAGGAGAACTTGCTGCTTTCAGGACTTATTAGTGAGCATGCATGCTATTTCGTGGGACACCCTCTATCTTAGTTTATTACTTTCAATTTCTAGGCTACGTCCCGAAGTTAGTCTATTCATTTATTTATCTTAGAAATTCCATAAATAGTTGTTAGAATTGGGGTTAATTGTTGAAGTCATCGTTTGACTCATTGGGGTGTTTGTCACGTGTATGACTATTTATTTATATTAGATTTTCACTTATTTTTATAAGTTTGGGTATTCTTTCATTTTGCCATAAATGACTTGTTTAAATAAACACTGAAAGATTAGTAAAAGAGATTAACAATTATACAACTTATAAGGTGCTTTCGATGTGGTTTCATATCATCGGATGCATGTTGCACCAAGGTCAAGTTTGGGGCATGACAGTTGTTTGGCAGAAGTGTGTACCAGGATAACGTTCCCCTCGTGAAGGTTTCTCCAAACGTTTTGAGTAGCTTAGACTTTGCCTCCTCCTGGGTGAGGTCATTGCCTTTTATCCATGTGGTGTATGACATGCTGTGATTCGGTGGTATCATCGTACTTGGCCAATTCATGCATATTTTGGATCAACAATGGGGTCGTGCTTGGTTTATAAGTTTTATGTGAATACATCTTCATGTTGATAGCTTCAATGATTGGAGTGGCTCTAGGGATCTGATATGGTTATCATGTTTCTCCAAATGTTTCATAATTTGCTCTATCATGACGAGGAGCGAATGAGTGGTGACAATTCTGGATACTACTCCTGGGTTACTGTTCAGGCACCTGAGTTGCCTAGGGCACCTGAACTTCCGGGGACGCCTACAACACCAGAACTCCCAGGCATAGGTTTTGTACGCCTAGAGTTAGAGTAGTTCTTGGTTGCGATAACGATACCGCGTATGTGACCATATAGGACATCATGCTATATATTTTCGCATTCATTATCTATTGCCATGCCGAGAATTCCTCCATTGTTGGCAGAGCGCTTCCCTTAACCTTTTCTGCACGACTCAGCTGAGGTGCGCCCCTGACGTGTTTCTTAGTAAGAGGTGTTCGATTTCCACAAAGATTAGATTGACTCTGATACTCACTTTTATCTGGTTCCCTATCATCATCCGAAACTCCGTCTATTTCCACAAGGCGTCCTCGTTCAAGGTTTCATTAGGGTTTGGGAGTTCAGAGACATTAGGCGCCTTAACAGCTGTTTAAAGGGCAGCAAAGTGTTGTTCGTCAGCCATAGATTTGCCTGCAACTACAAAATCAAAGAATAGTTAAAAATAACTTGGGATAATTAATATTTCCAAGACCCCATCAGTGGGTGCCAAACTGTTTAGCCTAAAATTCAACTATTGGGAAAACAATTGAATTTATTTGGTTGAGGTTTTTAGCAACAAAATTATTCCAAGTTAGTTTTGAAAATCTGTGATGTGAAGTTTTAGACAACAATGAATAAGTTATATTCAAACAAAATTGTTATAACATTATAGACAACGATATAAAAAGAGATAAGAAAGCTTATTCAATCTCCAATTGAATGAACTGAACGTCTCCAAAAACAGATAACAAATGCACGTAAATCGTAAGTTGATTACAGTGAGAGTAAAAATAAATAGAAGTCTATTGCTCAGAGTTTTTCGATGGTTACACGTCAGGATTGCGGGGGGTAAATATAATATTGACCTAGCTAACTAACTCCCTAACCCGAGCACATTATGACCGTTGTTGGCATGGGGATTGCAGATTATGAAAACGGGAGGTGCGTGTCCGGAATGAGGTTAAGGGCTTAACAACCAAGAACTCATTCGCATATCATTTCAGCTTTCCCGGGGTAATCTCCGGACCCAACTGATTGTACTGGTCTGATCTCTAATTGTCACCTTAAATATGGAGTAGCAATACAAATTTAACACTTAAAAATTCATAAATTATTTGGATATTCATAGTCAAAAGTATCAAAAGCGTACATATTAATTAACTGAAAGTTAAATGTGCTTAATCAAAAATTAAAATTTGTTAGTACTCCACATTTAAGGGACTGAAAAAGCTAATTTCCCTAATTACTTACTACAAACTGGCCGAAGGTAGAATATTTTGTAGAAACTAGCTTATAGGTTAAACAGTGCTACTAAAATCAGCTATCTTGTGCACTTGGGCCACCCGGCGATATCAACTTTAAGCCCAAATTCCTTGTAATACAGATCCTTAAATTCTTACAAAACCCTAAGCGCTAACTTGCAACTCGCCATATCTCTGCAGCAGCTTGGCCTTCTCTGACGGAATCAAATGGTTATATATTTTTCTTTTACTTTCCCATGATTATAGCTCAAAGTTTTACAAAAATGAATAAAAAGGCAATATGGATTTTGTTATGAGCAGGGGATAGATCTGAAAGCCGGAGGTAAGAGCAAGAAGACGAAGCGTACAGCGCCAAAGTCTGATGATGTTTACTTGAAACTACTTGTCAAGGTTTGATTTGTCAAACTTTGTTTTTCTGTGTGAATGAAATTAGTTAGTGCCTAATGGGATTTTGTTGGTTGTTATTTTGTTAATAATAGTTATACAGATTTTTGGTGAGGAGGACGGGAAGCAAGTTTAATGGCGTGATTCTAAAGCGACTTTTCATGAGCAAGACGAACAGAGCTCCCCTTTCCCTTTCAAGGTTGATAGCTTATGCCAAAGGAAAGGAGGATAAGATTGCAGTGATTGTTGGTAGCGTTACAGATGACGTTAGAGCTTATGATGTTCCAACGTTGAAGGTGTGTGCCTTAAGGTTCACAAAAACTTCCAAGGGAAAGGATTGAGAAGGCTGGTGGAGAGTGTTTGACATTTGATCAACTTGCTCTCAGGGCTCCACTTGGTCAGAACACGGTATTATATATCCTCCTAATAATCTCAAGTTAAAAGTATTTTCAACCCATGTCCAATATTTTAACAACAATGAGGTTTATATATTAAGCTTTTCAACATAGCTTTGTACAATGCATATACTTCTTCTTGGCGAAGATCTTTTAGAAAACCAAAATCTGCTTTGATCCTTTTCCCAACTGAATCCTCAATGTTAATAGGCAAGACAAACTTTACCCCCAGGGAATTTATATAATGTAAACAGTTACTTCAGGGAATAAGGTTAATGGTACCTATGCGACTTTATTTTATTAATATAATTGTCTGTATTGTCCCAGAAAAAAGAAGAGAAGATGTCTTCTGCATCATTTTTATATTCCCCCCTCTTCTTTTAGATGTGACTTGGACACTCTTGAATTACATACATACATATATTTGATCTCTTGGAATTTCATAAGTTGGCCTGAGTACGTCTCAACTCTAGGTTCTGTATTGTTTTACATTTTTCGCCTGTTGTGCTCTTTAAGTGTGACTCTTTCTGAATCACAAATATAGAGTCTGTTATTTCAGTTTCAGTTTGCCCTCATATTATCTTTTGAAAGGTTCCCGGGTTCTTCGCACCTGGATAGTACCAGGAGCCTTGTGCCCCGACCCTCTGATTTTTTATTGTTATAAGAAGACTAGATTGATTCTATGATACCAGGCTATATAACTTTTACATTTGACTACATATGCATAATGCACCAACAAAACATTTATTATGTAGGTAGGTAAGAATAATATAAATTCTCTAGGGAATGGTGCTAATGGAGTTCAAAGGCTGTATGAGTGCTTGTTGGCACTTGCCAATTATATTATCCAAGCATCAGATTTTGATTTCACCTAGTTGCTGATTTTGAGAATCAAGGTGATTTCTGATGTGCTTTGTACTATTCTCTTGTTTGTGCATATATTCTTTGAAGTGGTGAAGCATCATCTTGATATTATGTAACTTGCAAATGTCACTTAATATGAAATACTGTTACTGGATTTTTAAGCTGGGTACTGATGGAAATATTTCTACTGCTTTCTGACAGAGATGGTAAATCAATATTTTCCGTGATAAGGTGCTTATCGGTACATGGTAGTGCAAGCGTCAAATCTTGACTTATTTAGGGTAGTAGCTAATTGTGAGACTTCATGCAACTCATAAGATGCAGGATATACTCTCTTGCTTGCATATATGATTAATCTGGTCAAATTGATGTTTTGCTTGGATATGAATAATACGTTATAGTATCGTCCTAACAACAACAACATACCCAGTGAAGTCCCACAACGTGGTGTCTGAGGAGGGTAGAGTGTACGCAAACCTTATCTCTACCGAGAGACCCTCGTCCTAATAAAAAAATAAAAATGAATACATTATAGTATCATCCATGTTTTACATGGTCGAAGAGGAAATGTACAAACACACCATTTGACTCATGGCAGGTAGAAAAAATCAAAAGTCATGCACTGAATTTGCCTGATGATCGAATAACTTCAATGTCAATGTACAAGGTCTGGTATTGATATTAGTATCGTCCTAATAACAACAACATACCTAGTGAAGTCCCACAACGTGGTGTCTGAGGAGGGTAGAGTGTACGCAAACCTTATCTCTACCGAGAGACCCTCGTCCTACTAAAAAAATAAAAATGAATACATTATAGTATCATCAATGTTTTACATGGTCGAAGAGGAAATGTACAAACACACCATTTGACTCATGGCAGGTAGAAAAAATCAAAAGTCATGCACTGAATTTGCCTGATGATCGAATAACTTCAATGTCAATGTACAAGGTCTGGTATTGATATTAGTATGTCAATTTGCAGGTTCTCCTCAGAGGTCCTAAGAACGCTCGTGAAGCAGTGAAGCACTTTGGTCCAGCACCTGGTGTTCCGCACAGCCACACCAAACCATATGTGCGTGCAAAGGGAAGAAAGTTTGAGAGGGCAAGAGGAAGAAGAAAGAGCAGGGGTTATAAGGTTTAAGTGGATTCTCATATGTAATGTCAGCTTGGTTTAAGCCATTGTATTGCGGGACAGATTTCGGAGACAAAGTATCCAGATTTGGAATTGGCATATGTTTACTCAGTATTTTTTTAGGATATTTTAATCCTATGAGCATCCATACTGAAATTTTGGTTCGAAGTGGATATAAGGTGAGTTGAACATCACACTTACCGCATCATTTCAGTTGCCCCCATAACTTGGGGTCGTTTGGTAGCTTGTCGTAAGTTATTCATTTTTCAAAAAAAAGGTGGAAACTCCCACCCCAGGAGCCCCCACACCCCGGTCCGACAGGTCTATGAATGAGATAAATCATGGTGACTCAATTGATTTCAAAGGGTCGTAAGTTATTCATGTATTAAAATTTTGCATAAGTAATTGTGTTTGATAGCTCGTTATGACGTGTGTTATTCATGTATAAAATTAGTACAGTGTTCGGTTTGTAAAACCCGCATAACTAATACATATATAAGTTATGAGGGAATTTACGTATTATTTTATATACGACAAAAGGTGAAATAGCTAATACATTGATAACTAAATTCTATATAAAATAATAAATAGATTTTCTCATAACTAAGTCATGTATTATTAATATATGTATAATTCTATCTAGCTACCGAATGAGCCCATTTTTGTTTTGAAAGCAGTACACTCTCACCTGTTTAATGCTGGCCTGTTCATATTTTAGTGGATTGGATGATTGATATTTTAGGTAGGTTAAATTTAAGCTTCAATCCATATTCAACCTATAGAAATATGGCTTTTCATGGGTAAAATATGGGTTAGCCTAATGAGTCATCTTCCAACTTTTGATCGCTCAAAATTCTTGATATTATTTATGAATATTCTCCGGTGATGAATTTACATGAGTGCACATGAGAAATCAACGTTTTAGCTTTATGGTGCTGCAAAATCACTTAAATACGACATGTAATTATTTTAAAAAGCAAAATAATTTTTTTTATAATTTTTTCCATTTGTTCTTGATGAGTAAAATGAAAAGGATTAGATTTGTCCTTTTACCCTCATAAATAAGCTATATTTGTCTTTCATATGTTTTTTCAACATATTTGTCCTTGTGATCCAACTTTAGGCTTATATCTGTCTTTGTATTCTAAAAAAAATATATTTATCCTTATTTTGTTAAATCCCTTATGTACTACCTTAACTTTTCTATATGGTGCCTATGTGATTTTTTTTCAATTAAATCTACTCACTCGTTTAAACTCTTTTAACCCGTCGGTCCGATCTGACCCAATTACGGTTTACCGAGGACATGACCTTAGATATGAGGTTATAGAGGACTCAAATTAGGGTAGAAGGCTAGTAGGTGGTCCCCCTTATCCTTTCATATTAATAGTCGTGGTATTGCTCTATAGTTTCGTGTGCATTGATTTATGCTATTATATGGTATTTCTTGTACTTCAATTATCCTATTTTATCTGTGCCGCTTTCGTTATTTCAATTTTCATACTACTTTAAATTTCTTATTCTTATCTGACCTCTTTCTATGTTTTCTCTTTAGCCAAGGTTCTTTCGGAAACAACCTTCCTACCTTAGTAGGGGTAAGGTCTGCGTACACTATACCCTCACCAGACCCCACGTTGTGGGATTTCACTGGATATGTTGTTGTTGTTGTCGGATCTGACCCACTAAAATTAAAGCCCAACCATTTTTTTCATCTTCTTTTCTTTTTCTAGTACCTACCAAAAAAATTAAGACTTGTTCTTTCATGATGGTCTTTATTTTATTTTTTAAAACTTTTGAGCTGTTGCGTTCTTATTTATTGCACTGATTTTCTAAATTGAAAATTACAAAAGAAATTAAAAAAAATTGGAAACGGACTTTTCTAAGTACGTGATTCTTTACTAATTCACTTGAACATACAACATTGTAGATGGAGATAATGGACTCTTACTTTGCAGCAAAACATTCTTATTACCATGAACTTCAGATCGCCGCATCATTTCTGTGCAAAATCCACATACCCAACTTTAATCCATATGTTCTTGTATATCTCAGTAAGATTTATGTGTCAACATATCTCATGCACTGACAACAGTGAACTTGCCTGTGCTAGTCAACATCCACAAGGCTTATCTCAACTATCAGTGCTCCTTAATCTCTAATTCTTTTAAGACGTCGTCAACAATCTCATAAGGAAACAGTTGTTGTAGCTTCATAGTATCCCAACTATGTTCAACCATAAGCTCTTTCATATCTTCCACACTTTCATCAATATAGCAGTGTTGTGGTAGTATAGGCTCCTAGTTTGGTTTAGTTGTCAAACCAAACATTTCCAGTACCACTGTTTGGTTCCCACCAAATACTCTGCTCAATACTCTCCCTAGCTTCAAGAACTATCTTCCACACATGAGATCTCTCTTTCCATTGCACATATTGAGGATACTATTTTTTACAATACTTATTCCAAAGGAAATTAGTCCATAAGGAGTTTGAAGTTCTGAACCTCTACCACAACTTGACACATAATGCTTTCGACACATCAAAGAGAGATCTGAAGCCCAAGCCCCCTTCTTGTTTAGGAAAACACATGTTCATCCAGGAGGACCAATGTCTAGACCTGCTATCTTTTTTACTGCTCCAAAAAGATCTTGCAAAAATTCTATGAAGATCTTTAATCATACACTTTGGTGGTTTAATATCAGACATCAGATGAATTTGCATGCTTTGCAGGACACTAGTTATCAACACTACTTTCCCTCCAGGGGACAGTAATTTGTTTTTCCATGCATGTAGTTTATCCCTAACTCTTTTGAGAAGTTCATTATAATCAGCCTTTTTTTCCCTGGCATGTGTTATAGGACAACCTAAATATACAAAAGGAAAAGATCCTCGTGAAAAACAAGTAATTGTTTCCACTTGCTGTATCAGGCTATTTGCAACCTTTGAAAACATATAAAATGAGCTTTTCCTTTTGTTGATCAGCTGGCCAGATAACTCTTCATATTTCTACAAGGTGTTCATGAGTAAGTTTAGAGAGTGACTATCAGTAGAATAGAAAATGATTGTATCATCTGCATATGCAAGATGATTCAAATCAACACTCCATTTTGGCATTTCAAAACCTTTAAAATCCTTATCATCAAATAAAGAGTTTAAGGATCTAGACAATACTTCAGCAGACAAGATAAAGAGAGCAGAAGAAATTGAATCTCCTTGTTTCCCCCCCCCCCCCGTAGAATGAAAAAATTCATGAGCTAGCCCATTAATAAGCACTGAATACCAATTGTTAGCTATCAATCTCCAAATCATATCAATGAAAAACTCTCCAGAACCCATCCTCCTTAGAACCCTCGTTAGGAATAACCATGACACTCTATCATATGTCTTGGTCATGTCAAGTTTAATGACAACATTTGCTGGTTTGCCTCTCAATATGATATCAGAAACAATTTCTTATGTCAACAGAACATTCTCAATTATGTTCCTCCCTTTTACAACACCAGTTTGGTTTGTAGATATTAAATTAGGCAGCACCTTATCCATCATATCTTGAAGAACTCTGGATATCACTTTGTTAATGAAGTTTCTTAGTCTTATAGGCCTCATATCTGAATAAGTCTACACATCATTCTTCTTTGGCAGCAAAACAAGATTAGTGTGAGTTATATATTTTGGGAGTATATGACCCTTAAAGAAACCTTTAACCACACCATGAACATCAACATCAATAATGTCTCAACAATTCTGAAAGAATATACCAGTCAGTCTATCAAGACCACTAGCACTGTCCCCTGACAATTCAAATGCTGCATTTTTAACTTCCTCCAGGGTTGGCATAGCACAAATTATATCATTATCCTCTTGTGAAACCATCTCAGGTATATGATTTAGAAGTGAAAAATAATATGATTCTTCTTCTTGGGAAAACTACTTTTGATAAAAGGAAACAACTTATGTTGTAAGATCATCTACATTATCCAACTAATTACCCTCAACATTTTTTATTCTCTTAATCATTGTTCTTTTCTTTCTACCATTTGGTATACACCAGAGTTATAACCAGAGTTATAACCATATTTCTATCCGATTCTTGAAAAAACAACATTAGAGTAATTTGCTGGTCAATGTTCTCTAAGATGTCCACTTCAATGTTCTTATTCACAAAAAAGTAGATTTTCCCATTACAATTACAATTGGCATAAGGCATGCCAATTCTCCTCCTGTACTGATGTATTTTACTTACATGTTGAAAAGGTTCCATCAAGACAATCAGAAAAAAAACTATGATGTTTGTGTAACATATGCACCCTATGAAAAGTCTTTTGAGTTATAACTGATCTGATATTCCAAAATAGAGTTTTAAGAATCATTTGGAACTAGATTTTATTGCTTCCCTCTTTGGTAACACCCTTGTAGGCTATTGATCTAATATTATTTGCTTCTTTGTGTTTCTACTTCCCTTCATTTGAGTTCTTGGAGAGATACCAGCCTCCTTAGCAACTATCTCCATCACCATGTCAATAGCTTCAACAACATCTACAGGGTTGGATTCATATTTCTTTTCATCATTTGACTTGTCATCAATAGGCAGCTCTAAGTTATGAGATACAAGATTATGCAACTCCTTCAAAGGAAATTCCTTTTGAGGATAGCCAAAGGCCTAGGAACCTGCACAACTGCATGGAGTTGGTTTGAGAGGACAAGCTGCTTCTTATTTTGCATTTCTACTCTTATAGATAAGTACCAATATTTTCTTCCTCATCAACCTTCTCATAAGTTGCACAGGAGACCTCTAAACTAATATTACTACCTTGTTCTCCGAGATCTTGAACACCTTTATTAGATTGATTAAAATTAGATAGGCCAGCCTTCCGACTTTTTTAATCTAGAGATGAATCATCACCCCTATCATCAATCATCTTGGTTTCTGAATCCACCTTATCAATATCACCATCATGACCTCCTGATTACTGAACCATAAGTTCTTTTAAAACAACGCACTCACACTTATCTCTTGATGATCCTCCTAAATACTACTGTTGATCTTCTTAAACTTTGTTGCATTCTTCCATAACATCTGCAGATTCAACTTCCACTATGTCACACCATAATTTGGTAGTCTCAACCCTGTCCTTAGAAGGACTGTCACACCCTTGCTTTGCAATATCAGTCTCCATTTCTGTACTTTTGTTGGCCTCCTCAAAATTGAGTGCCTTCTGAGTTTCCTCATCTAAGATAGTGCTACTATCATTCTCTTGACTTCTACTACCATCGTTTTTTACCTCTACTGGATGGTCATCATCATGTAAAACATCAAACTTGTTGTGGACAACCACATTATGAGATTCCAGGCCTTGTTACTCTTTCTCCTTCACATTTTCTATCATATCTTGAGTTGGTGCACCAAAGACTCTATTATCCTTGATACCGTCTAGTTACCACGATCTCCAAAGACCTTACCACTGGATAATATTCTTGTATTGAATCTCCTTCTATTATGGTAATAATTGTTCTTCTTCTAATGTTCATGATAAGAAGGTTTGTCGTCCTTAACAGATTGATTTTCAATAACCACTAATTCCTTTCCTTTCCCATTATTATCAATTTCATCAGTGTTAGTGGTCTCTTCCTCCTTATAAGCTAATTTAGGATGCAAGTGCCAGCATTCCTTTTCACTATGACCTTGTAGTTTACACTCACCATAATATTTAGGAAGATAGTCATAATTAATCTTCACTTTCACAGTTCTAATCTCCTTTGTGTCCTCATCCTTAATTTTCATATTAACATATTTTGGCAAATCCACTAGTAGATCCACCAATACTTTAACACGAGCACAACTAGGTCTAGTACGATTTATGGTAACTTGATCTAATTGTAATGAAATTTCAACAGAAGTAGCTAGTGAGAATAGTGACTCCCTCACAAAGAAAGTTGGCATCAGATTAGGAAAAGATATCCAAGAAATTACCTTCGACGTTTCTTCATCCATTTTAAACTTAGTATCATAAATTAGAGATCACATTTGATAAGAGAATTGATCCTTTGAATGTAGGTAATAATAACCCTTCGAGCAGAGGTTAATGAAGTCCTCCATTAATGATAATCTTTTTAGAACATGCCTAGAATGAAATAAACCAATTTCACACTTCCCCTTGATCCCGCATTGTGTAGGAATGATGGATCTTAGTTCCTCCATTTGAGGCCAACCATGAGAAAACTTGCCAATGACAGCATGCTTAAGGTTTTCCAAGAATTCTATTTGGTCGACTTCCTTTTGAGTCCATAGCAAAATAGGGGCCATTAACAAAAGAGACTCGTTTCAAAGGTATCTTGGACGTAGAAGTAGGGTTTGTAGGGTTTTGCATGGGATTCAATATTTCTTAATTGAAAAAATAATTGTATTTTGGATTAGATGTTGAAGAGTTTGTATCTAAAGGTGTTGTAGGTGTAAAGGAGGTCTGGCCGACCACCGGAGGCAGCTGGCCAACAACCACCGTGGCCATAATGGCGCCGCATAGACCAGGGTTTGCATGTAGGGTTTTTGAGATCGTTTATTTTCCTGCAATTTCATAGGTGATAACAGAGTTGGTTAGGTGTCTTGTGTGGTATTTTGTGAACCCTATTTAACAAACCATGAATCTTGAAGCATGAACTTGTATTTCATTTCCCTTCTTTACTATGCCCAATAATGAATTAGAATGATCCATTATGAAAGTGATAACTTGAGAAATGAATGTTAAACTTGTTCTGCTCTTGTTTGTTTTGTAACTAGAGATATGTCACTCCCTTGAGGAAACAACAAGTGATGTCCTAGGGTTAAGGGTAAATGAAGAGGCTTTGAGTACTTTTAATCAACCTCATCCTAGTATAACTGACTGTTGGGGTTCCTTGTCACACCTCAAGGTTGTGGGACCCTCTTTGATTGTATTTATATGTTGAATTGATGATCAATTAAGTTGTAAGTCTCAATATGATCTATACTATGTGGTTAGCTTAGTTTTGGGATATTTTGGCTTAGTTTGAACATTGTGAAAGGCACGATGATTGACTGATGTTTTCCTTAGGCTCAAATCCTCCTTCTTCTTTTTTCTTGAACTGATATGGTATGATATACCATGAGTATATTGAAGTATACCCTCATATGTGCCTTGGTATACGAGGGGTGTATATCATGTTTACCTGAGGTATATAATAACATGTTAATTGTCTTGTACTTGCATTAGTGGCCTGGATTTTACTTTCTTAAAACCTTTTCCTTGTATGAAGTTGAATTGGGCTTTGGGCCCATAACAATCATCTTTTGCGTTAATTCCTGAGCATTGGGCCTTCCAGTATCTGTCCTATATCATTTGGGCTTGTTTGTTGAGTCTGACGTAGCTGTTTATCCTATTATCATCTGTATATCTATTGTGTATATTTTAGGTATATGAATAGTTTTCTTTGTTTCAAAATATGTGTATGACATTTATGCTATGTTTCTTGTTAACTAGTCCAATAAGCATAGATATCTTTTAACTGCCACTTTTCCTTTTCTCCTTTGCATGAACACTCTCCGCGTGGGACCAATTGTACCTAACCTGCATATTCACCGCTTCTGTTGGGACAAAGGCCCAACACTCTACTTCATCGAGTCAAACCGCAGCTTTGAAGGCCCAATCATGAATGAAAATGATAACAATTTAGTTGGCGGACTTGGTAAACCCATCAACCTGCGTTGCCTTTTTTTTCATATTTGTGTATGTGTTTTTGTAAAATTCTGGTGCGAATATTGAAATCCTTACTTAGAACCTAGATGAAATAGGATTAGGCAAACAATGCTGATATTGTTAGAACGAATAGAAAACCCGAGATTTATTAACTTGGACCCAACAAGAAAGATAAATAGTGCTTACTCTATATAACAAAACTCATCTAAAGCAAAAAACGAGACGACCTTTCTCTTTTAAAAAGGACCAACTTCTTTTGACTTATAAATTTTGGTGTAAAAGAAATTGAAAGAATGATCATTCAAAGGAAGGTTTCTGAAAACAAGAAAATGCTTCATGCTTTCCTTCAAACTGTTTTGGGTTTTGGCCCACATTAATTCAAACAAACAAAAGAAATTTTACTTTGATTTGAGTTTCGATAAGGATTTTGGCGAAATAGGGTTGACCTACACTTTCAAAAGAGGAAAATCACATGCCTTTAAAGGTTTTTGTTACAAAAAAAGTTTATAAATCTTGTGTCATCTTGTTGAATCATGGCTAAACCAAACAAACAAGGCACATTTGGACATTTTCTCCAAAACTTACCGGGGTAAATAAAATTATATCAGGACTAAATTAAATAGAACTTCACTTGAGGAAAAATCCTAAGTGCGTTTTGATCCGAAAAGTGATATGAGACGATTCTAATCCCTGGGTATCACTACACTTAGTTTTGACAAAATTAAAGGACCTTATTTATAAAATCATCTTTCTGATACGCCATGATAAAAAAAAGTAAGATTTTATACATACACATCTAAACACACTTTGAAGAAAGTATTTACTCAAGCCACATTTTAAAAATTCATAGGTAAACCGCACTCTTCGAATTCTTAATACCGTGGTGCCTAACGCATTCCCAGGGAATCACTTGAACCCTTACCCGAATTCTGGTACTAAAAAGGTTTTTTTTAACAAAAAATAATCTTAAAATTGATTTTCCTAATTTTCATAAATAAATTAGGTGGCGACTCTAAAAATAGTAAATCCAAAAAGAGTACAATTATGAAGTAGCTTATACCTCACGTAAAAGTGAATCGTAACACTCAAAACGATCGACCGAATCGTTACACCAATTTAGACACTTTAATCTCATGATTATATGGTTTAAATTAATCTATGGTTTAAATTTTTTTCCGGTGAAAGTGGTTCTAACCTGAAAATCAATTAGAAATTTCTTTTAATAAGGTTTGAAGATAAGTGGGTTGTTTCTAATCCGGGAAGCTCCTTAACGGGTATGGTTAAAGTGATAAAAAATTAGTGTAACTGATAAGTAATGCAAGGTAACAAGAAAGATATGGTTCAAGTAAGAAAATAAGCAAGTAAACAATGGATCTTCGTGTACATTGCCTTAAGAAAGAAAATAATAATGCTTAGAAAAGAATGATAGTGTTACAAAGTGAGCAAGATCCCCTTTTCTTCCTTCCTAAGCTATCCATATATAAGCCAATGTTAGAATTTTCTACCCCCAAAATATGGGTGATGTGATCTATCTAATGTCTCAACGTTCATGTGTGTTGCAACACTCTAATCCAGATTGACGGATGTGGCTCGAGTTGGTCGGAATGGGGGACAGCTGTGTGGATCTACTGGATCCTCCAAGTCCCTGAGCGCACTAACTTCTCAAGGTGAACTTTACACCCAATATAGATAGTCCCCCACTTTTTGGGACCTTCATGTCATGAGCCCGGGAAGTGGAAGAGTCTACCCATTTTTGAACTTTACGCAGGAACTTAGGCGAAATGTCGCCTCTCTTCCTATGATTAGAAATCCTATCAGGACAACATTTAATACACCCCTTCACTCATTCGACGGGGCCTCTTCAGAGGCAACAATTAATGTTTATAGACCAGGCACGCCGCTCTACTATCTGAGGCTAATGATTGGCCCTTTTGGCTATTTAAGCGAGCAATCCATGCTTCCTCTATCCACATTAGCTCTCAGCCTTCGATTATCTTTTTTTTTCAGTGTACCAAATTCCTCTTCAGCTCTAAATCATCAACCAATGTCTTCTTCATCTTCTTTGTCTTTCTCTTCATTTGAGGATCAATTCATTGTCCCTCACAAGGAATAAATGGGCGGTGCTTCCGCTACCTATTCTCGTTGTTGGGCCAGCCTCATCTGCTACCTATGAGATAGACCTGGGATCTACGACCACTGATATTATTCCAGTCAATTCCAACTATGACATGGACTTTCATGCCAGTCATCAGTATAAGTCTGTTGAAGGGATAACTTATTTGATTGATGAGTCCTTAATTCCTCAGGTATGCATCGATTGCCAATGGGGACCTGATTTTGAGGTGTTGCCCCTACTACCAATGCTAGTGTCTCTCGGCATATCCTGAGCATGTCTATGGTTTACACTTACCCACTTACTATTGGTTTTGGCCTCTCTGTTCATGAAGTGATAGAGGCATTTTGTCATCGCTATGACATCTGTTTGGGCAAACTGGCCCCTCAAACATGAAGATTTGTTCATTGCCTGCAGTTCTTAGCGGACCTTGCAGGACTTTCTTTTACCCTTGATAATCTGATACATCTCTACTCCTTATCTGTGTTCCGTGGTTGGATGATCAATTTGGTTTTTGCGGCTCCTAAGGCCTCATCACAAGCGCTAAGGATGATCACGATCGGGGTTGGTGTGACCGGTTTATAATGATTCGCACCAGCCACCTCCATAGCGTCCCTTTCGGTCCCTTTTCGGATTAATGGAATAGCACCCGTAAGCATCTGTCGTCTTGCTTTCTGCACAATCTCCCTTTTTTTCTTCTTTGAGCATTATTTTTAATTTTGTTTTCCATGCTTTCATAGCGGCCCCGATTCAACCAGAACCTCAGCTCGATATCTTTGGCTGGGTGATGGATATTTTGTGTGCATCTCGAAACATTGAGAAGACCTTGAGGGATATCTTTGCAAATCGATGGAGGGGCCGAAGTCACGGTGAGTTCTTCTTTTCCCATTTATCATTTCTTTGCCATCTATCTTTTTATGATATAATTTTGACTTCTTCTACACCTGTAAGGCCTTATTGCTCGAGGGTCTTCCTCTAAAAAAGCGCCTTCTAGGGAGGATGCCCTCACCCGTATTATGCAAGCAGTCATCTAGGCCAAAAACTACAGGAAGCATGGACCCCTGGGTGATGTTTATTACTTCTCCTCAAAATGGATCGTCTCTTGCGTGAGGACGCATCGCTAATTCCTTGGTTATTGGAGGGAGGTAATACAGAGTGTGGTGAATATTGATGATGATGAAGGAGGGGCTGCTAATGCTGAGGACACAATCTGAGGGTGTTGGAACTAGTGAGGGCCGCTTTTATGAAGCGGGAGGTAGTGAAGACTAACTTAATGACACGGGCACCGGCCCTTCAGCTCCACCACCACCATCTGACAGCCCCGACCTTGGTATGGAATCTTCCCAATCCCATTTGGCCGACATGTGTCTTAAGCTAAGCCGAATGCTCTTCTCCTTTCTATAGTTGTTTCCTCTGAGTGAGACTGTATACTAAGATTGCTTATTACTTTTTCTTCTTTCTTAGGGTCAAGCTGCCGTTGCCTCCGCCATCGACTTGGTTAGGAACATGCCTTCTTCTTCTGCTCGCAAAGTGGAGAGGCTGACGATCGAGAATCAGCGCCTCCGGGCCAACATCTCCACGCTTCGATCAGAGAACAGAGATCGTCAGGCTTTGAGGGCCACTTTGGGACTGCAATGGGAGGAGGCCTGACATGCCCTATCAAATAGGTAAGACACTTTTTGGCATCTCACTATAACTCGCCAATTGCTACAAGAGAGGCAGATCGTGACATTGCTCGAGGACGGGTGCAAGCATTGAGGCTTCATGCACCTGGCTTAGGGCTCGCAACCATCGCCTGAGGCTTCACCAGGCAGCTGATCATAATAGGGTCACATTGATCCGGGACTACGTTGTCATTCATACATGCCTCGAGGTTCTCCCAAGGGTTGAATGAGGACCGTATCAACGTCATCTCAGCTTTGATAGATATAAAAGTGGATTTAGACGCTGCCGAGATAGATCTAGATGATCTCTGTGATAAGATGCCCCCCTTTTCTGATGCTTCTACCAGCTCCTTAGGTGATGAAGATGCTCCCCCCTACTTAGCTATGTTAATTTCTTGTGGGCCTATATGCCCTTTCTGACTATTTTGGCCTGTGTGCCATTAATGTTTACTTTTTCCTTCTCGTGTTACTAGATATTTGGGGTCTATGTACCCTTTTGATGTTCTTTGTTAGCCTTTGTGTTCTTTGAATATTTAGTGCATGTGCCCTTCTAATGTTTTTGTTGGAGCCTTCGTGCTCTTCTTGTTTTCAAATGATAAATAATATTCGCCTGTTTGTTCCTTACCTTGAATATATTTCTATGCTTTGGCATATGTTTTGTTTGCAATAATTATGGTTATAAATAACCTGTTGGCTTTATATTTAAGTCTTAACCGTCAGGGCATGACCATCATACCTGTCTTTCTGAACTATATTCATATTGGTGTTTATAAGAGATGATGACCGGTGCACACATCATTTTCTTTTGCGTTTTGTGTTTGAGGTCATCATTCTTAACTCAATCCAGGCATGTCACTTCCGGAAACTCTTTTTGCGATTCAGGAATTGATTATCCAATTCGCAATAAAGAAGGGCCCTTTGATTTTGGTTTTGATGATGAGGACATTTCAACATCATTTAATGACACAAAGATTCATGGAACCTGCACGCTCGGAGGCTCTAAGGGTGTGTCGGGTGTTAGAAGAAGTTTTGCGGGGCCGTATGGTTTCCGAGTCCGATTTCGCCCTGAACGTTTTTAGTTAAAAAAATAAAAAATGCCTTGTTGGCAACAACTGAGGAATAAGTGAAGGTTCTTGTTTCATTACTGATGTCTTAAGGGATGACTCGTCCTGTTGATACTAGGCCCTTTTGAGATTTTTTTATAGTATCTTTATAAGATGTTCTCAAGAGAAAACTGGGCGAGTGTGTTGGTTGCCAGCAATCCCAGTTTGCATGACTATGTATTCAAGAAAATTTGTGGTTGTCAACCTAACTTATTCTGCATAGACCTTCCCTTCTCCCTCAGCACTCGAATGTGAGGTCTTGAGGAGTGTCCGGTCATGGACTTCCGATTGACTTTTTCTAGACTTTCAATGTAGAGTTTGCGGGGTGTGATATTTTTTTGAATTGTTGACTCATTAAAAACCTTTTCAGGAAAACCCATATGGACAAAATATTAGTTAAGGAAAAGAGTGCAACACGTATCTTTGGTTTCCCTTCTTGTGATAAGGACATTATTCTTCCAGGGGCAGTCCCTGTCAGGAAGAGAAAACAAGTTAACCAATGGTAAATGGTGTAAAAATATGATCATACTTGTCACCCTTTGGTAAAATCTTTTCAAGTAGCTGACGATCCAGCTATTCTGCAACTTCTTTCCGTATTCATCTTTGATCTGGTAAGATCCCTTGCCTGCGATCCCCACTACCTGATATGGGCTGTCCTAGTTAGCCCCTAATTTTCCTGTACATGCATCCCGAGTTGCAAGTGTAACCTTTCGAAGGACGTAGTCTCCGATCTTGAAATGCCTTAAGTTTATTTTTCTATTAAAATATATTTTGACCTTTTACTTTTGTGCCACTATTTATATGAGGGACGACTCTCTGTGTTCTTTTAACATCTCCAATCCCATCACAATTGCTTCTTTGTTGGATTCTTTTGTGGTCTGGGTGTATCGGATGCTAGGCTCCCTGATCTCCACGAGTATTAGGGCTTCAGCCCCATAAATCAGGGAAAATGGAGTTTCTCCGGTGCTTGTCTTGGTCGTAGTTATGTAGGCTCACAAGAACCTTGGCGATTCCTCCAGCTTCTTCTTGATGTTCTGGATCAAGGTTTTATTGATCGACTCTGCTTGTCCATTTCCATACGGGTGATATGGTGAATAGGTTATTTGTTTGATTTTCAACCCTTCCAGGAACTTGGTAACCAATGAACTGTCGACCATTATCGCAGGTTATTTCCTTTGGTACTCTGATCCTGATATGATCCCAAATGAAGTCTATTACCTCATTCTCCCGGACCTTTTTATATGCTTTTTATATGAAGGTATTATAAGAATCTATCTCAATGATAATATAATAACAACCATAATATGCTTCTCATAATAGGGGTAGACGACCATCCCAGTCTTCTCATAAATCAATCATACCTTCATGCATCGTACCTCTGAGCGTCTAAATCATGCGCTTGGCTCGACCACCTTTTCGGGAGCGAACTACAAGGGCTTTCTCTACACTCCTAAACGTTCCTTAGAGAAATATTAGAATTCATACTGCACTGAGCCCCTTCTACTTGGGGTACGGGGTATCTAAAAGTCCTGGAATTTTGTGACCTCTTGTCAATGGACAACTAGCATAATCCTCAACTGCGAGAATAGCTCTATTTTGCAAGAATGGGGTCAACTCTGTAAATCTATTGTATATCATTGTGGGGGAGTGATACTCACGAACCCATACATAACTTTTATTTTCAGACCACGCTATCTTCTCTAGATGGAAAACTATATTTTGTACACTAGTCTGGGCCTATGATTCTCTATCCTTCCATGCTAATCATTGAGTTTCTGTGGTGCTAATCTGTTTATCATTATCATATCAACAGGTGTCTCTGGTATCATAATACGTCCTCATCAACTTTAGATGAACAAAATAGCGGGAACAAGGCACCTCCGCTCTAATCCTATTTAATAATTCTGCAGAACTTTGTCTCGCTTTAACTCTGGCATTGTCTCTATTGCCACGAAACCATATCTTCGGATGGTATCAACTTCCAACTCTCCCTTTGTCATTTCTTTTCATTTTTCCGTTAGGGTGACACTAATATTCCCTGCGTATCACTTTGTTACCATTGGGGCCCTAAAATTGGATCTTTCAAATTGCTATTTGTCGAAGCTCCTTTACTAGTCCTTCCTTTCTCCGGGACTCGATATAGGCTAAACCATTTACATATCTCATCTCAGGTTACTCTGAAGGTTATTATGATGTTCTACTAAACTCATTCCTTAGAAGGTAATAGGATCGAATTTTTATATAGTTATATTCTACTCCATCTTGATGTATATAAGGAGGGGATTGTATGGTTAGGTGGGTCGTATTTGGATTGGGACCGGGTGGATACAAAAATGGGGGTCAAATGGAGGTTGGCGGGTTTCCGGGTAGTGTGTGTTTGGTGGGGGTGTGCGGGAGAATTTGGAGGGAGTTGGGCTAAGACGTTTGGAGGGGATGGACTAGACAGATTGTATGTTATGTTGGTGGTTGGTATTTGGTGGTTGGTATTTGGTGGTTGGGTGGTGGCAAGGAGGTAGAAACTGGTCGAGACAGTAAGGTTGGTGGAATATGAGTGTGACTGGGATGGTGGAGAATTGGTTGGGGGTTTCAGGTGTTTGTGGGAGGAGTCGGTTGATGACCTTTTGGGTGTGAGTTGGGGAAGTATGGGAGTGTATTAGGGTGAAAGGAAATAGGCAAACTGGACAAGGATGGCGCACGGAATTAATAAATAAATTCGTGTGCGGGTATGGTAATGTAGGCCGACAAGACCTTCAATGTGTTTGTAACAAGTAACCGGATAGAACATTGGCTTGGGTATTACACCGAGGGTTTGGACCACAAAAGGACCAAGGGGTGGCCCACAAAAGGATCGGGGTTTGGACCACAAAAGGACCAAGGGTTGGACCACAAAAGGTCCGACTAAGATAACAACACAAAAGTTGAAAACTTAGCAAGTTTGAGAAAACTCAAATATATTTCATGAAATTTCAATTTCACCTTACATCAATTACATATCCTATTTATACTAGTTCTAGACCTTCTAGAAGAGGAAACAAGAAAGACACAAACATGGCACTCGACCGAATGGGAAAGGGGAAGGTGTTCGACCAGTTTGGGAGAAGGAAAAGGGCCCAATTCTTCATGTTCTCTAGGCCACCATTTTATGTCATCTATGTAGATAAGTGCATGAACTAGCAAGTTCATGAATTACCTCTTTGAGGCATGTTGGAAGCTTCTCATTCTAGATGGTTCTCGGCTAAGTCATCTCATCCTATTACATGACCTAGTATTTAAGCTATAAGGAAATTAAGCTAGGAATTAAAATAAGCTAAAAGTTGGTATCGGCCAAGACCTACATAAAAGCTGAAAATTAGTGTCACTTAGCTTGGATCTTCAATTCATTTTTTCAATTCCACTCCATACTCTATTCCACGTTAGGCATGTCACTATAGGATGGTTAGGAATCCTCGGCACTCCTAGCAAATCACCTCGCGGCTCATGTTGGAAACTTAAGTTCACAACCTTCTTTTCATCATATTCCTCTTCTTTAACAGAATTTTCCCTCAAATTCTCGTCATCTAAGTATGGTGATAAGTCTCCAACATTAAACGTTGAACTAATACCTCCATATTCATCCAGAAGTTCTACCTTGTAGGCTTTTTCCCCGAACCTTGCCAATATCTTGAAAGGACCATACACCCTTGGCATTGGCATGTTCTTCCTCATGTTGGGAAATATTTCCTTCCTTAGGTGTAGCCAAACCAAATCTCCGGGCTGGAATTATTGTTGAGTCCTTGACTGGTTCGCATCCATTTTGTACTTGGCGTTGGCCTTCTGAATTTATGCTCGGATTTGATCATGTAACTTCTTGAAGGCCTCAATGCGATCTTTAGCCGTGAAGATAAGGATTTCTTTCATTGGGATTGGAACTAGATCAATAGGTAAAATGAGTTAGTGCCATAAATAATTTCAAATGGAGTTTTTCCCGTTGTACGAGATTGACTCTGATTATAACCAAATTCCGTGTGTGCCAACTTGCTCCAATCCTTGGTGCTCTTACTCACCAATCCTCTCAATAGTGTGCCAAAAGTTCTATTAGTCACTTATGTGTGGCCATCCGTTTGAGGATGATAGGAGGTACTAAATAGAAACTTGGTACCAAGAAGTCTCCATAGTGTTTTCCAGAAATAACTTAGGAACTTCACATCCCTATCAGACACAATAGTCTTAGGAACGCCATGCAATCTTACCACTTCCTTCAAATACAAGTCTGCATTATGTGTTGCATCATCGGTCTTGTGACAAGAAATGAAGTGAGCCATCTTCTAGAATCTATCCACAACCACCATGATAGAGTCATTGCCTCGTTGTGTTTTTGGTAAGCCGAGGATGAAATTGAAGCTCACACCTTCCCATGGTCGCTCCGGAACCGGTAAAGAAGTATACAATCCTTTGTGGAAGAAACTTTTAGCCTTTTAACAAGTGAAACACCTACTTACCACTCCATTTACATATTTATCCATATGTGGTCAGTAAAAGTGTTCTTGTAGATTCTCCAAAGTCTTCACTACCCCAAAATGTACAGCTAGTCCACCCGAATGCACTTCATGTACAAGTGATTCTCTTATGGAACATTTGGGCACACACAATTTGTTTCCTTTGAAAAGGAAACTTTCTACTATGGAATAAGAACCATGAACTCCATTATTACATTCTATCATTACATCTTTGAACTCGGGATCTCGTTCATAGAATTCCTTTAGCACTTCAAATCCCACAAGTTTTTGTTCAAGCATGGTCAACATTACGTGCCTCCGGGAAAGTGCATCCGCCACTATGTTAGACTTGCCATATTTGTGCCTTGTAGAGAATGTGAAAGTTTGCAAGTACGCCACCCACTTAGCATGCCTTGGATTCAACTTTCTTTACCCATGTAAATACTTCAAGGATTCATGATCCGAATATAAGACAAAAGGCTTTGGCCTCAAATAATGTTCCCATTGGACCAAGGATCTCACAATAGCATAAAATTCCTTGTCATAAGTAGAATAATTGAGTCGTGCACCACCCAATTTACACTAAAGAAAGCAATAGGTCATTTTTCTTGAATCAAGACGACACCAACACCAACCCACTAGCATCACATTCAACTTCAAATAGTTTCTCAAAGTTCGGAATAGCTAGAATCGGTGCTTCACATAACCATCCCTTTAAGGTTTCAAAAGCACTTTGTACTTCCTGGGACCATTTAAACTCACCCTTCTTTATTAGTTCAGTGATAGCGGCAGTAAGGGTACTAAAATCTCGAATGAAACGACGATAGAAAGACGTCAAACCATGGAAACTTCTTACCTCACTTACATTCATAGGCTCGGGCCAATTCCGGATAGATTCCACCTTGGACGAGTCCACATGAATGCCCTCGGATGATACTATGTACCCTAAGAATAGGACACTAGTAATCATAAAAGCACACTTCTCTAACTTGCCATACAACTTTACTTCTCTTAACTTCTCAAATATAGCTTCTAGATGCGACAAGTGAGATTCCCCATCTTGACTATAAATCAAGATATCATCTAAGTAAACCACAACACATTTACCCATTAACGGTCGTAGCACCTCGTGCATGAGTCTCATGAAAGAGCTGGGAGCATTACACAATCCAAATGGCATCACAAGCCACTCGTACAAGCCATACTTGGTTTTGAAAGTCGTCTTCCATTCATCTCCCTCTCGTATCCTCATTTGATAGTAGCCACTCCTCAAATCTATCTTGGAGAACAACTTGGCCCCACTCAATTCATCCAAAAGATCATCCAATCTCGGTATAGAAAACCTATACTTCACGGTGATGTTATTGACGGCTTAGCTATCGATACACATGCGCCAAGTTCCATCTTTCTTTGGCACCAATAGGGCGGGTACTGCACATGGACTAAGGCTTTCTCGGACAAAGCCTTTGTCTAATAATTCTTGCACTTGTCTTTGCAATTCCTTGGCCTCTTCCGGATTGCATCTATAGGTTGGACGATTAGGTAATGAACTTCCCAGAATAATATCAATAACATGTTTAATACATCTTATTAGTGTTAATTCAGGTGCAAGGTCATTCGAAAATACATCTTCAAATTTCTTCAAGAGTTATTTCAAGTGGGCATCCTCAACCGCATCTCCCACAAGACTCTTCTTATCCTTTCACTTCAATGCATTTATGAGACTCCCCTTTTTCAACTCCTCTTCGATCTCTTGCACATCAAGCAAGAGCGTCTCGGGTTTCTCCTTGCAGTTCTTGGAAATTTGGATATTCATTTTCTTCACCTCACTAGGTGACAATGGTACCAACCGGATTTTATTATTATCATTTTGAAAAGAATAGACATTCTTTTCTCCGTCATGTTGCACTTTCCTATCAAATTTCCATGGCCGACCCAATAAAATATGACAAGCATCCATAGGTAGGATGTCACACCATATCTCATCTTCATACTTACCAACCCAAAAACTAATAAGAGCTTGTTTCATTACCTTTAGCATTTCATCTTTTCTCACCCATTAGAGAGCATATGTTTTAGGATGGTTGCGGTTAGGAAATTTCAATTTGTCCACCATTTCTACGGAGGCCATGTTGACACAACTTCCTCCATCAACGATCATAGTACATAACTTGTCTTTTACCTTGCATCGAGTGTAAAATAGTTGATCTCTTTGTGTCTCCTCCCATTCTTAAATTTGAACAGTCAACACACGTCGGAGTACTAAACTTTCACCCTTCTTCGCAAGATCAACATCTTCCTTTACGACCTCCTTGACTTCGGGTTCCTCAATAACAAAAGAATCCCTACACTCTTGATATTCTTCACTTTCATGCCTTTTACTGTTTTGTACAACCCCGAACTCGATATTATTTCTCACGACATTCCCCGCAAATTCTTTTTTCAAGATTTGCGCTTGTTCCACAAATAGGTCACTTATGATCCTCCGTAGTTCTTCATTTATGTTAACCATAACGTCAAGGCGTGGGATGGGAAAGCCTTGCTTTGATACCAAACTGATGTATATAAGGAGGGGATTGTATGGTTAGGTGGGTCAGAGTTGGATTGGGACCGGGTGGATATGAAAATGGGGGTCAAATGGAGGTTGGCAGTTTTCGGGCAGTGTGTGTTTGGTGGGGGGTGTGCCGGTCAATTTGGAGGGTGTTGGGCTAAGACGTTTAGATGGGATGAACTAGACACATTGTAGGTAATGTTGGTGGTTGGGTGGTGGTAAGGTAGCGGAAACTGGTCGGGATAATAAGGTTGGTAGAATAGGAGTGCGATCGGGACGGTAGGGAATTGGTTGGAGGTTTTGAGTGTTTGTGGGAGGAGTCGATTGACGACCTTTTGGGTGTGAGTTGGGGAAGTGTTAGAGTGTATTGGGGTGAAAGGAATTAGGCAGTCTTCACAAGGATGGCACACAAAATTGATAAACAAATTTGTGTGCGGGTATGGTAATGTAGGCCGAGAAGACCTTCAATGTGTTTGTAACAAGTAACCGGATAGAACCTTGGCTTGGGTATAGTTAGATGACAAAAGTTCTAACTATACTTACACCTAGGGTTTGGTCCACAATAGGAACAAGGGGTGGCCCACAAAAGGACCGGGGTTTGGACCACAAAAGGACCAAGGGTTGGACTACAAAAGGTCCGACTAAGATAACAATACAAAATTTGAAAACTTAGCAAGTTTGAGAAAACTCAAATATATTTCATAAAATTTCAATGTCCCCTTACATCAATTACATCTGCTATTTATACTAGTTCTAGACCTTCTAGAAGAGGAAACAAGAAAGACACAAACATGGCACTCGATCGAATGGGAAAGGGGAAGGTGTTCGACCGGTTTGGGAGAAGGGAAATGGCCCAATTCTTCATGTTCTCTAGGCCACCCTTTTATGTCATCCATGTAGATAAGTGCATGAACTAGCTAGTTCATGAATTACCTCTTTGAGGCATGTTGGAAGCTTCTCATTCTAGATGGTTCTCGGCTAAGTCATCTCATCCTATTACATGACCTAGTATTTAAGCTATAAGGAAATTAAGCTAGGAATTAAAATAAGCTAAAAGTTGGTATCGGCCAAGACCTACATAAAAGCCGAAAATTAGTGTCACTTGGCTTGGATCTTCAATTCATTTTTTCAATTCCACTCCATACTCCATTCCACGTTAGGCATGAGGATGGTTAGGAATCTTCGACACTCCTAGCAAATCACCTCGTGGCTCATGTTGGAAACTTAAGTTCACGGCCTTCTTTTCATCACATGCCTTATAAGAGGGAAATTACCGAGTTCTATATAACACTTATATCGTTGATTTAGTCTCGCGTTTGGACTTTCTATCAATCGGCTGGAACAATGCTATGCTTTTGTATTTCCACCAGATTCGTGGGATACTAACTTGCTGATGTTTAACCTGAGAAACCTCCTTCTCTTAGGCTGGATCACACTATATAACGTAATCTCAATCCATCTCTACTTACTTATTTTCTTATTTTCCTTCTAGGAACCATTTTTCTCTTTAAGAGGGCTCATAATCCTTTATACCCTTACGACCCATCCGAAAATGTGCCTTTACTTATTAGTAAGAGAAACTCATCTTAACTTTACACTGAAGACCTTTGTGGTTACATTTCTAACATGGGCTTCCTGCTGCCAACCCTAAGTCATGGGCTTAACTTTCCGATCCGGGCTTTTAGGTGTAAACAACTTTGTCCTCTTGCTTATTCTAGGAAGACACCTTGAAATACATCGACTGATCTCAACCTCTATTATCCAAGGGTTCTTTCTATATCTGGCCTTCCATTCTACTCTGAAATCAAATATTGGGCCATATTCAACCGTCACCATTTTTGGTGAGTTGTTCCCATCCGTATGCATATTAAATCCTTCTCTTGTTCTTAGTAGATATCTACCGGCTATATGACTTTAGCAATTTCACAATCATATATTCTTGCGGATCTTGGATATCCCTCATCTTTCATCGCTTATCCTTCTTACCATTTCATCTCTTCTAGTTCATTATGAGTATCATCTTTAACTATTTGGTTTTACCTCTAGGATTCACAACCCCACAACTCGATTACTTCATACTAGCCTCTCATACTATTACTTTCTTCTTGAAATATTTCTCAGGAATTGTTGTCTCTTACTTGCGAGATCAAAACCTCATGTACTAAGACCATTCCATATTATAAATATTGCATAATCTGGTGGATCACCCGGCCATTTGACTCATCTTCTTCTAGGGTCTGCATTAATCCCTTATCGATGAAACTCGACTTACCCCTTTTCCATAAACCCCGAGTAGCTCCTCTTGAGCCTACATATGTTTTTTTCTTTGATTACTCTCCACGCTTTTAACATTCCTTTCTCAATGTTAATACATACATATCCTTTGATATTCATGGCATATCCACCAAATCTGGATAACACAACCTTAGTCGTCGCAAAACTTCCCTGTGTAACCTTTGTATTTGCTTACTAAATCACCATACAGGTCTATGTAGGTCCTTTCCCACATCATCTCTCATGGTTTACTCTTCATGAATTTGGTATTTCCTTCTTATTATATCATATCGTCAAATCGATGTTCATCATACTCTATAATCCCTTAACGACTCACATCTTGACTTAAAGTGATATTTGTTAATAGGGTCATTGGATCGTTTGCATGAGTAGGGTGTCACATATTTATGACTGACACACTTAAATTCTAATAAAAAGGACGTTAATCTTGGGGGCTCAATCCCTGCTAACCCTTAAGCATCGCCCTTCCTTGCAGAGTACTTCTTTACTGCCTATTCACTTACTTGCCATTCTGCGGTAGCACTTATTATATCCTCCTTAGAGTCTATAACTCTTATTCTGTCCTATCTAAAGGATTGACTCAACATTAATGTTCCTTGGTTTAATGGCTAAATTATCTTGATGGCCTATCCCATCGATTTATGGTTTACTCAAATCTCATAATAGGTACTCGGTCATATAACACCTTCCCCTCAACTTCCCGACCGTTACTGCTTTCATTACTTTCTATACTTTATTTCACGACTCTTTGTCGACTCATACACTTATTGCAATATTTCATTTACCTCTGCATTATTCTCATGCTATCAATCTCACTTTTTATCCGCGTCTATATTTACATGATATAACCCCCTCTTACGTCTCCTCCTCTTCTCCATATCTGATAGAGGTCTCACTGAGGGAAATATTTACCTCCCGCACAAAGGGCTTCATGTCTGGCCTGCTAATCTTTTAATCCTTTCAAGGTCATAGTTGGCTAATAATTCCCAACTACATCATGTACGCATTATCTAAAGGTTCCTAATCGTACTGCTCTCTAGTACAATCCATGCTGAGGATCGTGTTATATCCTTACTAAATCCAAGGTCCCACTTCTTTTGAAACTACGTTCATTGACGTTAATAAATCAATAATAGAAATAAGTACTTCTCACTGTGATTCTATCATCACTAAAAATGGGTTAGATATTATATCACCATTGAAGACAGGACAACAACGCTTTCATTACTCTATCTGAATTTCGATCTCGTTACAATCTTCTGCATTTCAAACAGTTGGTACCTCCACCATCTTACTCATTATATATTTCTAAAGTCAATACTTTATCTTTCTGAACTTATATCAGTTCTACATAAGGAGGAAACATTCGTTCATACTCTGAAATTTCAATATCACACACTTTCACCTCTGGCGTCTCAATAATCTTGGTCAGAATCTTTCAAGGGCTGGCTGTGAATATGAGTTAACCGAGGTCTTTCTGGTTATTGTCAAAACCGAAACTGTGTAAAGAACGAGTAATACTCAAACTCTTCCAACTCAGCTTTACTACACGATCTATAAGATGAAAGAATGGGAAACCATCCCTAAATGCCCAAAAGCCTCTTGCTTATAAGTATGGTGCACAACACACTCATAAATAAGACTCTACTAGACACGTCTTATAGATTTCCTAGGACTGTCCTGCTCTAATACCAAGTTTGTCACACCCCAAACTGGGAGGGGGGTGGCCGACACCCGATGCCGCACTGGCCCAAGCATACCACTCTGAAACACCACCTGTAACTAAATAGAAGCTACAGCCGACAAGGCCATAACGATATGAATATACAAGATATCATCTGGATGTCACAACAATAGGAGTACAATAACTTCAAATACTATATACAATATGGTACAAGACTGGCAAGGTCGTCGTACATATCAACTGAATATACAAAGCAAATCTACAAGACTCTATGGAAAATATAACTATGATATGGCTGGCATAAGTCCCTAACCTACCCAACAACTGTAATTGTACAAAACTCATCTCATGACCCTAACTCGGTAGCTTCGGATGAAGTGAATCTCACCACTCGATCCGCAGAACCCAACTAGCTCCTATTCGGGAGGTCTATCTGCACCTCTATCTGAATCTGCAGCATGACATACAGCACCCCCAACAAATGAGTCGTCAGTACAAATGAAATGTACTGGTATGTAAAGAATGAATACCAATAAAAATATAAGCTGTAAAAAGAAGCATTAAAGCAATCTGATACTATGATAATATGTATGCCACATAGGTGAACAATGAAACTTTGAAATAGTACCGAACTCTTGGTTTAACAACTTTGGTTTGTAACTTTCCCTCGGCTTATAACTCGAGGTGTAATATGTCACTTTCCTCAATGTATACTCTAAGGTGTATGTATGGGTGCACATATAAGTGCCTACCCAACCGACTATAGTGCGATGCAAGTATGTATAATGTACATGTACAACTTCCCACCGGTTGGTCACAACGGTGGTGTAAATATATATATATATATATATATATATATATATATATATATATATATATATATAAAACGCCCACCGACATAGGTTCGGTGGTGTAGATAAGATATTGTGATAACAATGGCTCTTGGCCTCTTTGGAACTTATAAACACTTTGACTTTGCTTTGAAATGACTCTTGGTCGACTTAACGACTGACTCTTTCAAACCCTCCTTTTTGAGGTCTATGAAGTTCAGAGACAAACAAGATACACAGAGTACAATAACGAGGTAAAATATATGTTAAATGAAGGACAACAACATGTGAATGAGACTTATCCTTTGAAGGTAACCATGACTTTTAGCCTTTAAATTTGGTTCGATCTTTTCTTTTTCTTTTCGATAACAACATATCGGTATACAAGACTGTGACTTGAGACACTCCACTGGAGAGGAATATGGTCTCAATCGGACAACCAATAATAAACATAGAATGCATTATTAGCAATGGAACTACTCCTGACAAGGGACGATTGACATGTGAATAGAATGATTCTTTGACGTTACTTTTTGAAAATGAAAAATACTTGGATGTCATGCTTGTGAAAGAATGGAATAGCCTTACATACATGCGTCACTTAGTTACCAACGCCTCTTGAACCCTCAAATTCTTTACGAGTGACTATATACATAATATAGAAGGTTTGGATCAAAATAAGAATAACAACTAGAAATTGATTCACTCGAACAATCCAACGAGCACCTAGAAGGCATGCATCTCAAACTATGGTGTTCATAGCTACTAACATGTTACTAACTTACCTTCAACACAACATCAATAGCAACAACCACAACAACTACCACAACAACAATAATACATATCCAACTTCTAGTCATAATCACCTCCAAGTTTATTCAAGAATAATCCAAGAAAAATTCAAGAACAATAACAATTTCTTCATGGGGTTTAGCTTTATTTCCTTTCAAACTATGCTTATCAATTTAACCAACCAACTACAAGGAGTTAAAATATGATTAGGGAGTAGTAGAACCTTACCTCAACCAGCCACCAAGTCGCTTAGAACAAGTTTCTTTCCATTCTCAAGAAAACTTCCAAATTGTCTAGCCACCGAGGGAGGATTTCCAAGCTCCTTGATAATCATCCATGGAGGATTCCCCTTCAATTTGTTATGTAACTAGTCCTTGATGACCTAGGAACCCTAGAGATATGTTGACAGGGTTTGGGAAATATTGGGGTCGGATTTGAGATGAAATGAGAAAGCCACCAATTTTTGGCTTGAATAGTACTTCCCACCGCCTCTAAGATGTAGTTGGTTCTGTGCCACATAACACCATATACGGGTGCATAACCCAATGTAGATGGGGGTATTGAGGTGAGAAAGTGAAGGCCCCGATCCACGGCCTGATCCGCGAGACAGATCGCTTAGCGTATCTCTCAATCTTCATCAAACTTTGCTGAGATGTGATTCCTTTAATCCAATTGACTCCCAACATTCTGTATACCTCTTATACAATCATATAAGTCATATGTGTCCCTCATCAAGGGTCTCAAATTTCCGGAGCACAAATCAACTAATCGTACATTCGATCGCATGCAAAATCACAGGGTGTAACATCTCGGGTCTCTTTTCCATAACAAATTAGCCTTTTTGGGTTTATCCTATGGCCCACCCCTGACCTCTATATGGGTGTCATCTCTGAGGACACGTTTTATCCTCATTTTGGCCTTGTACATGTTGTTTACTTCATTCCAAAATTTGGCCGGGAACTCCCTCAAACTTTCCTTTAACTTTCTTGAAGCATCCGAGCTATTGGTGTTCAAACTGTATGCAAATGTCGTGGCAGCCCAGTCTTCCAGAATCGTGGACAATATCATCCTCTCCCACTGGAATCATTCCACGTAGCTGTGGAGTAGCTCATCATTCTTTTGCTTTATGGTAAATATGTCTTCTTTGTGTGTTTTGACCCTCCGGGCCCCTGTATGGGATTTCATGAACGTATATGTAAGACCAGCAAAATAATAAATAGAATTTTCAGGTAAAAGTGTATACCAAGAAAGTTCTCCCATTATGAGTGTCCGATTGAATTTCTTTAGCATGACTGATTCAATTTCATGTTGCTTTAGGTCGTGTCCATTGATGGCTTCTTCAAAGGTTATAATGTGTTCCTCCGGTCCGTGGTCTTGTATTATTTTGGTATGTCCGGTATTTTGAACTTGTTCAGGATGGGCTTGGGAGCCACCTTCAATTTGTAGGGTATTTTTCCATACGTTCATACTCCTGCTCCCTTTAAAATAGGAGGAGCCCCTGGTATCTGGCTCATTCGCTTATGGAGCACCTTTTTTAGTAAGGAAAGCGTTGCTAAGTCTGCATATGGTACATCTGGTTTCACCTCTATCTTTCCCACATCTACTATGAAAGTCCCAGGAACTTGTACAACCTCCGGGTTTTTCGATGAGTGGCTGCCTAGTGCTGCCCCGGATAGGGAGTTTATGAGCTTTTCCATGCAATCCATCATCGCGTTGTTCGATTCCAAGACCGCAGAAAGAGCCACTTCTGAAGGAGATCTTTCTTTTTTGTACATCCATTCCATCCTAGAGTGAAGACATCTTTTTCTTTTCCTAGAGTAACGCCCTTTTGGTCGTATCTCCCTCCTTTCTGCCGAATGATCTTGCTTATTTTTCTTATTCGAGATCTTGTTAGGGACATCTACTAGGGGTGTTGCTCCCTCTTCCCTTTCTTCTCATGTATCTAACTTCGGGTGGTTCTCCCTGTTAGAGCCTACAAATTTGTTGGTCGCGACACTCTTGTTTCAAGTGACACGCTGCTCCCCGATGTGTTGTTAGTTGGTTCAGCCATGAACGGGAGTTATGTAACGAAATAGTTCTGAATAAGCGTAAGTTTGAGAGTCTCGAATGATGAATCAGGACAATACAACAATTGTTTATCCTTACAGATGATGCCAAACTGTTTAAAGATGAAAATAGTTCTAACCAGAAATTAAATTAGAGATTTGTTTTAATAGGTTTTGAAGACAAGTGAGTTGTATTGGAAGTCAAGATCAACCCATAACTATCAAAATGGTTAATGTCACGAGATCACTATTCAATTTATACTAGGTGACCTTCTTCCGAATCACAGATAGACCATTTCTATCGTGGTCCAGGCTCAACCCATATCTTCGTTATCATGGATTTTTAGTTGTGATTGTAGAGATTAAGCTTATCAGGCCAACACTACTGTGGTCCTAGCCTGACGATCACAGAGAGTCTTGACCACAGTCAACTCCCCGTTCAACTCATCGCTAAAATAGTTTGACTAACACGGTGGCGGGGGATCAATTCCATTGGCCTTCGCTTTCGCTATCCATATTGTCATGATCACTGTTGACACCTAATTTTTATCCTTCAATAGTTTTACTTAATTATTCAAGATTCTCGTGTCATAGAGGAAGTGAAAATACTTTTTACAAGGTGAATATTATATTACAAAATTATTCCGAAAATATTTTGTTACTGTACTTGACAATATATCATCCGATATACTTATTGTATATCATATCTTGTTTTTCACATCATTTTGATCATTAATTATAATTTTTACAATTTCGATATAATTATGCAATTATTTGTTTTAAAATTCTCAATTCTAAAGTAGTCAATATTTTATTCAGTCAAATTCGGGAAATTTGTTTGATTAAATAGGATAATTAAACTACATCTCAATTTCAAAGCATGTTTTTGAATTAAAAGGAGTTTGACCTAATAAGGCTATAATCGAAATTATTGGTCATATTTTAATTTTTAAAAAATGGCCACATTTTTTAAAATTATTTGGGCCCCTTTATTTATTTTTTATAAGCCGAGCCCAAGCCAAAAGGCCCAGACCCGGCCAACCATCACGTCTTAAACGATGAAGGCCTCTCATTTCACTCTTTGGGGTTCTTGAAGAGCACAAGCCGTCCTCATCATTGCCAAAAATGGCGAGGTCACAGTGTACGTCACCTTTTTACAGTACTTGCCGTCCAGATTGGGTAAAGGCATGAATGGCCTTTGCCCTCATTCCACAGAGATGCCACCATATCCAACCCCAAAGGTGAGGTCGCCCCTCTTCCTTCGTTGCTTTTTACTACAATCCTTAATTGATTTTGTCTGATATCGATTTCAAATGCACAATTCTTATTGGTTGAGAACTCCTTGGGAGGAAAATCTCCCCCTAAAACTTGTACTCCCACGTCGACCGGGTCTCCTAGGGTTTGAGAAATCCTCTAAATTTACCCCTTTTTCTTCATTTTAAGGGTCCGAACCCGAATTTCTAGATTTTAAGTTCTTAAGAGCTATTTTTGAGTTTAAATTCGATCAATTTTTCTTAATTGGGATCCAATCCCTTTGGTGGAACCCTACTTAGTTCTAATTGGTCATTACAATCTAAAAACCTTCTCATTTGTGTGTGTTTGGGAGTGTTCGAGGTTCAGAGAGTGAAGATCAAACTCCCATTCGACCCTAGGCTACTTCCACACAAGGTAATTTCATTTCCATTTTAGTTTTCTTATTTAAATTGCGCTCTATGATCTGTTACTATGTATTATGTGTGTAATCAATATGCCTACCTGATTTTAACAGTGTGAAGTCTATATTAACTTAATTTAGCCTGATTTAGCTCATGATATGGCTATGACTATCTCTTAGATAACTGTTAGTAGGTAAATAATGTTTTGGGGCCTGATATGCATTATGAACATGTTTGAATAGATCATAGTATGTGCTTAGATGAATTCATGATCAATATATGGTTTATTTGAAACTGAAATAGATTTCAGACTATCCCAATGAATTATGTGAGCAATAAATGACTTGTCTAGGATCATTTTATGTAAGATGGCGTTATCTTGACTCTAATTTGTATTCAAATGGATCTAAGTAACTTAAAACATATAACAAACTGTAGAAAATTGCTCTAGTGCATAGGGTACCTTCCACATGATTTCATTCAGTTTGAAGCCGTCTTGATATGATATTGACTAGAATGGTTCATGTTTTTATGCCTTCTGTGTGAATACTTGTTAAGTCAGAACTATACAACTTGAATATGGACTGGCATAATCCTTCAGCTCAAGTGTCCAGTCTTGAGACTTGAGAGTATATAAACAAAAAGCCGGAAAACCATTTTTTATTAATTTTCCAAAAATGAACATTTCATTTATTTTTCAAAGACTTAAAGTAGCAACTTTATCTAATTAGGTTCTACTTAGAGAGTTCCAATAATAAGTGTTTTACAAATAAACAAATACATAATTAATTAAATAAAAGCAAACGGACTAGTGAGTATGCCAACCCACCAATCACCGAATATATAAAAATATGGGAACTCTATTGTCTAAACCATTTTATCCATGGTTGAGCCTTCGACAGCCGGACTCGATGAAAGACAATGTATTGTTGGGCCCTCAGACCCATGAGACATGCGAAAGGGAGGGGAAAACACATGTACGTGTTAGAAACCACCCAAATATATCAGAACAATCATTTATAAATAAAGCTTAAACACTCATCCTATATGATTGATCAGTCAAACTGAACAAACAGAAGGCCCAAGAAATAATAACTCTGATAAGTCAAACTGTATGATTGATCAGTCAAACTGAACAAACAGAAGGCCCAAGAAATAATAACTCTGATAAGTTAGTTCAAACTTGGGCTCAAATAGCCCACATAAGACAAATATACAAGATAAGCAGGTCCAATAATTCAGATTTTAAAGAGGGGAGGAGAAGACGGGCCCAGAAGCATGCATCAACCCAATAAGTGATAAGCCCAATTAACAAACACTCATAGTTGTACACACACTCGTATAAGGGGGCTGATATACATAGGGTATTCAAACCATATATGATATACCCGGGGGTACACAAGAATATATAACCAGACACAGTGGTACTTAACCGGAGATCAACAAAGAAGAAGATGAAAACTACAACGAAATCTTAACCGAAGGTAGTGGAAGCGACGTGGATCAATTTGACCAACAAATACCAATTCCAACCGAAGAACCACAGGAAATCATCAAGCAATTAGAACAGGTTTTTTTGAGAATGTAATTTTTTTAATTGCAATTTTATTATGTAATTTGCAACTTTTGGACAACACCACAAAGTTGCAATTTAGATTTTAGGCAATTGTATTTGTATTACAAAAAAATCACATGTCTATTAAATAATATAAGAGGCACAAAAACAGCCTGGGATGTTTTTGTTTTTATTACACTATCTTGTTTTGTTTATTGAGTTTTTTTATACATATGTTATTTAAAAAAAAAAAAAAAGGAAAACCCGCCGGACCCCGCCCCGAGCCCGCCACGCCCCGATACCGACGGGATCGGGATCGGGACGGGACTGGAGCAAGTCCCGCCAGACCCGACCCCGACCCCTTCTCCCGTCCCGCCCCGACCCCGCCAGACCCGAGCCCGGCCCACTGGCCACCTATACTTAAAATAAACAAAATGCACATATGGCAAACTTAAAGGCTAAGGTAAAAGATGAATTCATGCTCTTGGTACAATAAACTTAGATAGCTAAGACAGATCACACATGTCCTAACAGAGAGTGTCAACATACATTCAGTTCATTTGTCCAGCAAATTCTCAAACAGCCATATCACTTTACAATATATCTATGCTCGTTCATGGGCAACAATCAAGTTCTCAAAACAAATAGGGACCTAAGCAGACTTAGTACCAAAGAAAACATGCTTGACATTCTCCCTTCCCAAATATGCAAATGACAACATAATTATATAGCCAAACTATAAAACCTAACTGACACTGACCATGCATAAGTATAGTTTGGAGTGATCATGATAGACACACATGTAGAGTCGGGACCCAAGCATAAGAACATCATGAAGAAGATAGAACTAACTACTCATACACATACTTAGACCCCATGGTAAACATAGTGACACTTAGTGCAGGATGGCTCTAAGCATAAGCTAACAATTCAAACTTTGGTCATGCTGTATGACTAAATCTTTAGAGGGCATTCAAAAAAATAGAAGACAAAGATAACTTGAGGATTTTCAGGCAAAAAAACACTCGAAAATGTCCTCAAAAGGCATTTTTAGCATGCTGGACTAATTATCATCAAGAGCAGCTATATGCATCACATAAATAATATGGTGGATATGGTGAACATCTTTACATGGTTCGGGAAGCATGTAATCAGATCAATTGATATGGGACAGACAAAGATGTCCAAATGACCAAAACAAAGATGACATTTTAAGCATGTAGGATCATTTAGGCCAAGACACTCACAGAACCTTAGGCATACGATTACTTGCACAACTTAACACTTAAATAGATAGCCTAGAGTCAACACTGAAGGTGGAGTTGATGAATACATAAGAGCCAAATTACTTCCAAGGCAAGTGAACATAGACATATGTGAAAATAAGGGAAGAGCATATACATGTCAGGAGAAATGATCTAGGAATGGTATTCTAGGTGTTATTAAGCTAGCAGTACCAAAACAAATGTGCACAAACATGATCCAAGCCTACTGGGCATACTAATCCTCTAAAAAAACAAGTATGACACAACTAACTAGAGAATAAAATGGACTGGGCACTGATCACCCTATGTAATAACAGACCTAACACAAATCAAGATGGACATAAAGGATAACCAAGTTTCAAAATTTTACCCCCAAAGAGCATTTACTGTGACTTAGCAAGCAGTTCATACAGGCAGAAGTTCAATATCTAGCACATGACATGGTATAGTATGATCCAGAAATAAACAGAGCAAAAATGGAATCCACTTGGTGCATCATATAGACACAACAGTAGGTATGGAATGAACTAGAGACTAGTCAAACACACAAATTCACACCTTCCCCTAGAATTGACCCTTCCCAAGTTTGAAAAAACATGCTGGAAACCAAACACAATCACACATTTAAAACTAAACAAACCAAATTCTGAACCTATAGCTGATACAAACATTACATGAAGACATTTCATTACTTGACTGGATAAATGTCAACCTAAGTTCCATTGTATAGTGCTAGGCAGGCCAAGATTGCAAACATAACATGCTGAGCCTAACTAGTTAACAAAAAATGCATGAACATTACATGAGTATCCACATTTAATCAAACTCAGGACCTTTGAAATTATGGTATAGCCTCCAAAACAGTCTTTGATCACAACTGAGCATTACCGCAAGATTCAGACCAATTCCAAATTGGAAATGACATATCTTAATCCTATTGAGTTTATACTATATTCAAAGTGAAGGCATCCTCAGGTCAAGCAGCTAAAAATAACATTTTAAGGAGAAAAATCCTTATCATAAGCTTATTCTAGACTAAACATACCCAAACATAATCTCAACAATACACCAATACTTCCCTAAATAATTTACAGAAACCAAACATAATCCTAAAACAGAACCTAATTAACATACAATTTACTCAAATGAAATTAAACATGCTTAAACTACTAATCAATGCCATAAATAAAATGGATAGGAGGAATTCGAACTTACCTTCTTGATACACAGCAGCCTTGGTCGAAAATCTGTAGTGGAAAGCTTCTTATCCCAATCCACGAAAAGAAAAAGAGGAAATTCTTTAGACTAGTGAAACCTTAAAAACAGAAAAAGCTACTAGGGTTAAGAAATGACCAATACCAGGTCACAAAATCTGGCTCTAGGGTTTCAAAAATGACTTGTGTTGTTAAAAAGTCAGAAATTTAACTCTTTCAACTCTTTGTGTTCAACTTCCAAAAATTAGGATGTCAAGGCTTGATTGTGACTGAGGGGAAGTGGTCCTTTTATAGGAGCCAAAATCCCCCAAAAATTCAATCTCAACCGATGTGGGAGAAGTATAAATCACCAATTTCGGATTAATTTTGGAAAATAAAAAGAATGCACCAATGAAAACTGTTGCTTTTCATTCAGTATGGGACAAATCCCATTAATGGGATCCATGAAACGCAAAGAGGGGAGGAGGGTGTTACCTTCACGGTGGGTGGCGTATCGGTGCGGGTGGGTAAGAGCAATTAATGCTCTCTTACCCAAAATGTCAAAGCAAGACAGTGGAAGGGTAGAGGGGTCTGTAATTTTGTCATTTCCGGCTGTGTTTGATGTCGTAAGAGAGAGAGAGAGAAGGGGAGAAGGGGGTGGCGGCTAGGGTATGAAACCCTAGCCGATTTCATGAGAATGAAATGAAAGGGGGGAGGGGCATTTTCCAAGGCAGATACGGGTCGGGTCACGGTGTTTCAATGGATTGGGTTCGGCGAGTTTTTTCTTTTTTAAAAAAAAAAAGGTTACCCAAGTCAATTTTAAGAAAATGGATGGGAATTTGGGTTAATTTTTCGAATGTGGTCACGAATCAATTTAAAATATGGCCACTTCAATTTGAAATATGACCAAAATACAAATCCAAATTAAGGTATAAAAGTGAGATACTATTTGATATCTTATTTAAATAATCAGATTTAGTTAATTTTATGAAGTAAAATATTAATTAATTTAGATAATCAATTAAATAATTATCTTCTTTAATTTATAAAATTGATAGATATTTTCTTTAAAAATATGTAAAAATGTGCATATGATATACAATGATATATTCGATGATATTTTATCAAATAAAATGAAAAAATGCCACTGAGATAATTTCGTAAAATAATTTTCGCTTTGTAAAATGCATATTATACTCCGTTCATTACTCATGAACTTTGAATACTTAAATGAAAGTATTGGAGGGTAAAAATTAGGTGTTAACAACTGCCTCTTAGTTGTTCGGGGATGACGGGACCATCTATGAGCAACAAATTTGATAAATCTGATTGTTACCGACCAAGTCAAAATGCTTCTCGATTTTTACGTGATTTTATGGAATTATGGCCGGACCCGAGTTTCTGGATTTTCTACATATCTCAGGCTATATGAGAATTCATGTCACCTGTAATTCAACTCGATGAGGATTAAATAAAGAAAAAAATTAAAATGACTTGTTGGAATGTGACCGGCTCTCAAGTATTGAGTTCACCTACATATCCTCAGTTTCGAAAATTAGGTCACTTGTAGTTCGACTCAATCGAACGAAGAGGTTATCCTTTATGCCGGAGTTTCCTCTAAAAATAAAAAATAAAAAGCAGGTGTGGTTGAACATGATATGGAGTGGCTTCCAACTCCTGTCCATAGAGATTGACTCTCGTGAAACCCTATCTTGACCGGTTGCGGAAGAAACATTTCCATGTTGCTTCACATGCATATGGATCTTGGCTTAACTGGTTGATAATCTGAGCAGCTTTGAACTTGTTTTCATTTTCTTAGTAACATCATGGAATATTTTTTATTTATGATTTGAATTGATGTCTTCTCGACACTGTTTGACCATTGCGGTGGATCAATAACCCTCTCGGCATCCTTATATGGCCCACTTTGATGAGAAGATTTCTCATATGCTGTTTTGATTTTTGGGACGATTACTGCAGTCTCTCTGACCAGATTTACACCATTCTGGACTCTTCGAGCGAACACTACAGCCTCTTGACCAGATTTCGTTGCTTGACTCTGAGAACGAATATTGCGATCTCTCCGATCGAGTTTACACCATTCTGACCTTGGAGCAAACACTGCAGCCTCCTGATCGAATTTATGTCGTTGGACTCTTTTGGAGTGAACACTATGGCCTCCTGACCGGATTTACATCGCTGGACTCTTTGGAGCGAACACAGCAGCTCCCGATCGGATTTACATCACTGGAATCTTTGGAGCGAACACTGCGACCTCCAGACCGAATTTACATCACTGGACTCTTTGGAGCAAACACTGCGACCTCCTGATCGGATTTACATCACTTGACTCTATTGAGCGAACATTACAATCACTTGACCAGATTCATGTAGCTTGACTCTTTGGACTGAACATTGTGCCTCCAAACCGAATTTACATCACTGGACTTTTTGGAGCGAACACTGCAGCCTTCTAATTGGATTTACGTCGTTGGACTCTTTGGAGAGAATACATTGGCTTCCTGATCGTATTTACATCGCTTGACTCTTTAGAGCGAACACTGCAGCCTTTTGACTTGATTTACATCGGTTGACTCTATTGAGTGAACACTGCAGCCTCTTGATCGGAATTATGTCGCTTTACTTTTTGGAGTGAACATTGCAGCCTCCTGACCAAATTTACGTCACTGGACTCTTTGGAGCGAACATTGCTTCCTCCTAACCAGACTTACGTTGCTGGACTTTGTAGCGAACATTATGTCCTCCTGACCGGATTTACGTCGCTTGACTTTGTAGAGCAAACACTGCAGCCTCTTGGATGAATTTACATCACTCTAACTTCTGAAGACAAATATTGCGGTCTCCCTGACCGATTTTAAATAGTCTTGGACTCTTGTATGACTCTTGTGGTTAGATTGCTTCTTCTCCATATTTTGTATGGGTCGTGACCCTCTCGGTCGGTTTACCCTTTTGTTCGTCTATTGATTCTGACCCTCTCGGTTTGATTGCCTTTCGTTCATTTGTCGACTGTGACTCTCTTGGTCTGATTAACTTTCGTTCATCTATTGGTTATGACCCTCTCTGTCTGGTTGCCCTTTATTCAACTGTATAACCTTTCGGTTATATTTATGCCGGTTGTGGCGTTTTTCCCTTTGTAGCCCTGTTGGCTAGATTATGGTGTCCTTGAAGTTTTTTTTGTTATTGGTCTCACCCTATTCTGAAAAACATGAACAAACGGGTTAGTAAAATATGTTGTCGCCTTCTGGTGACAAACTGAACCTGCATTCACAGAAAAAATGTTAGTTTAGATAGAGGTTAGCTCGTGTCCTTGGTTCTTCTCTTCTCCTTTCATTGGGTCACGGTATTTCATCATATTCCGGCTCTGGACTTGGTAGCATGAGGTATTTAAATTTAGTAAGAAAATATTTTGAATTTTTAAAATGCACTGATTTAGAAAAATGAATAAATAATTATTTTCAAAAACTCTTGTTTTAGAATGTCATGACACGTGCTTTCGAAATGAGACTCCATCAGTTTTCTTTCGCAGAATATTTGATATCTCCTTAAAATTTCTGCCCCAGTTTGAAGCTTGCACCATCGAGCTCTCGCGGCGGCCTAATGGCAAAAGTTTTCGAGACCCATATGCTCAGTTATGAAACTTCCTATCAGTTGATGCTCTTCGAGTCTACTCGGAAGGAATTTTTTAGACTCTAAAAAATTATGTCCCAGTTGAAGTTATGACGGTGAACATCCTTTGCCGATTCTGACTTCGGGAATTTTTGATATCTTCTTAAAAGTTCTGCCCCTATGGCTTCCTAAGGGTTTCTTTGTTTTATATATTAGTGCGACCGAGCTTAGAGAGCGCCTATGTATCATGTCACAGCAGGAATAAAGTCAAACGTAATTCAGAATAAACATAATTTAGTTGTTTCTAATAATATGACTGGGCTCGAAATGGACTGCCTACGTGCCTTGGGGGAAATCAGGTCATTTCATAGTTCATAATACATAAAGGAAGTCATTTTAGTTTTCATTTTATTATAAGAAAAAAGACCAGAAACCTTCACATGTCCCTCTACGTACCTCTTCTATAAGAGATAAATCATGATGTAGAGATTACAAGTAAAGAAAAATGAGATTACATAGAAAAGCATGTATTACACATAATAACTCTTGACTGTGTCCGAGTTGATTGCTTTGGGCCACTCTTGGCCATTCATTTCTTCTAAGACCAGTGCTCCTCCTGAAAGCACTTTGCGGACTACATAAGGTCCTTGCCAATTTGGCGCAAATTTCCCCTTGTACTCGTCTTGATGAGGGAATATTCTCTTAAGCACTAGCTGTCCAATTTGGAAGATTTGGGCTCTGACCCGCGGTCCTCTTATTTGTTGGGATAGTTAACCATCACTCACATCGATCATTCACTTTTCATCAATTAAGGCCAATTATTCATACTTTTTTTTAATCCACTTTGTGTTATCCAGCTCTACTTCCTGGATAATCCAGAGCGACGGTATCTAGACCTCAGCCGGGATGACTGCTTTTGTGCCATAGACTAGTAAGTATAGTGTAAATCTTGTCGAAGTTATGGTTGTGGTTCTGTACCCTAGCAAAGCATAAGACAACTGTTCATGCAAACACTTGTAGTTATCCGTCAGTTTTCACAATATCCTCTTGATATTCTTGTTGGTGGTTTTTACAGCTCCGTTCATCTATAGTATGTATGTAGTTGAGTTCCGGTGAGTTATATGAAATTGGTCACATATATACTTGATCAAGTGACAATTCAAGTTTGTTCCATTATATTTGATGATAGATTTTAGGATGCCGAATTGGCAGATGATGTTGTTCTTCACAAAGTCAGCCACTACCTTCTTGGATACTGATTTGTGGGAGGTAGCCTCGACCCATTTGGTGAAATAGTCTATGGCTACCAAGATGAAACAATGCCCATTAAATGTTGTTGGTTCAATTGGTCTAATGACGTCCATGCCCCCAAGAAACAAACAACCAAGGTGAACTCATGGTGTTAAGCTCGTTTAGAGGGACTTTGATCAAATCCCCATGTACCTGGCATTGGTGACAGCTTTGCACAAATCTGGCGCAGTCAGCTTCCATAGTCATCCAATAATATCCGGTGCATAAGATCTTCTTGGCCAGGACAAAACCATTCGTGTGGGGTCCGCAAGCTCGGTATGCAATTCTTCTAATAGTTTGGTGGTTTTTGTAGCATCCACACATTTGAGCAATCCCGAATCTAGAGTTCTTCTGTAGAGCACATCTTTGCTCAGAAAGAAACCATTTGCCATTCTTCGGAGGGTCTTCATCTTATTGCTCGTTGTATCCTCAAGATATTCTCCTTTGTCCAAGTAGGCTTTTAAATCAGCGTACCATGGCTTGTCATCGGGCTCTACTTTCACGTGGGAACAGTAAGCATGTTAGTCCTTTAAGCGTATCTCAATCGAGTCGATATAGCTGCTTTCAGGATGTTGTTTCATAGAGGCTATAGTGGCAAGAGTATTTGCAAACTCAATCTGTGCTCAGGGTGTATGTCTGAACATGATCTTTCTGAATCTTTTGCTATGCCTCTGGATGAAGTTGACATATAGTAGGATCTTGAAATTCTTCGTTGCCCATTCTCCTTGTACTTGGTAGATCAGCAGATCTGAATCACCGATTACCAATAACTCATCGATGTCTTTGTCAAGTGTCATTTGGAGATCCAGGATACAAGCTTTATATTTCGCCATATTATAGTGGCGAGAGTATTTGTAAACTCATTCTATGCTCATGGTGTATGTCTGAACATGATCTTTCTGAATCTTTTGCTCAGCCTCTGGATGAAGTTGGCATATATGTAATATCTCATACATTCGGGTTACGATTTAAATCGCTAAGCGTATATAAAATCGCTAGGCATGTGTAAATAGACCCGAGAGTTGAGAAAATTTATGTTATATTTATTTATGCTAATAAAGAGATTAGTATATAAAAGGATTAAATCCAGAAATAATTTTGGACGTAACAAGTGTAACGACGGAAGCCGAAAATAAATTTGGTACGTGCATAAAGAGGTTATGGACTAGTGTCATATCACAAATTATGACATTGAGGATATGAAGGTCTTATAAGTTATCAAGGTTTAAGTGAATTGAGATCACGAAATTAATTATGTGGGATTGATTAATCATTATGGGGGACAAGTTTCGGCGTAATTACATCATTCTGACTCTTGGAATGAAGAATTCAAACTTTAAGCCGTAACTACATCACTAGGACATATGAACGATGACTATAATCTTTCAGCTGGAATTACATCATTTTGACATATGGAGTGAAGACTGCAACCCTACGGCCAGAATTACATCACACAGACTTTTGAATAACGATTGCAACCTTTCGACCGAAATTATATCACTCAAACCTTTGAATGAAGACTGCAACCTTTCAATCGGAACTACATCATTCCAATGCTTGGAGTGAACACTACGACATTTCGGCCGAAATCACATCACTCCTACTTTTGAATGAAGACTGCAACCTTTCGGCCATAATTACATCATTCTGACACTTGGAGTGAAGACTGCAGTCTTTCAGCTAGAAATGCATCACTCGTACTTTTTATTGAAGACTACAACCTTTCAGCTGAAATTACATCATTCAGAAACTTGGAGTGAAGACTGCAACCTTTCAGACATAATTATATCACTCGGAATTTTGAGTGAAGACTGAAACCTTTCAGCTGGAATTACATTATTCAAACGGTTAAAGTGAAGACTGCGCTTTTCGGTCGGAATTACCTCACTCAGACTTTTTAGTGAAGACTGCAACCTTTCAACCGGAATTACATCATTCAGACGCTTAAAGTTAATACTGCGCCTTTCGGCCGAAATTACATCACTCAGACTTTTGAATGAAGATTGCATTCTTTCAGCTGGAATTACATTATTCTATTACTTGGTGAGAAGACTGCACCTTTTCGACCATAATTACATGACTCAGACTTTTGAATGAAGATTGCAACCTTTCGGTCGGAATTACATCATTCTGACACTTAGAGTCAAGAATGCATCCTTTCGGCTGAAATTACATCACTCAGACTTTTGAATGAAGACTGCATCGTTTCTGTCGGAATTACATTATTCAAATTTTGAGAGTGAAGACTGCGACCTTTTGGCTAGAATTACATAACTCTGAATATTGAATGAAGACTGCAACCTTTGGGATTGAATTACATCATTCTGACACTTGGAGTGAAGACTGCAACCCTTCGGCTAGAATTACATCACTCAGACCTTTGAATGAAGAGAGCAACCTTTTGGCCGAAATTACATCATATAGACGCTTGGAGTGAAGACTGCGACATTTTGGCCGAAATTACATCACTCAGACTTTTGAATGAAGACTTTAACCTTTAGACCGAAATTACATCATTTTGACACATGGAGTAAAGACAGCAGCCTTTCAGCATGAATTACATCACTCGGACATTTGAACGAGATCGAAATGACCTTTCGGTACGGAATTACATCACTCAGACTTTTGAATGAAGAATGCAACCTTTCAGCTGGAAATACCTCATTCGAACACTTAGAGTGAAGACTGTGACCTTTTGTCCAAAATTACATCACTCGGAATTTTGAATGAAGACTGTAACTTTTAGATCGGAATTACATCATTTTGACACATGGAGTAAAGACTGCCGCCTTTCAGCAGGAATTACATCACTCAGACATTTGAATGAAGACTGCAATATTTCGGCTGGAATTACATCACTCAGACTTCAGAATGAAGAATGCAACCTTTCAGCTGGAAATACATCATTCGAACACTTAGAGTGAAGACTGCGACCTTTTGGCTAAAATTACATCACTCAGACTGTAACCTTTAGACCAGAATTACATTATTTTGACACATGGAGTAAAGACTGCTTCCTTTCAGCAGGAATTACATCACTCAGACATTTGAATGAAGACTGCAATCTTTCGGCTGGAATTACATCACTCAGACTTTGGAATGAAGAATGCAACCTTTCAGCTGCAAATACCTCATTCGAACACTTAGAGTGAAGACTGCGACCTTTTGGCCAAAATTACATCACTCGGACTTTTGAATGAAGACTGTAACCTTTAGACCGAAAATTACATCATTTTGACACATGGAGTAAAGACTGCCGCCTTTCAGCAGGAATTACATCACTCGGACATTTGAATGAAGACTGCAATCTTTTGGCTGGAATTACATCATTTTGACACATGGAGTGAAGACCGCAACTTTCGGTCATAATGACATCACTCGGTCATTTGAATAATGACAACGACCTTTCGACCAGAATTACATCATTCATATGCTTGGAGAGAAGACTACGACCTTTCGGCTGGTATTATATCATTCTAGCACATGTAGTGAACCGTAATATTTTTTCTAGAGTTACATAACACTGACCTTTGAATGAAGATAGCAACCTTTCGACCGGAATGATATATTTAGACGCTTAGAGTGAAGCCTGCAGCCTCTCGGTCGAAATTACATCACTCGGACTTTTAAATTAAGATTGTAACCTTTCGATCGTAATTACATCATTCTGACTTTTGAATGATGATTGCAACCTTTCGGCGGGAATTACATCATTCTGACACTTGGAGTGAAGACAGCATCCTTTCGGCTGGAATTACATCACTCTACACTTTTGAATGAAGAATGCAACCTTTCGGCTGGAAATACAACTTTCGAAAACTTAGAGTGTAGACTGCAACCTTTTGGCCGAAATTAAATCACTCGGACTTTTGAATGAAGACTGTAACCTTTAGACCGGAAATACACCATTCAGACACTTAAAGTGAATAGTGCGTCTTTCGACATGAATTACATCACTCAGACTTTTGAATGAAGACTGCATCCTTTAAGCTGGAATTACATTACTCTGATACTTGGAGTGAAGACTACAACCTTTCGGCCATAATTACATTACTCAGACTTTTGAATGAACACTGAAACCTTTCAGCTGGAATTACATCATTCAAATGCTTAAAGTGAAGATTGCGCTTTTCGGTCGGAATTACATCACTCAGACTTTTTAGTGAAGACTGCAACCTTTCAACCGGAATTACATCATTCAGACGCTTAAAGTTAATACTGCGCCTTTCGGCCGAAATTACATCACCCAGACTTTTGAATGAAGATTGCATCCTTTCAGCTGGAATTACATTATTCTATTATTTGGAGTGAAGACTGCAACCTTTCGGCCATAATTACATGACTCGGACTTTTGAATGAAGATTGTAACCTTTCGGCCGGAATTACATCATTCTGACACTTAGAGTGAAGAATGCATCCTTTCGGCTGAAATTACATCACTCAGACTTTTGAATGAATACTGCATTTTTTCTATCGGAATTACATTATTCAGATTCTTGGAGTGAAGACTGCGACCTTTCGGCTAGAATTACATCACTCTGAATATTGAATGAAGACTGCAACCTTTGGGATGGAATTACATCATTCTGATACTTGGAGTGAAGACTGCAACCCTTCGGCCAGAATTACATCACTCAGACCTTTGAATGAAGAGAGCAACCTTTCGGCCAAAATTACATCATTTAAACGCTTGGAGTGATGACTACAACCTTTTGGCCGAAATTACATCACTCAAACTTTTGAATGAAGACTTTAACCTTTAGACTGAAATTACATCATTTTGATACATGGAGTAAAGACCGCAACCTTTCATCATGAATTACATCACTCGGACATTTGAACGAAGACTGCAACCTTTCGGCTGGAATTACATCACTTAGACTTTTGAATGAAGAATGCAACCTTTTAGCTGGAAATACATCATTCGAACACTTAGAGTGAAGACTGCGACCTTTTGGCTAAAATTACATCACTCGGACTTTTGAATGAAGACTGTTACCTTTAGACCAGAATTACATTATTTTGACACATGGAGTAAAGACTGCTGCCTTTCAGCATGAATTACATCACTCAGACATTTGAATGAAGACTGCAATCTTTCGGCTGGAATTACATCACTCAGACTTTTGAATGAAGAATGCAACCTTTCAGCTGGAAATACCTCATTCGAACACTTAGAGTGAAGACTCGACCTTTTGGCCAAAATTACATCACTCGGACTTTTGAATGAAGACTGTAACCTTTAGACCGGAATTACATAATTTTGACACATGGAGTAAAATCTGTCACCTTTCAGCATGAATTACATCACTCGGATATTTGAATGAAGACTGCAATCTTTTGGCTGTAATTACATCATTTTGACACATGGAGTGAAGACTACAACTTTCGGTCATAATGACATCACTCGGTCATTTGAATGATGACAACGACCTTTCGACCAGAATTACATCATTCATATGCTTGGAGAGAAGACTACGACCTTTCGGCTGGTATTATATCATTCTAGCACATGTAGTGAACCGTAATATTTTTTCTAGAGTTACATAACACTGACCTTTGAATGAAGATAGCAACCTTTCGGCCGGAATGATATCATTTAGACGCTTAGAGTGAAGCCTGCAGCCTCTCGGTCGAAATTACATCACTCAGACTTTTAAATTAAGATTGTAACCTTTCGATCGTAATTACATCATTCTGACTTTTGAATGATGATTGCAACCTTTCGGCGGGAATTACATCATTCTGACACTTGGAGTGAAGACTGCATCCTTTCGGCTGGAATTACATCACTCTACACTTTTGAATGAAGAATGCAACCTTTCGGTTGGAAATACAACTTTCGAAAACTTAGAGTGTAGACTGCAACCTTTTGGCCGAAATTAAATCACTCGGACTTTTGAATGAAGACTGTAACCTTTAGACCGGAAAGACACCATTCAGACACTTAAAGTGAATAGTGCGCCTTTCGACAAGAATTACATCACTCAGACTTTTGAATGAAGACTGCATCCTTTAAGCTGGAATTACATTACTCTGATACTTGGAGTGAAGACTACAACCTTTCGGCCATAATTACATTACTCAGACTTTTGAATGAACACTGAAACCTTTCAGCTGGAATTACATCATACTGACTCTTGGAATGAAATCTGCAAATTTCATCCAGAATTACATCAGTCGGACTTTTGAATGAAGATTGCAACATTACATCATTCTGACACTTAGAATGAAGATTGCATCCTTTCGGCTGGAATTACATCACTCAGAATTTTGAATGAAGACTCTATCATTTTTGTCGGAATTACATTATTCAGATGCTTGGAGTGAAGACTGCAACCCTTCGGCCAGAATTACATCATTTATATGCTTGGAGTGAAGACTGCGACCTTTCGGCAGGATTATATCATTCTAACACATGTAGTGAAGACCGTAACATTTTTATGGAATTACATTATTCAGATGCTTGGAGTGAAGATAGCAACCATTCGCCAGAATTACATCATTTAGATGCTTGGAGTGAAGACTGCGACCTCCCGGCTGAAATTAGATCACTCGGACTTTTAAATTAAGACTTTAACCCTTCGACCGTAATTACATCATTATGACTTTTGAATGATGATTACAACCTTTCAGCGGGAATTACATCATTCTGACACTTGTAGTGAAGACTGCATCCTTTCGGCTGGAATTACATCACTCAAACTTTTGAATGAAGAATGCAACCTTTCAGCTGGAAATACATCATTCGAACACTTAGAGTGAAGACTGCGACCTTTTGGCCAAAATTACATCGCTCGGACTTTTGAATGAATACTGTAACCTTTAGACCGGAATTACATCATTTTGACACATGGAGTAAAGACTCCAGCCTTTCAGCAGGAATTACAGCACTCGGACATTTGAACGAAGACTGCAACCTTTTGACTGGAATTACATCACTCAGACATTTGAATGAAGACTGCAACCTTTCGGCAAGAATTATATCATTTTGACACATGAAGTGTAGACCATAACATTTTGGTCAGAATTACATAACTCTGACCTTTGAATGAATACTGCCACTTATCGGCCGAAATTACATCATTTGGATGCGTGGATTGAAGGCTGCGACCGTTCGGCCAAAATTACATATCTCATACTTTTGAATGAAAACTGCAACCTTTCGGCTGGAACTACATCATTCTAACACTTGAAATGAAGACTGCAACCTTTTGTCAAGAATTACATCACACAGACTTTTGAGTGAAGGCTGCAACATTTCGGTTAAAATTACATCATTCAGATGCTTCAAGTGAAGACTACGCCTTTTGGCCAGAATTGTATCATTTTGACACTTGGAGTGAAAACTGCAACCTTTCTGTCGGAATTACATCAATTAGACTTATGAATGAAGACTGAAATCTTTCATCCGTAATTATATCATTCTGACTCTAGGAATGAAGACTACAAACTTTCGGCCTGAATTACATCACTCGAACTTTTAAATGAAGATTGAAACCTATCGGCCGAAATTACATCATTCAGACTCTTGGAATGAAGACTGCAAACTTTCAACTGGAATTACATCACACAGACTTTTGAATGACGATTGCAACCCTTCGGCCGGAATTACATCAATCTGACACCTGGAGAGAAGACTGCATCCTTTCGGCTGGAATTATATCACTCAAACCTTTGAATGAAGAGTGCAACCTATCGGCCGAAACTACATCATTCCAAGTCATGGTGTGAACACTATGACTTTTCAGCCAAAATTACATCACTCTTGCTTTTGAATGTAGACTGCAACCTTTTGGCCATAATTACATCATTCTGACACTTGGAGTGAAGACTGGAGTCTTTCAGCTGGAATTACATCACTCGTACTTTTTAATGAAGACTACGACCTTTCGGTAAAAATTACATCACTCATACTTTTGAATGAAAACTGCAAACTTTCGGCTGTAATTACATCATTTTGACACTTGAAATGAAGACTGCAACCTTTTGTTAAGAATTACATCATTCAGACGCTTAAAGTGAAGACTGACCTTTCGGTCAAAATTACATCACTCAGACTTTTGAATGAAGACTGAAACCTTTCAGCTAGAATTCCATTATTCTGATACTTGGAGTGAAGACTGCAACCTTTCAGCCATAATTACATCACCTAGACTTTTGAATGAACACTGGAACATTTCAGCGTAATTACATCATTCTGACTCTTGGAATGAAGACTGTAAATTTCAGTCGGAATTACATCACTCGGACTTTTGAATGAAGATTGCAACCTTTCGGTCGGAATTACATCATTCTGACACTTAGAGTAAAGATTGCATCCTTTCGGCTGGAATTACATCACTCATACTTTTGAATGAAGAATGCATCATTTCTGTCAGAATTACATTATTCAGATGCTTGGAGTGAAGACTGCGACCTTTCGGCTAGAATTACGTCACTCTGACTATTGAATGAAGACCAGAACCTTTCAACCAAAATTACATCATTCTGAAACTTAGAGCGCAGAATACAACCTTTCAGCATGAAATATCACATGGACATTTAAATGAAGACTGCAACCTTTCAGTTGGAATTACATCATTTTGACACTTGGAGTGAATAATGTAACATTTTGGTTGGAATTACATAACTTTGACCTTGGAGTGAAGATATCAACCTTTCGGCCGGAATTACATCATTTAGACGCTTGGAGTGAAGACTGCGACCTCTCGGCTGAAATTATATCAGTCTGACTTTTAAATGAAGATTGTAACCTTTCGGCCGTAATTATATCATTATGACTTTTGAATGATGATTGCAACATTTCAGTTGGAATTACATCATTCTGACACTTGGAGTGAAGACTGTATCCTTTCATCTTTCAAATGAAGATTGCAACATGAAGATTGCGGTCTTAGATCACTCAGACTTTTCAATGAAGAATGCAACCTTTCGGCTGGAAATACATCATTCGAAAACTTAGAGTGAAGACTGTGACCTTTTGGCGAAATTACATCACTCGGGCTTTTGAATGAAGACTGTAACCTTTAGACCGAAATTACATCATTTTGACACAGGAAGTAAAGACTGCAGCCTTTTAACAGGAATTACATCACTCGGACATTTGAACGAAGACTGCAACCTTTCAGCTAGAATTACATCATTTTGACACATGGAGTGAAGACTGCAACCTTTCGGCCATAATGACATTATTAATACGCTTGGAGTGAATACTGTGACCTTTCGACTGGGATTACATCACTCAGACATTTGAATGAAGACTGCAACCTTTCGGCAGAAATTATATCATTCTGACACATATAATGTAGACCGTAACTTTTAGGTCGGAATTACATAACTCTGACCTTTGAATGAAGACTGTAACCTATCGGCCGAAATTACATCATTTGGATGCGTGGATTGAAGACTGCGACCTTTCGGCCAAAATTACATCACTCATACTTTTGAATGAAAACTGCAACCTTTCGTCTGGAATTACATCATTTTGACACTTGAAATGAAGACAGAAATCTTTTGTCAAGAATTACATCACCCAGACTTTTGAGTGAAGACTTCAACCTTTCGGCTGAAATTACATCATTCAGATGCTTAAAGTGAAGACTACACCTTTTGGCCAGAATTACATCATTTTTACACTTGGAGTGAAAACTGCAGGTAGAAATCAACAAGGCATTATATGTCTCAGAAGGAAATTCCTTTGTAAATTCTGGTCCAAACTATTTTTACATGGTATTAGAGCCATATTTTCAAAGAGTATTCACAGATAGTATTTTTCATTATCATGAATATTTTCAGAAATTATAAACATAGCATTAAGAATGCTAGATCAGAAGAACATGAACTTCCACAACAGTTAGGTGCTTTAAACAAATGGACTATTCCATTTGTTATTATTTTGGTATTTTTGAGAACTTGTGAAATCACCATGTTATTAAGACTATTTAAGAATCTATCCAAATGGATAATCTAGAAAAAACTATTCAGTTATTTTTTGATACCGATATTGAAAGATATCAAAAATTGCATTATAAATTTTTGCATATTGGATTAGTGCAGATTTCATTTAAACCTTTAACTTTAAAGGGTTTACCTGAAAGTTTTATGACTGTTTTAAGAGATGCTAGAAATTTAAATTGGAAACAATCTCTTATGGGTGCTATGCAATCCAGTCTGGCATATGGACCAGTTTATTTTGATGTCAGACCAAATATTACTATATCTGTCTGACCCAAATATTTTGCATGCTTTAACTTTATATGTCAAAGCTCATGGTTATAATTATATGCTTGAAACAGAAGTTATGTGCATCTGTTATCGTATCTATTTCCATGTGTTAGACACTATGAATCCTAATTGTAAGATTATGGATGATAAGAGAAATAGACAAACAGTTCTTATAGAAACCAACCTAGCCAAAAAGTCTAAGATAACAACTAGAAGACCTATCAGTTGGGACGAAATAAATTATCCTGACGATTGGCTAATTGAGAGCGTTGTCCCTGTCCAACCTAAGATAGATACTCGGATTGCTCAGGTAGTTCAAACTACCGATGGGAATATCCATCTCCAATTCGCTACTCAACCACCTAAATTAGGTAAATCGATGTCATCTCATTATTACCTCTCTCATCTCGATGACATTTCTAGACCTTCTACGACTAGAGCGTCAACCTCTCAGGTTAACGAAGACCTTTATAAGGTTACCACTCCTTCAGAGATCTCTCAGGATGAGAAGATTGATAAAATAAAAATAAGAGATGACCAAATTCCTGTAGGGATTAATACTGATCCTATTCCCAGTGAGATGGGATTCACCGATTATTTAAAAGATGGATAGAGACCATATTCGTGCTTCCTTTATGGATTATAGTCCAGGATCAGGTTTGATAAAAATTATTTTGAAAGACTTTCTGAGTGAAGATTACTATCTTTTTAGAAGCTGGTTCTTTTCATTTTTTACTGATAAGGAACAATGTTCCATTAGAGATCAATTTTATAATGAGATGCAAACCAAGCAGGATTATAAGCCTTTTGTTAAATGGTTTGTCAAAGACTATGCTCTTCCCAATATCATTGTTATTGAAAGACAATGGCATTTGGATTCCAGAAAAGTCCTTAGAAATATATACCCTTCAGATGGACCATTCTAATTGAAAAAGGACAATAGTAGCGATGATTTACAGGCCCAACCCTTTATGAAGCTTATACGTCAGACCATTTATAATGGTCCTACTATTGATCATGTCAACACCCTGTTCAAACAGCATAACCATACGAATATTCATCTTAATGTTATTAGTGAACAAATGAACTTATTAAATAACAAAGTAGACAAGCTCAGATCTCTTATAGAGAGTCAACGAGTCAAGAATGATGTTGCTCCTGACCAGCCTCCAAAATCTCTAGAAATTCCAGCAAATATCCAGCCTCTTCCTTCAATGGAAGGAATCTCCCTGGAAAAAAAGACCACAAAACCATTAGTAAAAAATCTTGAAGATCTACTCTCTCAATTTCAGAGTAAGTTGAAGATTTCTCAAAAAGATGGTTCTACACCTATTGTTACGATGATTTGTACAGATAAATTATCTGCATCTGACAACAAAGCACATATTCCTGGAATGAGGAAGGGTAAATAAAAACCCAAATTCAATTCGGAAAATTATTACTATCCGAGACCTACACCTATAGATGTTCTAATGGAAGAACAAGCTTATAAGAATGAGCCTACCGCTTATACCGGTACAAAAATTGTTAAATGGAACATAGATGGTGGCGCTGATAGTAAAATCTTCAGGACTTGCCACAAAATCATCATGTATGTTGCGGCAGCCAAAGGTAATCACCAGACCGATGCTCACATCGTTAAGATGATAACTGCAGGCTTCACAGATCAGCTTAAAGCTTGGTGGGATAATTATCTCACAATAGAGCAAAAAACTTCCATTTGTAATGCTATAAAGCAAGAGGGTAATGAGGCATAACCTTATGCAGTTTTTACTCTCGTTCTAACCATTTTAGACAACTTTATAGGTAATTATTTAACCAATTATGATAATATCAAAACTCTTCTGCAAAACCATAGGTGCCCCACCTTAACTTCATTTAGGTGGTATAAGGATGTTTTCCTTAGCAGAGTGTTAAACCTCCCAGAAGCCAATAGTAGTTTCTGGAAAGCCAGATTCATAGATGGCCTTCCCAATCTTTTTGCTGAAAAGATTAAGAGAACCCTACGAAAGATTCAGGAGATTCTCAGATCCAATGGGATCTTTATTCTTACGGTCAGCTAATAGGCAAATTCACGGAAGAAGGATTCGCTCTATGCAATGATCTAAACTTGCAGAAACAACTTAAAAAGCAGAAATTAGCAGAAAAGACCCAATTAGGAGAATTCTGCCAACAGTTCGCATTCGATGAACCGACCTCTCACCAGAATGGGAAAAAGAGTAAAAACCTGGTTAAACCCCATAAAAAGCAGTACTATGAAAAGTACAAATCTGGCTCTTATAAAAAGTATGCTGCAAAAAAGAGAGCCAAAAATGCAAAGAAGGGTTATATCCCAAAAAGGGAGAAAAAATCTCCTACATGTTATGCATGTGGTGAAAAGAGACATTACCCCAGTCGGTGTAAGAAGAAAAAGATCGACAAGATCAAGAACCTCAATATTGATGAAAGCATTAAAGATGCTTTGATGAAGATTGTTGTCTCATCAGATGAGTCTACTGACTCATAGGAGACTATGAGTTCGGACTATGAAGATCCTTACTCCTCCTCTACGGAAGATGAAGCTCCTTGTACATGCATTGCAAAATTTCAAGCTATCAAGGATAGTGAAGAAACAAATGTCGAGTTTTATAAACTTCAAGCTCAATTCTCCAGCTGTAATATAAATGTCATTAATGGAGAAGAAGTTACTGACCTACTGGATAATATTCAGGACAAAGCTCAGAAAGCACAGATCATCGAAGCATTATTTAAAGCTCAGGGAAAGGACAAAGTTCCTCTCAAAATCAGATCAAGAATTGATCCACCCTATAACTTTTCTGAAATTCTTCAGGAATTACAGAAAAAGCCGAGTCCTAATAGTTCTCTCATAGTCCAGGAATTGAAGAATGAGATTTATGATCTCAAAAAAAAGCTAACTCTACTTCGACATCATTACACTACACTAGATGATAGAGTTACCTCTTTAGAATCAGGACATGCTAGTCATACTCCCCTTCCTAATACTATTATAGAGTTAGGTTATACTCCTATACTCGACCAACCTACTACCTCTGATACTCCAAAAGAGACAGACTTTATGTGAGCCATTAATTTGTATTCTCGCCAAAGATGGATTACTCGTATTAATTTATTAATTAATAGATGTATCATATATAGACATGTCCCTACATTGATTGATTCAGGGCAAGATATTAATCTTATTAGGGAAGGACTTATCCCTACCAAATACTTCACCAAGACTACTCGTAGAGTAAGTGGTGCAGATGGGAGCAAATTAGATGTCTCCTACAAATTACCAGGTGCCCATGTTTTCCATGATAGAATGTGTATAGAGCATTCTTTTGTGTTAGTAAAAAATTTGGCTCATGATATTATCTTAGGCATACCTTTTATTAATGGTCTAATGCCTCTTACACATATTGATGATAAGGTTTTCACAGGTACCTTTAAGAATAATTCTACCACTTTTCCTTGGGTTCCTGCTTCCAATACAGTAAGACTTATTAGTCTTGTGCAGAACAAGAAGCAACATCTTGATTATCTACAACAAGAATTAATGTCTTATAATATCATAGACCAGTTTTAGAATCCTAAATTACATGATAAAATAAAAGGAATAGAGCATGATTTTTCTATTTCTATCTGCAATGATTTAACTACTGCTTTTTGGAACAGGAAAAAGCACATAGTTATTATTCAATAGGAAGAAGAGTTTCATGGACAGAATATTCCAACAAAGGCTAGACCTTGCCAGATGAATATGGAATATCTAGAGATTTGCAAAAAAGAAATTGCAACTCTAATAGAGAAAAGGTTAATTCATCCTTCAAACTCCCCATGGAGTTGTACGACGTTCTATGTTAATAAACATGCTGAACAGGAACGAGGAGTTCCCAGATTAGTTATTAATTATAAACCACTGAATAAGGCTTTAAAATGGATTTATCCAATTCCTAATAAAAAGGATTTACTTGACAAGTTATACTAGTCTAACATATTTTCAAAATTTGATTTAAAATAAGGTTTTTGGTAGATACAGGTTGATGAATCTGACAGATATAAAATTGCCTTTACAGTCCCATTCGGACATTATGAATGGAATGTCATGCCTTTTGGACTGAAGAATGCTCCACCAGAATTTCAGCATGTCATGAATGATATTTTTACTCCATATAGTAATTTTATCATTGTCTACATAGATGACATATTAGTCTTTTCAAAGAATATACAAGATCATATTAAGCATCTTGAAATTTTAAAGAAAATTATTATTTCAAATGGTTTGGTTATATCGAAACCCAAAATGAATACTTTCCAAACAAAAATTCAATTTCTTGGTCATAATATTGAACAAGGGAAAATAATTCCTATTACTAGAAGTATTGAATTTGCTTCTAAATTTCCTGATGAAATTCTTGATAAAACCCAATTACAAAGGTTTTTAGGGAGTCTAAATTATATTTCTCCTTATTAGAATAATTTATCTGTGGATTGATAGGTTGAAAAAAGCTACCACTCCGTGGACAAATGCCCACACAGAAGTGGTACAAAAAATTAAGAAGAATGTTCAAGCTTTGCCATGTCTTATGCTTGCTAACCCAAATTGGGGAAAAATTATCGAAACTGATGCTTCAGACATCGGCTATGGTGGGATTCTTAAACAAATTAATCCCGAAACCAAATAAGAATATCTTATTCGGTATAATTCAGGAAAATGGACTAATAGTCAAAAGAATTATGCTATTATAGCTAAAGAAATTCTTGCTATAGTTAAATGCGTCCTGAAATTCCAGGATGAACTTTATAATACAAAGTTCTTAATAAGAACAGACTACTTGCAGCCAAATTCATGTTTCAGAATGATTTTAAACATGATGTATCCAAACAATTGTTTGCAAGATGGCAGACACATTTAGCCCCATTTGATTTTGAAATTCAATATCTTTAAGGAGAAGATAATTCACTTCCTGACTTTCTCACTCGTGAATATTTGCAGGAATAAGAAGCGTCCAAAAAGGACACCACCTATTCCTAATAGGGGTAGAGGCAGAGGAAGAGGCAGAGGCAGAGGCTCGGGACGAGGCTTTGGCAAATCTAGTTCCATTGGAAATAATATTTCCAATATTCCAAGAGTAATACTCGTGGATAAAGAAGGCTCTTCTAGTAGCCAACACCAAGGCTCATATGCCAAAAAACTCCAACAATCGGAGAAAGAAAACAGAGACCAATATTTAGTCAAAGGTCATGAAGAGACAATTCTCTACCTACATCATGAAGATAAAAATTATCTAAATGACCCCTGGATTCTAATGAATCGATATGTAGAAAATTTCTACAATCCTTTTCCAGAAGGAAAGAACAGGATGTATTATGAATATATCCTTATTGCAATCAACACTGCTGACATCATATCATTTCCGGATAATAAGCTTGGAGCAGAAAGGAATTTTTCAAAATTCTATCTTAAGAAGATTATATCTCCTTATGAGTGGGGAATTAGTCCATCCAGATCAAAGGAATTTATAATTCCTCGAACGACCATCAAGATGGCATTTAATTACTATGATTATATCAATGCTTTCACTCAGGTTTTCTACTACGAAAATCGAAAACATAGTCATTCCTGGTGGATTAAAATTAATCCTGAAATTTTTAAGAACAACCAAAATGGTTTATTACCCCCAGGATGGATATTCCCGTGGTGGAGTGTCATCGGACCTGAAATTCATGTTTTACAGGAGCCTTTATATGGCTTTCTACAAGGAATGGGTTCAAGTAACACCATGTGTTGCCCCAGAAAACCCCTCTTATTATATCAAAGGATTTGCTTCATTATTTTTCTTCATGCAGGTAGGAATCCCTTGGATATGGAAATGGATTCCAGAAGCAGGTAGAAATCAGCAAGGCATTAGATGTCTCAAAAGGAAATTCCTTTGTAAATTCTGGTCCAAACTATTAGATAAAGAACCAAGAGACAAAACTCTCCATTATGGATGACAATTAGAAGGTGATATATCATCACTTGTTAAGAGTCTCAAAAATATCTATCATATGGAGAAAAAGACTAGAGAAGATGAATCATCTTTCGTTTCCAAATTGAAAAAAAACTATTAAAGTTCGAAATCCCTAAGCATCGGACGAAGATATCATGTCTGCATACCTAGATAAGGTAAAAGAGGATTTAATAAAGAATTTTAAAACAAAGGTGGATGATAATCACTATTCCGAAACATCTACCGCATCCATGAGAGATGTCCCTAATGACAACCAATATGCTTGTCTAGAAGATGATTCACAACTATTGGAGGATTATACTTACCATCCATCAATAGAAGATCTGTTTGACAGCCTAATAGAGGCAATCCAACAAACACACAGATCTAAAAGGAAAAGCAAAAATGTCAGAATGAAGTGACATCGGTGGCCACGCGGAATCAATCATGGCCGGACAGGACAAATGTCCTTTTAGATTTTAATAAAGTTTTTTAACTTTTTATAAAAGTTTTCTTCTTTTAAAGATAAGATTCCCCGACACACGTCGCTTTCTTATCTTACTTTATGTAAAGTTTTTACTTTCCGCAAAGTAGTTTGTTCTTATGTAATTATTAGATTCAGTGTAAATTGTAATCAATTTTGAAGTCCGCCTTCGCCTATAAAATGGGACTCTCATTCATTTGTACAAACAAGCTTTGGAAGAAAATCACCAAGCACTGTAAAAATTCTCTCAATAATAATATTTCAGTTTTCATTGTATACTTCTCTCTTGGACACAACTTAGGTTCTATTCTCTCCCCTTCTTCTTTTTATTTCTTAATAATTCATATGATAGGCTAATAAACCTATACTGTCTGAGATACTCTGCGAATATATCGATCTTTTCTTTTTACATCTATTGGCGTAATGTCCCTTTTCACCACATGCATAACATCTAGGAGACTTTTTCTCCCTCTTAGGGATATAACCCTTTTTTGCATTTTTGGCTCTCTTCTTTGCAGCATACTTTTTGTAAGAGCCGAATTTGTACTTTTCATAGTACTGCTTTTTATGGGGTTTAATCGGATTTTCCCTCTTTTTCCCATTCTGGTGAGAAGTCGGTTCATCGAATGCGAACAATTGACAAAATTCTCCTAATTGGGTTTTTTTCTGTCAATTTATGCTTTTTAAGTTGTTTCTGCAATTTTAGATCATTGCACAGAGTTAAATCCTTCTTCCGTGCATTTGCCTATTAGCTTACCGTAATAATAAAGATCCCACTGGATTTGAGAGTCTCCTGAATCATTTCTTAGGGTTCTCTTCATCTTTTCTGCAAAAAGATTGGGAAAGCCATCTATGAATCTGGCTTTCCAGAAACTACTATTGGCTTCTGGGAGGTTTAACACTCTGCTATGGAAAACATCCTTATAAAACCTAAATGAAGTTAAGGTGGGGCACCTATGGTTTTTCAGAAGAGTTTTGATACTATCATAATTGGTTGAATAATTACCTGTAAAGTGGTCTAAAATGGTTAGAACGAGAGTAAAAACTGCATAAGGCTGTGCCTCATTACCCTCTTGCTTTACAGTATTACAAATGGAAGTTTTTGTTCTATTGTGAGATAATTATCCCACCAATCTTTAAGCTGACCAGTGAAGCTTGCAATTATCATCTTAACGATGTGAGCATCGGTCTGGTGATTACCTTTGGTTGTTGCAGCATACATGATGATTTTGTGGCAAGTCCTAAAGATTTGACTATCAGCACTACCATTTATGTTCCATTCAACAATTTCTGTATCGGTATAAGCAGTAGACTCATTCTTATAAGCTTCTTCAATTAGAACATCTATGGGTGTAGGTCTCGGATAGTAATAATTTTTTGAATTGAATTTGGGTTTCCATTTACCCTTCCTCATTGTAGCAATATGTGCTTCGTTGTCAGATGCAGATAATTTATCTGTATAATCATCGTAATAGTAGGTGTAGAACCATCTTTTTGAGAAATCTTCAACTTACTCTGAAATTGAGAGAGTAGATCTTCAAGATTTTTTACTAATGGTTCTGTGGTCTTTTTTGCCAGGGAGATTCCTTCCATTGAAGGAGGAGGCTGGATATTTGTTGGAATTTCCAGAGATTTTGGAGGCTGGTCAGGAGCAACATCATTCTTGACTCGTTGACTCTCTATAAGAGATATGAGCTTGTCCACTTTGTTATGTAATAAGTTCATCTGTTCACTAATAACCTTATAATGAATATTGGTATGGTTATGCTATTTGAATAGGGTGTTGACATGATCAATAGTAGGACCATTATGAAGGGTCTGATGTATAAGCTTCATAAAAGGCTGGGCATGTAAATCATTGTTACTATTGTCCCTTTTTAATGAGAATGGTTCATTTGGAGGGTATATACTCCTAAGGACTTTTTTGGAATCCAAATGCCATTGTCTTTCAATAACATTGATATTGGGAAGAACTTAGTCTTCGACAAACCATCTAATAAAAGGCTTATAATCCTGCTTGGTTTGCAACTCATCATAAAATTGATCTCTAATGAAACATTGTTCCTTATCAGTAAAAAATGAAAAGAACCATCTTCTAAAAAGATAGTAATCTTCACTCAGAAAGTCTTTCGAAATAATTTTTCTCAAACTTGAACCTAGACTATAATCTAGAGTAGAAGAACGAATATGATCGCTATCCATCTTTAAAATAATTAGTGAATCCCATTTCACTGGGAGTAGGATTAGTATTAATACCTACAGGAATTTGGTCATCTCCTATTTTTATTTTATCAATCTTCTCATCCTGAGAGATTTCTGAAGGAGTGGTAACCTTATAAAGGTCTTCGTAACCTGAGAGGTTGACGCTCTAGCCGTAGAAGGTTTGGGAATGTCATCGAGATGAGAGAGGTAAAAATGAGATGACATCGATTTACCTACTTTAGGTGGTTGAGTAGCGAATTGGAGATGGATATTTCCATCGGTAGTTTGAACTACATGAGAAATCCGAGTATCTATCCTAGGTTGGATAGGGACAACACTCTCAATTAGCCAATCGTCAGGATAATTTATTTCATCCCAACTGACAGGTCTTCTAGTTGTTATCTTAGACCTTTTGGCTAGGTTGGTTTCTATAAGAACCGGTTGTCTATTTCTCTTATCATCCATAATCTTACAATAAGGATTCATAGTGTCTAACACACGGAAATAGATACGATAACAGATGCACATAACTTCTGTTTCAGGCATATAATTATAACCATGAGCTTTGATATATAAAGTTAAAGCATGCAAAATATTTGGATCAGACAAAGATATAGTAAGATTTGGTCTGACATAAAAATAAACTGGTCCATAAGCCAGACTGGATTGCATAGCACCCATAAGAGATTGTTTCCAATTTAAATTTCTAGCATCTCTTAAAACTTTCAGGTAAACCCTTTAAAGTTACAGGTTTAAATGCAATTTTGACTAATCCAATATGCAAAAATTATAATGCAATTTTTGATATCTTTCAATAGCGGTATCAGAAAATAACTGAATAGTTTTTTCTTGATTATTCATTTGGACAGATTCTTCAATAGTCTTAATAACATGGCGATTTTGCAAGTTCTCAAAAATACCGAAATTATAACAAATGGAATAGTCCATTTGTTTAAAGCATCTAACTGTTGTGGAAGTTCATGTTATTCCAATCTAGCATTCTTAATGCTATGTTTATAACTTCTGAAAATATTCATGATAATGAAAAATACTATCTGTGTACCATGTAGAGACCTTGATCCAGGTCTAAAAAGGATCAATATTTGGAATGATAATAAAGAACATAACAAAACAAAAGAAATCTACAACCAGGATGGATCATAGTACTATTCATAATTAGGGATTTTAATCCGGGCATATTCCAACAGTTAAACATAGATCAATACGAAAAATGGTACATGAAAATGCCTTATGCCAAACCACGATGACGGATGGAAGGGCACTCCGTACGACAAAAACATAATTGTTAGAATACGTCAGAACCTATGGTGATATGTACTAATATCCTTTCTGGTAATTTAGTGTAAAATTCTATTTCATTCTATCCTATTTTTATTTTTAATTAAACCATATCATCGCAGAGTATCTCAGACAATATAGGCTTATTAGCCTATCATATGAACTATTAAGAAATAAAAAGAAGAAGGGGAGAGAATAGTACCTAACCTGTGTCCAAGAGAGAAGTATATAATGAAAACTGAAATATTATTATTGAGAGAATTTTTACAGTGCTTGGTGATTTTCTTCCAAGGCTTGTTTGTACAAATGAATGAGAGTCCCCTTTTATAGGTGAAGGCGGACTTCAAAACTGATTATAATTTACAAAATAAATAGTAAACGAATCTAATAATCACATAAGAACAAACTACTTTGCGGAAAGTAAAAACTTTACATAAAGTAAGATCAGAAAGCGATGTGTGTTGGGGAATCTTATCTTCAGAAGGTTGGAGTGAAGACTGCGACCTTTCGGCTGGAATTACATCACTTATACTTTTGAATGAATATTGCAACCTTTCAGCTGGAATTACATTATTCTGACACTTGGAGTGAAGACTACAACCTTTCGGCCATAATTATATCACTCGGACTTCTGAATGAAGAATAAAACCTTTTGGCGTATTTTCATCATTTCTTACTCTTGGAATGAAGACTGCAAACTTTCAGCCGGAATTACATCACTCTGACTTTTGAATGACGATTGCAACCTTTCGGCCGGAATGACATCATTCTGAAACTTGGAGTGAAGACTGCAGTCTTTCAGCTGGAATTACATCACTCATACCTTTTAATGAAGACTGCAACCTTTCAGCTAGAACTACATTATTCTGACATTTGGAGTGAAGACTGCAACCTTTCGGACATAATTACATCACTCTGAATTTTAAGTGAAGACTACAACCTTTCAATCGGAATTACATCATTCAGACGCTTAAAGTGAAGACTGCACCTTTTGGTCGGAATTACATCAATCGGACTTTTGAGTGAAAACTGCAACCTTTCAACCGAAATTACATCATTCAGACGCTTAAAGTGAATACTGCGCCTTTCGGCCAAAATTACATCACTCAGACTTTTGAATGAAGACTGTATCCTTTTAGCTGGAATTACATTATTCTGATACTTAGAGTGAAGACTGGAACCTTTCGGCCATAATTACATCACTCTGACTTTTGAATGGAGACTGAAACCTTTCGGCGTAATTACATCATTCTGACTCTTGGAATGAAGACTGCAAACTTTCATCCGGAATTACATCACTCGTACTTTTGAATGAAGATTGCAACCTTTCAGCCAGAATTACATCATTTTGAAACTTATAGTGAAGTTTGTATCCTTTTGACTAGAATTACATCACTCTGACTATTGAATGAAGACTTCAACCTTTCTGTCGGAATTATATTATTCTGATGCTTGGACTGAAGACCGCGACCTTTCGGCTAGAATTACATAATTTTGACACTTGAAATGAAGACTACAACCTTTCGGCTGGAATTACATCACTCAGAATTTTAAATTAAGATTTTAACCTTTCAACCGTAATTACGTCATTATGACTTTTGAATGATGATTGCAACCTTTCGGCGAAAATTATATCAGTTTGACACTTGGAGTGAAGATTGCATCCTTTCGGCTAAAATTACATCACTTAGACTTTTGAATGAAGCATACAACCTTTCGGCTGGAAATACATTATTCGAACACTTAGAGTGATGACTGCGACCTTTTGGCCAAAATTACATCACTCAGACTTTTGAATGAAGACTTTAACCTTTATACCGAAATTACATTTTTTTGACACATGGAGTAAAGACTGCAGCCTTTCAGCAGGAATTACATCACTCAGACATTTGAACGAAGACTGGAATCTTAAAGTTGGAATTACATCATTTTGACACATAGAGTGAAGACTACAACCTTTCGGCCATAATGACATCACTCAGTTATTTGAATGATGACAATGACCTTTCGGCCAGAATTACATCATTCATATACTTGGAGTGAAGACTATGACTTTTTGGTTGGAATTACATCACTCAGACATTTGAATGAAGACTGCAACCTTTCAGTCGGAATTATATCATTCTACCACATGTAGTGAAGACCATAACATTTTGGATGGAAATACAAAACTCTGACCTTTGAATGAAGACTACAACCTATCAGCTGGAATTATATCAATTGAACACGTGGATTTAAGATTGCGACCTTGCAGCCAAAATTACATCACTCGTACTTTTGAATGAAAACTGCAACCTTTCGGCTGGAATTACATCATTCTGACACTTAAAATGAAGACTGCAACCTTTTATCTAGAATTACATCACTCAGACTTTTGAGTGAAGACTACAACCTTTCGGCTGAAATTGCATCATTCAGATGCTTAAAGTGAAGACTGTGCCTTTTGACTGGAATTACATCATTTTGACACTTGGAGTGAAACTGCAACCTTTCTGTCGGAAATACATCACTTAGACTTATGAATGAAGAATGAAACCTTTCAGCCGTAATTATATCATTCCGACTCTTGGAATGAAGACTACAAACTTTCGGCCGGAAATAAATCACTCGGACTTTTGAATGAAGATTGCAACCTATGGGCCAAATTACATCATTTAGACACTTCGAGTGAAGACTGCATCCTTTCGACCGGAGTTACATCATTCAGACTCTTGGAGTGAAGACTGCGACCTTTCGGCTGGAATTACATTATTATGACACTTGGAGTGAAGTCTACAATCTTTCGGCCATAATTACATCACTCGGATTTCTGAATGAAGAGTAAAACCTTTTGGCATAATTTCATCATTCTGACTCTTAGAATGAAGACAACAAACTTTCAGCCGGAATTACATCACTCAGACTTTTGAATGACGGTTGCAACCTTTCGGCCAGAATTACATCATTCTGAATCTTGGAGTGAAGACTGTAGCCTTTCAGCTGGAATTACATCACTCGAACTTTTTAGTGATGACTGCAACCTTTCATCTGGAATTACATCATTCTGACATTTAAAGTGAAGACTGCAACCTTTCGAACAGAATTACATCACTCAAATTTTTTGAGTGAAGACTACAACCTTTCAGTCGGAATTACATCATTCAGACGCTTAAATTAAGACTGCACCTTTTTGTCAAAATTACATCAATAAGACTTTTGAGTGCAGACTGCAACGTTTCAACCAGAATTACATCATTCAGACGCTTAAAGTGAATACTGCGCCTTTCAGCCGAAAATACATCACTCAGACTTTTCAATGAATATTGTATCCTTTTAGCTGGAATTACATTATTCTGATACTTGGAGTGAAGACTGCAACCTTTCGGCCATAATTACATCATTGTGACTTTTGAATGAAGACTGACACCTTTCGGCGTAATTACATCATTCTGACTCTTGGAAAGAAGATTGCAAACTTTTAGCCGGAATTACATCACACGTACTTTTGAATGAATATTGCAACCTTTTGGCCAGAATTACATCATTCTGATACTTAGAGTGAACATTGTATCCTTTCGGCTAGAATTACATCACTCAGACATTTGAATAAATACTGCAACGTTTCGGCCGGAATTATATCATTCTACCACATGTAGTGAAGACCGTAACATTCCGGATGGAATTACATAACTCTGACCTTTAAATGAAAACTGAAACCTTTCGGTTGGAATTACATCATTCTGACACTTGAAATAAAGACTACAACCTTTTGTCCGGAATTACATCACCCCGACTTTTGAGTGAAAACTGCAACCTTTCGGCTAAAATTGCATCATTCAGATGCTTAAAGTGAAGACTGCGTCGTTTGGCCGGAATTACATCATTTTGACACTTGGAGTGAAAACTGCAACCTTTCTGCCGGAAATACATCACTTAGACTTATGAATGAAGACTGAAACCTTTCAGCCGTAATTATATCATTCTTACTCTTTGAATGAAGACTGCAAACTTTCAATCGGAAATACGTCACTCTGACTTTTGAATGAAGATTGCAACCTATGGGCCAAATTACATCATTCAGAAACTTCGAGTGAAGACTGCATCCTTTCGACTGGAATTACATCATTCAGACGCTTGGAGTGAAGACTGCGACTTTTCAGCTGAAATTACATCACTTAGACTTTTGAATGAAGATTGCAACCTTTCAGCTAGAATTACATTATTCTGACACTTGGAGTGAAGACTACAACCTTTCGGCCATAATTACAACACTTGGACTTCTAAATGAAGAATAAAACCTATTGGCATAATTTCATCATTCTGACTCCACAAATAAATTAATACATAAAATGTGTCGATTACATAACTCATTAAAAACATAGAAAATACATAATACATGAAAATGTGGAACTGCTAAAATCAAAATTCATAAAAATAACAAATTAAAGCGAAAATAAATAAAAATAAAATACATATCAATAATAAACTTAATGAACAAAATATGTAGAAATAATAAACAAAAACACGATAGCACAAATAATCATCTAAAATTTAAATTTCTCTTTCAAAGCATTTTTCTCGTGTTTAGTGTATCTAAGGTTATGCTTGAAAATCCTTTGTTTTTCTTCGGATTCTTTTAGCAAGCCCTTCAGAAGGTCAATTTTTTATTCATCTTCTATAAGTGTAAACTGCAAGTCAAACTTCACGATATCTCTAGTGATACGTGAAGTCGCGGTATCTCTATCAACTTGAGGCTTTTTAAACTTCGCCGCCACTATTTTATCCACAGAAATGTCATCTTCCCATTGAAAATGTTTGCAACCATTAATACCCTATAAACATTATAAGAAAATTAGTTTTTGAAAGTAAAATATGTAGATAATGTGAAAAAACTCTAAATCCTAAAAACTTATGAAAACATTTACTTCAGGCACTTTGCAACGCCAAAAATGACGTTCTTGATTATCTTGGGTCCTTCTTAGCTTACAATAATAATCGCATTCACAAATATTGGAATCAATAGCAAAGTTCGACGTTTCGGAACTCCGGGATATGATTTTCGGGGTGCTAAAGTATGGTAAAACAGATAAAATGAAGAAGGTGAAGAGTGACTTGAAAATGGCTAACTCTTTAGGTTTATATTAATCCCTATTGTACAAGAAATTCCTGCGCAATAGGACTTAACGGTGACGTTACTATTAAGTCCAATTGCGCATGAATTTCCTGGCAAAAGGTACTATTGTAATATATTTTTGGGGAAAAGGGTCATATTTGCCCTCCAACTATGATTTATAGTTTAACATTGCCCTCCGTCAAACTTTGATATCAAATATTCCCTTCCCGTTAGCAAACTTGTTAAATTTCCCCTCGGATGGACGAATTTGTGAGTTAGACGCCATGTCGGATCCACGTCGGCCACCACAACCACGTAGACTCATGATTTAATTTATATTTTAATTTATGATGAAGTCATCAATTTGAAGAAAATTAGTATGTTTTAATTTGCTTTGATTGTTATAGTCTATTATTAATTTATATAAGCTTATTCGAGTTAATAATACATAAAAAGTTCAACAATTGACAATTTTAAAGAAAACACAAATAAATTAGTACATAAAATGTGCCGATTACATAATACATTAAAAAAAAACATAGAAAATACATAATACATGAAAATGTGGAACTAGTAAAAACAAAATACATAACAATAACAAATTAAACCGAAAATAAATAAAAATAAAATACATAGAAATAATATCCCTAATGAACAAAATACGTAGAAATAATAAACAACAACACCATAGCACAAATAATCTTCTAAAATTTCAATTTCTCTTTCATAGCATTTTTCTCGTGTTTAGTGTCTCTAAGGTTATGCTTGAAAATCCTTTGTTTTTCTTCGGATTCTTTTAGCAAGCCCTCCAGAAGGTCAATTTTTTCTTCAGCTTCTATAAGTCTAAAGTGCAAGTCAAACTTCACGTTATCTCTAGTGATATGTGAAGTCGCAGTATCTCTATCAACATGAGGCGTTTTAAACTTCCCCGCCACTGTTTTATCCACGGAAATGTCATCTTCCCATTAAAAATGTTTGCAACCATTCATACCCCATAAACATTATAAGAAAATCAGTTTTGAAAGTAAAATATGTAGATAATGTGAAAAAACTCTAAATCCTAAAAACTTATGAAAACATTTACTTCAGGCACTTGACAACCCCAAAAATGACGATCTTGATTATCTTGGGTCCTTCTTAGCTTACAATAATAATCGCCTTCACGAACATTGGATTCTATAGCAAAGTTTAACGTTTCGGAACTCTGGGACTTGATTTTCGGGGGGCTAAAGTATGGTAAAAGATATAAAATGAAGAATGTGAAGAGTGACTTGAAAATGGCTAACTCTTTAGGGTTTATATTAATCCCTATTGCACAATAAATTCCTGCTCAACAGGACTTAACGGTGACGTTACTATTAAGTCTCTTTAGGGTTTATATTAATCCCTATTGCACAATAAATTCCTGCTCAACAGGACTTAACGGTGACGTTACTATTAAGTCCAGTTGCGCAGGAATTTCCTGGCAAAAGGTACTATTGTAATTTATTTTTGGAGAAAAGGGTCATATTTGCCCTCCAACTATGATTTATAGTTTAACGCCCTCCGTCAAACATTGATATCAAATATACTCTTCCCGTTAGCAAACTTGTTAAATTTGCGCTCTGATGGACGGATTTGTGAGTTAGACGCAATGTCGGATCCACGTCGGCCACCACAACCACGTAGACTCATGATTTAATTTATATTTTTAATTTATGAAGAAGTCATCAATTTGAAGAACATTAGTGTGTTTTAATTTGCTTTTATTGTTATAGTCTATTATTAATTTATATAAGCTTATTCGAGTTAATAATACATAAAAAGTTCAACAATTGACAATTTTAAAGAAAACACAAATAAATTAGTACATAAAATGTGCCGATTACATAATACATTAAAAAAAACATAGAAAATACATAATACATGAAAATGTGGAACTAGTAAAAACAAAATACATAAAAATAACAAATTAAACCGAAAATACATAAAAATAAAATACAAAGAAATAATAACCCTAATGAACAAAATACGTAGAAATAATAAACAACAACACCATAGCACAAATAATCTTCTAAAATTTCAATTTCTCTTTCATAGCATTTTTCTCGTGTTGAGTGTCTCTAAGGTTATGCTTGAAAATCCTTTGTTTTTCTGCGGATTCTTTTAGCAAGCCCTCCAGAAGGTCAATTTTTTCTTCAGCTTCTATAAGTGTAAACTGCAAGTCAAACTTCACGTTATCTCTAGTGATACGTGAAGTCGCGGTATCTCTATCAACTGGAGGCTTTTTAAACTTCGCCGCCACTGTTTTATCTACGGAAATGCCATCTTCCCATTGAAAATGTTTGCAACCATTCATACCCCATAAACATTATAAGAAAATCAGTTTTGAAAGTAAAATATGTAGAAAATGTGAAAAAACTCTAAATCCTAAAAACTTATGAAAACATTTACTTCAGGCACTTTACAACGCCAAAAATGACGATCTTGATTATCTTGGGTCCTTCTTAGCTTACAATAATAATCGCATTCACAAACATTGGATTCTATAGCAAAGTTTGACGTTTCGGAACTCTGGGACTTGATTTTCGGGGGGCTAAAGTATGGTAAAAGATATAAAATGAAGAAGGTGAAGAGTGACATGAAAATGGCTAACTCTTTAGGGTTTATATTAATCCCTGCTGCACAAGAAATTCCTGCGCAATCGTACTTACCGGTGACGTTACTATTAAGTCCAATTGCGCTGCAATTTCCTGGCAAAAGTCCTATTGTATTTTATTTTTGGGGAAAAGGATCATATTTGCCCTCCAACTATGATTTATAGTTTAACATTGCCCTCCGTCAAACTTTGATATCAAATATTCCCTTCCCGTTAGCAAACTTGTTAAATTTGCCCTCAGATGGACAGATTTGTGAGTTATACGCCATGTCGGATCCACGTCGGCCACCACAACCACGTAGACGCATGATTTAATTTATATTTTTAATTTATGATGAAGTCATCAATTTGAAGAAAATTAGTATGTTTTAATTTGCATTTATTGTTATAGTCTATTATTAATTTATATAAGCTTATTCGAGTTAATAATACATAAAAAGTTCAACAATTGACAATTTTAAAGAAAACAAAAATAAATTAGTACATAAAATGTGCCGATTACATAATACATTAAAAAAAACATAGAAAATACATAATACATGAAAATGTGGAACTAGTAAAAACAAAATACATAACAATAACAAATTAAACCGAAAATAAATAAAAATAAAATACATAGAAATAATATCCCTAATGAACAAAATACGTAGAAATAATAAACAACAACACCATAGCACAAATAATCTTCTAAAATTTCAATTTCTCTTTCATAGCATTTTTCTCGTGTTTAGTGTCTCTAAGGTTATGCTTGAAAATCCTTTGTTTTTCTTCGGATTCTTTTAGCAAGCCCTCCAGAAGGTCAATTTTTTCTTCAGCTTCTATAAGTCTAAAGTGCAAGTCAAACTTCACGATATCTCTAGTGATACGTGAAGTTGCGGTATCTCTATCAACATGAGGCTTTTTAAACTTCGCCGCCACTGTTTTATCCACGGAAATGTCATCTTCCCATTGAAAATGTTTGCAACCATTCATACCCTATAAACATTAAAAGAAAATCAGTTTTTGAAAGTAAAATATGTAGATAATGTGAAAAACTCTAAATCCTAAAAACTTATAAAACATTTACTTCAGGCACTTTACAATCCAAAAATGACGATCTTGATTATCTTGGGTCCTTCTTAGCTTACAATAATAATCGCATTCACAAACATTGGATTCTATAGCAAAGTTTGACGTTTCGGAACTCTGGGACTTGATTTTCGTGCGGCTGAAGTATGGTAAAAGATATAAAATGAAGAAGGTGAAGAGTGACTTGAAAATGGCTAACTATTTAGGGTTTATATTAATCCCTACTGCACGAGAAATTCCTGCGCAATCGTACTTACCGGTGACGTTACTATTAAGTCCAATTGCGCTGCATATTCCTGGCAAAAGTACTATAGTATTTTATTTTTGGGGAAAAGGGTCATATTTGCCCTCCAACTATGATTTATAGTTTAACATTGCCCAACGTCAAACTTTGATATCAAATATTCCCTTCCCATTAGCAAACTTGTTAAATTTGCCCTCAGATGGACAGATTTGTGAGTTATACGCCATGTCGGATCCACGTCGTCCACCACAACCACGTAGACGCATGATTTAATTTATATTTTTAATTTATGATGAAGTCATCAATTTGAAGAAAATTAGTGTGTTTTAATTTGCATTGATTGTTATAGTCTATTATTAATTTATATAAGCTTATTTGAGTTAATAATACATAAAAAGTTCAACAATTCACAATTTTAAAGAAAACACAAATAAATTAGTACATAAAATGTGCCGATTACATAATACATTCAAAAACATAGAAAATACATAATACATGAAAATGTGGAAGCTGCTAAAAACAAAATACATAACAATAACAAATTAAACCAAAAATAAATAAAAATAAAATACGTATCAATAATAAACTTAATGAACAAAATACGTAGAAATAATAAACAACAACACGATAGCACAAATAATCTTCTAAAATTTCAATTTCTCTTTCAAAGCATTTTTCTCGTGTTAAGTGTCTCTAAGGTTATGCTTGAAAATTCTTTGTTTTTCTTTCGATTCTTTTAGCAGCCCTCCAGAAGGTCAGTTTTTTCTTCAGCTTCTATAAGTCTAAACTGCAAATCAAACTTTACGATATCTCTAGTGATACGTGAAGTCGCGGTATCTCTACCAACATGAGGCTTTTTAAACCTCGCCGCCACTGTTTTATCCACGGAAATGTCATCTTCCCATTGAAAATGTTTGCAACCATTCATACCCTATAAACATTATAAGAAAATTAGTTTTTGAAAGTAAAATATGTAGATAATGTGAAAAAACTCTAAATCCTAAAAACTTATAAAACATTTACTTCAGGCACTTTACAACGCCAAAAATGACGATCGTGATTATCTTGGGTCCTTAGCTTGCAATAATAATCGCATTCACAAACATTGGATTCTATAGCAAAGTTTGACGTTTCGGAACTATGGGACATGATTTTCGGGGGGCTAAAGTATGGTAAAAGAGATAAAATGAAGAAGGTGAAGAGTGACTTGAAGATGGCTAACTCTTTAGGGTTTATATTAATCCCTATTGCACAATAAATTCCTGCTCAACAGGACTTAACGGTGACGTTACGATTAAGTCCAGTTGCGCAGGAATTTCCTGGCAAAATGTACTATTGTAATTTATTTTTGGGGAAAAGGGTCATATTTGCCCTCCAACTATGATTTATCGTTTAACGCCCTCCGTCAAACATTGATATCAAATATACTCTTCCCGTTAACAAAGTTGTTAAATTTGCCCCCCTCTGATGGACGGATTTGTGAGTTAGACGCCATGTCGGATCCACGTCGGCCACCACAACCACGTAGACTCATGATTTAATTTATATTTTTAGTTTATGAAGAAGTCATCAATTTGAAGAAAATTAGTGTGTTTTAATTTGCTTTGATTGTTATAGTCTATTATTAATTTATATAAGCTTATTCGAGTTAATAATACATAAAAAGTTCAACAATTCATAATTTTAAAGAAAACACAAATAAATTAGTACATAAAATGTGCCGAATACATAATACATTAAAAAACATAGAAAATACATAATACATGAAAATGTGGAACTGCTAAAAACAAAATACATAAAAATAACAAATTAAACTGAAAATACATAGAAATAATAAACTTAATGAACAAAATACGTAGAAATAATAAACAACAACACGATAGCACAAATAATCTTCGAAAATTTCAATTTCTCTTTCAAAGCATTTTTCTCGTGTTGAGTGTCTCTAAGGTTATGCTTGAAAATCATTTGTTTTTCTTTGGATTCTTTTAGCAAGCCCTCCAGAAGGTCAATTTTTTCTTCACCTTCTATAAGTCAAAACTACAAATCAAACTTTACGATATCTCTAGTGATACGTGAAGTCGCGGTATCTCTATCAACATGAGGCATTTTAAACCTCGCCGCCACTGTTTTATCCACGGAAATGGCATTTTCCCATTGAAAATGTTTGCAACCATTCATACCCTATAAACATTATAAGAAATTCAGTTTTTGAAAGTAAAATATGTCGATAATGTGAAAAAACTCTAAGTCCTAAAAACATATAAAACATTTACTTCAAGCACTTTACAATGCCAAAAATGACGATCGTGATTATCTTGGGTCCTTCTTAGCTTACAATAATAATCGCATTCACAAACATTGGATTATATAGCAAAGTTTGACGTTTCGGAACTCTGGGACATGATTTTCGGGGGGATAAAGTATGGTAAAAGAGATAAAATGAAGAAGGTGAAGAGTGACTTGAAAATGGCTAACTCTTTAGGGTTTATATTAATCCCTATTGCACAAGAAATTGCTGCGCAATAGGACTTAACGGTGACGTTACTATTAAGTCCAATTGCGCAGCAATTTCCTAGCAAAAGGTACTATTGTAATTTATTTTTGGGGAAAAGGGTCATATATGCCCTCCAACTATGATTTATAGTTTAACGCCCTCCGTCAAACTTTGATATTAAATATACCCTTCCCGTTAACAAACTTGTTAATTTTTTCCTCGGATGGACGGATTTGTGAGTTAGATGCCATGTCGGATCCACGTCGGCCACCACAACCACGTAGACTCATGATTTAATTTATATTTTTAATTTATGAAGAAGTCATCAATTTGAAGAAAATTAGTGTGTTTTAATTTGCTTTGATTGTTATAGTCTATTATTAATTTATATAAGCTTATTTGAGTTAATAATACATAAAAAGTTCAACAATTCACAATTTTAAAGAAAACACAAATAAATTAGTACATAAAATGTGCCGATTACATAATACATTCAAAAACATAGAAAATACATAATACATGAAAATGTGGAACTGCTAAAAACAAAATACATAACAATAACAAATTAAACCGAAAATACATAAAAATAAAATACATATCAATAATAACCTTAATGAACAAAATACGTAGAAATAATAAACAACAACACGATAGCACAAATAATCTTCAAAAATTTCAATTTCTCTTTCTAAGCATTTTTCTCGTGTTGAGTGTCTCTAAGGTTATGCTTGAAAATCCTTTGTTTTTCTTCGGATTCTTTTAGCAAGCCCACCAGAAGGTCAATTTTTTCTTCAGCTTCTATAAGTCTAAAGTGCAGGTCAAACTTCACGATATCTCTAGTGATACGTGAAGTCGCAGTATCTATATCAACATGAGGCTTTTTAAACTTCGCCGCCACTGTTTTATCCACGGAAAAGTCATCTTCCCATTAAAAATGTTTGCAACCATTCATACCCCATAAACATTATAAGAAAATCAGTTTTGAAAGTAAAATATGTAGATAATGTGAAAAAACTCTAAATCCTAAAAACTTATAAAACATTTACTTCAGGCACTTTACAATCCAAAAATGACGATCTTGATTATCTTGGGTCCTTCTTAGCTTACAATAATAATCGCATTCACAAACATTGGATTCTATAGCAAAGTTTGACGTTTCGGAACTCTGGGACTTGATTTTCGTGCGGCTGAAGTATGGTAAAAGATATAAAATGAAGAAGGTGAAGAGTGACTTGAAAATGGCTAACTATTTAGGGTTTATATTAATCCCTATTGCACGAGAAATTCTGCGCAATCGTACTTACCGGTGACGTTACTATTAAGTCCAATTGCGCCGCATATTCCCGGCAAAAGTACTATAGTATTTTATTTTTGGGGAAAAGGGTCATATTTGCCCTCCAACTATGATTTATAGTTTAACATTGCCCAACGTCAAACTTTGATATCAAATATTCCCTTCCCATTAGCAAACTTGTTAAATTTGCCCTCGATGGACAGATTTGTGAGTTATACGCCATGTCGGATCCACGTCGTCCACCACAACCACGTAGACGCATGATTTAATTTATATTTTTAATTTATGATGAAGTCATCAATTTGAAGAAAATTAGTGTGTTTTAATTTGCATTGATTGTTATAGTCTATTATTAATTTATATAAGCTTATTTGAGTTAATAATACATAAAAAGTTCAACAATTCACAATTTTAAAGAAAACACAAATAAATTAGTACATAAAATGTGCCGATTACATAATACATTCAAAAACATAGAAAATACATAATACATGAAAATGTGGAACTGCTAAAAACAAAATACATAACAATAACAAATTAAACCAAAAATAAATAAAAATAAAATACGTATCAATAATAAACTTAATGAACAAAATACGTAGAAATAATAAACAACAACACGATAGCACAAATAATCTTCAAAAATTTCAATTTCTCTTTCAAAGCATTTTTCTCGTGTTAAGTGTCTCTAAGGTTATGCTTGAAAATCATTTGTTTTTCTTCGGATTCTTTTAGCATGCCCACCAGAAGGTCAATTTTTTCTTCAGCTTCTGTAAGTCTAAAGTGGAAGTCAAACTTCAAGATATCTCTAGTGATACGTGAAGTCGCGGTATCTCTATCAACATGAGGCTTTTTAAACTTCGCCACCACTGTTTTATCCACGGAAATGTCATCTTCCCATTGAAAATGTTTGCAACCATTCATACCCTATAAACATTAAAAGAAAATCAGTTTTGAAAGTAAAATATGTAGATAATGTGAAAAAACTCTAAATCCTAAAAACTTATGAAAACATTTACTTCAGACAGTTTACAACTCCAAAAATGACGATCTTGATTATCTTGGGTTCTTCTTAGCTTACAATAATAATCGCATTCACAAACATTGGATTCTATAGCAAAGTTTGACGTTTCGGAACTCTGGGACTTGATTTTCGTGGGGCTGAAGTATGGTAAAAGAGATAAAATGAAGAAGGTGAAGAGTGACTTGAAAATGGCTAACTCTTTAGGGTTTATATTAATCCCTACTGCACAAGAAATTCCTGCGCAATTGTACTTACCGGTGACGTTACTATTAAGTCCAATTGCGCTGCATATTTCAGGCAAAAGTACTATTGTATTTTATTTTTGGGGAAAGGGTCATATATGCCCTCCAACTATGATTTATAGTACATTGCCCTCCGTCCAACTTTGATATCAAATATTCCCTTCCCGTTAGCAAACTTGTTAAATTTGCCCTCAGATGGACAGATTTGTGAGTTATACGCCATATCGGATCCACGTCGGCCACCACAACCACGTAGACGCATGATTTAATTTATATTTTTAATTTATGATGAAGTCATCAATTTGATGAAAATTAGTATGTTTTAATTTGCATTGATTGTTATAGTCTATTATTAATTTATATAAGCTTATTAGAGTTAATAATACATAAAAAGTTCAACAATTCACAATTTTAAAGAAAACACAAATAAATTAGTACATAAAATGTGCCGATTACATAATACATTAAAAAAAAAAATACATAATACATGAAAATGTGGAACTGCTAAAAACAAAATACATAACAATAACAAATTAAACCGAAAATACATAAAAATAAAATACATAGAAATAATATCTCTGATGAACAAAATACGTAGAAATAATAAACAACAACACCATAGCACAAATAATCTTCTAAAATTTCAATTTCTCTTTCATAGCATTTTTCTCGTGTTTAGTGTCTCTAAGGTTATGCTTGAAAATCCTTTGTTTTTCTTCGGATTCTTTTAGCAATCCCTCCAGAAGGTCAATTTTTTCTTCAGCTTCTATAAGTCTAAAGTTCAAGTCAAACTTCACGATATCTCTACTGATACGTGAAGTCGCGGTATCTCTATCAACATGAGGCATTTAAAACTTCCCCGCCACTGTTTTATCCACGGAAATGTCATCTTCCCATTAAAAATGTTTGCAACCATTCATACCCCATATACATTATAAGAAAATCAGTTTTGAAAGTAAAATATGTAGATAATGTGAAAAAACTCTAAATCCTAAAAACTTATGAAAACATTTACTTCAGGCACTTTACAACTCCAAAAATGACGATCTTGATTATCTTGGGTTCTACTTAGCTTACAATAATAATCGCATTCACAAACATTGGATTCTATAGCAAAGTTTGACGTTTCGGAACTCTGGGACTTGATTTTCGTGGGGCTGAAGTATGGTAAAAGAGATAAAATGAAGAAGGTGAAGAGTGACTTGAAAATGGCTAACTCTTTAGGGTTTATATTAATCCCTACTGCACAAGAAATTCCTGCACAATTGTACTTACCGGTGACGTTACTATTAAGTCCAATTGCGCTGCATATTTCTGGCAAAAGTACTATTGTATTTTATTCTTGGGGAAAAGGGTCATATTTGCCCTCCAACTATGATTTATTGTTTAACATTGCCCACCGTCAAACTTTGATATCAAATATTCCCTTCCCGTTAGCAAACTTGTTAAATTTGCCCTCAGATGGACAGATTTGTGAGTTATACGCCATGTCGGATCCACGTCGTCCACCACAACCACGTAGACGCATGATTTAATTTATATTTTTAATTTATGATGAAGTCATCAATTTGAAGAAAATTAGTATGTTTTAATTTGCATTGATTGTTATAGTCTATTATTAATTTATATAAGCTTATTCGAGTTAATAATACATAAAAAGTTCAACAATTGACAATTTTAAAGAAAACAAAAATAAATTAGTACATAAAATGTGCCGATTACATAATACATTAAAAACATAGAAAATACATAATACATGAAAATGTGGCACTGCTAAACACAAAATACATAAAAATAACAAATTAAACCGAAAATAAATAAAAATAAAATACATATCAATAATAAACTTAATGAACAAAATACGTAGAAATAATAAACAACAACACGATAGCACAAATAATCTTCTAAAATTTAAATTTCTCTTTCAAAGCATTTTTCTCGTGTTGAGTGTCTCTAAGGTTATGCTTGAAAATCATTTGTTTTTCTTCGGATTCTTTTAGCATGCCCACCAGAAGGTCAATTTTTTCTTCAGCTTCTATAAGTCTAAAGTGGAAGTCAAACTTCAAGATATCTCTAGTGATACGTGAAGTCGCGGTATCTCTATCAACATGAGGCTTTTTAAACTTCGCCACCACTGTTTTATCCACGGAAATGTCATCTTCCCATTGAAAATGTTTGCAACCATTCATACCCTATAAACATTAAAAGAAAATCAGTTTTGAAAGTAAAATATGTAGATAATGTGAAAAAACTCTAAATCCTAAAAACTTATAAAACATTTACTTCAGGCACTTTACAACTCCAAAAATGACGATCTTGATTATCTTGGGTTCTTCTTAGCTTACAATAATAATCGCATTCACAAACATTGGATGCTATAGCAAAGTTTGACGTTTCGGAACTCTGGGACTTGATTTTCGTGGGGCTGAAGTATGGTAAAAGAGATAAAATGAAGAAGGTGAAGAGTGACTTGAAAATGGCTAACTCTTTAGGGTTTATATTAATCCCTACTGCACAAGAAATTCCTGCGCAATTGTACTTACCGGTGACGTTACTATTAAGTCCAATTGCGCTGCATATTTATGGCAAAAGTACTATTGTATTTTATTTTTGGGGAAAGGGTCATATATGCCCTCCAACTATGATTTATAGTACATTGCCCTCCGTCCAACTTTGATATCAAATATTCCCTTCCCGTTAGCAAACTTGTTAAATTTGCCCTCAGATGGACAGATTTGTGAGTTATACGCCATATCGGATCCACGTCGGCCACCACAACCACGTAGACGCATGATTTAATTTATATTTTTAATTTATGTTGAAGTCATCAATTTGATGAAAATTAGTATGTTTTAATTTGCATTGATTGTTATAGTCTATTATTAATTTATATAAGTTTATTAGAGTTAATAATACATTAAAAGTTCAACAATTGACAATTTTAAAGAAAACAAAAATAAATTAGTACATAAAATGTGCCGATTACATAATACATTAAAAAAAAAAGAAAATACATAATACATGAAAATGTGGAACTGCTAAAAACAAAATACATAACAAAAACAAATTAAACCGAAAATACATAAAAATAAAATACATAGAAATAATATCTCTGATGAACAAAATACGTAGAAATAATAAACAACAATACGATAGCACAAATAATCTTCTAAAATTTCAATTTCTCTTTCAAAGCATTTTTCTCGTGTTGAGTGTCTCTAAGGTTATGCTTGAAAATCCTTTGTTTTTCTTCGGATTCTTTTAGCATGCCCACCGAAGGTCAATTTTTTCTTCAAACTTCTATAAGTCTAAAGTGGAAGTCAAACTTCAAGATATCTCTAGTGATACGTGAAGTCGCGGTATCTCTATCAACATGAGGCTTTTTAAACTTCGCCACCACTGTTTTATCCACGGAAATGTCATCTTCCCATTGAAAATGTTTGCAACCATTCATACCCTATAAACATTAAAAGAAAATCAGTTTTGAAAGTAAAATATGTAGATAATATGAAAAAACTCTAAATCCTAAAAACTTATGAAAACATTTACTTCAGACAGTTTACAACTCCAAAAATGACGATCTTGATTATCTTAGGTCCTTCTTAGCTTACAATAATAACCGCATTCACAAACATTGGATTCTATAGCAAAGTTTGACGTTTCGGAACTCTGGGACATGATTTTCGGGGGGCTAAAGTATGGTAAAAGAGATAAAATGAAGAAGGTGAAGAGTGACTTGAAAATGGCTAACTCTTTAGGGTTTATATTAATCCCTATTGCACAAGAAATTGCTGCGCAATAGGACTTAACGGTGACGTTACTATTAAGTCCAATTGCGCAGCAATTTCCTAGCAAAAGGTACTATTGTAATTTATTTTTGGGGAAAAGGGTCATATATGCCCTCCAACTATGATTTATAGTTTAACGCCCTCCGTCAAACTTTGATATTAAATATACCCTTCCCGTTAACAAACTTGTTAATTTTTTCCTCGGATGGACGGATTTGTGAGTTAGATGCCATGTCGGATCCACGTCGGCCACCACAACCACGTAGACTCATGATTTAATTTATATTTTTAATTTATGAAGAAGTCATCAATTTGAAGAAAATTAGTGTGTTTTAATTTGCTTTGATTGTTATAGTCTATTATTAATTTATATAAGCTTATTTGAGTTAATAATACATAAAAAGTTCAACAATTCACAATTTTAAAGAAAACACAAATAAATTAGTACATAAAATGTGCCGATTACATAATACATTAAAAAACATAGAAAATACATAATACATGAAAATGTGGAACTGCTAAAAACAAAATACATAACAATAACAAATTAAACCAAAAATAAATAAAAATAAAATACGTATCAATAATAAACTTAATGAACAAAATACGTAGAAATAATAAACAACAACACGATAGCACAAATAATCTTCTAAAATTTCAATTTCTCTTTCAAAGCATTTTTCTCGTGTTGAGTGTCTCTAAGGTTATGCTTGAAAATCCTTTGTTTTTCTTCGGATTCTTTTAGCAAGCCCACCAGAAGGTCAATTTTTTCTTCAGCTTCTATAAGTCTAAAGTGCAAGTCAAACTTCACGATATCTCTAGTGATACGTGAAGTCGCAGTATCTATATCAACATGAGGCTTTTTAAACTTCGCCGCCACTGTTTTATCCACGGAAAAGTCATCTTCCCATTAAAAATGTTTGCAACCATTCATACCCCATAAACATTATAAGAAAATCAGTTTTGAAAGTAAAATATGTAGATAATGTGAAAAAACTCTAAATCCTAAAAACTTATGAAAACATTTACTTCAGGCACTTTACAACTCCAAAAATGACGATCTTGATTATCTTGGGTCCTTCTTAGCTTACAATAATAATCGCATTCACAAACATCGGATTCTATAGCAAAGTTTGACGTTTCGGAACTCTGGGACTTGATTTTCGTGGGGCTGAAGTATGGTAAAAGATATAAAATGAAGAAGGTGAAGAGTGACTTGAAAATGGCTAACTCTTTAGGGTTTATATTAATCCCTACTGCACGAGAAATTCCTGCGCAATCGTACTTACCGGTGACGTTACTATTAAGTCCAATTGCGCAACTTATTCCTGGCAAAAGTACTATTGTATTTTATTTTTGGGGAAAGGGTCATATATGCCCTCCAACTATGATTTATAGTACATTGCCCTCCGTCCAACTTTGATATCAAATATTCCCTTCCCGTTAGCAAACTTGTTAAATTTGCCCTCAGATGGACAGATTTGTGAGTTATACGACATATCGGATCCACGTCGGCCACCACAACCACGTAGACGCATGATTTAATTTATATTTTTAATTTATGATGAAGTCATCAATTTGATGAAAATTAGTATGTTTTAATTTGCATTGATTGTTATAGTCTATTATTAATTTATATAAGCTTATTAGAGTTAATAATACATTAAAAGTTCAACAATTGACAATTTTAAAGAAAACAAAAATAAATTAGTACATAAAATGTGCCGATTACATAATACATTAAAAAAAAAAGAAAATACATAATACATGAAAATGTGGAACTGCTAAAAACAAAATACATAACAATAACAAATTAAACCGAAAATACATAAAAATAAAATACATAGAAATAATATCTCTGATGAACAAAATACGTAGAAATAATAAACACCAACACGATAGCACAAATAATCTTCTAAAATTTCAATTTCTCTTTCAAAGCATTTTTCTCGTGTTGAGTGTCTCTAAGGTTATGCTTGAAAATCCTTTGTTTTTCTTCGGATTCTTTTAGCATGCCCACCAGAAGGTCAATTTTTTCTTCAGCTTCTATAAGTCTAAAGTGGAAGTCAAACTTCAAGATATCTCTAGTGATACGTGAAGTCGCGGTATCTCTATCAACATGAGGCTTTTTAAACATCGCCACCTTTGTTTTATCCACGGAAATGTCATCTTCCCATTGAAAATGTTTGCAACCATTCATACCCTATAAACATTAAAAGAAAATCAGTTTTGAAAGTAAAATATGTAGATAATGTGAAAAAACTCTAAATCCTAAAAACTTATGAAAACATTTACTTCGCACAGTTTACAACTCCAAAAATGACGATCTTGATCATCTTAGGTCCTTCTTAGCTTACAATAATAACCGCATTCACAAACATTGGATTCTATAGCAAAGTTTGACGTTTCGGAACTCGGGACATGATTTTCGGGGGCTAAAGTATGGTAAAAGAGATAAAATGAAGAAGGTGAAGAGTGACTTGAAAATGTCTTACTCTTTTGGGTTTATATTAATCCGTATTGCACAAGAAATTCTGCTCAACGGGACTTAACGGTGACGTTACTATTAAGTCCAATTGCGCAGAATTTTCGGCAAAAGGTACTATTGTAATTTATTTATGGGGAAAAGGGTCATATTTGCCCTCCAACTATGATTTATTGTTTAACGCCATCCGTCAAACATTGATATCAAATATACTCTTCCCGTTAGCAAAGTTGTTAAATTTGCACTCTGATGGACGGATTTGTGAGTTAGACGCCATGTCGGATCCACGTCGGCCACCACAACCACGTAGACTCATGATTTAATTTATATTTTTAGTTTATGAAGAAGTCATCAATTAGAAGAAAATTAGTGTGTTTTAATTTGCTTTGATTGTTATAGTCTATTATTAATTTATATAAGCTTATTCGAGTTAATAATACATAAAAAGTTCAACAATTCATAATTTTAAAGAAAACACAAATAAATTAGTACATAAAATGTGCCGATTACATAATACATTAAAAAAAAAAAAATACATAATACATGAAAATGTGAAACTGCTAAAAACAAAATACATAACAATAACAAATTAAACCGAAAATACATAAAAATAAAATACATAGAAATAATATCCCTAATGAACAAAATACGTAGAAATAATAAACAACAACACCATAGCACAAATAATCTTCTAAAATTTCAATTTCTCTTTCATAGCATTTTTCTCGTGTTTAGTGTCTCTAAGGTTATGCTTGAAAATCCTTTGTTTTTCTTCGGATTCTTTTAGCAAGCCCTCCCGGAAGGTCAATTTTTTCTTCAGCTTCTATAAGTCTAAAGTGCAAGTCAAACTTCACGATATCTCTAGTGATACGTGAAGTCGCAGTATCTCTATCAACATGAGGCGTTTTAAACTTCCCCGCCACTGTTTTATCCACGGAAATGTCATCTTCCCATTAAAAATGTTTGCAACCATTCATACCCCATAAACATTATAAGAAAATCAGTTTTGAAAGTAAAATATGTAGATAATGTGAAAAAACTCTAAATCCTAAAAACTTATGAAAACATTTACTTCAGGCACTTTACAACGCCAAAAATGACGATCTTGATTATCTTGGGTCCTTCTTAGCTTACAATAATAATCGCATTCACAAACATTGGATTCTATAACAAAGTTTGACGTTTCGGAACTCTGGGACTTGATTTTCGTGGTGCTGAAGTATGGTAAAAGATATAAAATGAAGAAGGTGAAGAGTGACTTGAAAATGGCTAACTATTTAGGGTTTATATTAATCCCTACTGCACAAGAAATTCCTGCGCAATCGTACTTACCGGTGACGTTACTATTAAGTCCAATTGCGCTGCATATTCCTGGCAAAAGTACTATAGTATTTTATTTTTGGGGAAAAGGGTCATATTTGCCCTCCAACTATGATTTATAGTTTAACATTGCCCAACGTCAAACTTTGATATCAAATATTCCCTTCCCGTTAGCAAAATTGTTAAATTTGCCCTCAGATGGACAGATTTGTGAGTTATACGCCATGTCGGATCCACGTCGTCCACCACAACCACGTAGACGCATGATTTAATTTATATTTTTAATTTATGATGAAGTCATCAATTTGAAGAAAATTAGTGTGTTTTAATTTGCTTTGATTGTTATAGTCTATTATTAATTTATATAAGCTTATTTGAGTTAATAATACATAAAAAGTTCAACAATTCACAATTTTAAAGAAAACACAAATAAATTAGTACATAAAATGTGCCGATTACATAATACATTAAAAACATAGAAAATACATAATACATGAAAATGTGGAACTGCTAAACACAAAATACATAAAAATAACAAATTAAACCGAAAATAAATAAAAATAAAATACATAGAAATAATAAACTTAATGAACAAAATATGCAGAAATAATAAACAACAACACGATAGCACAAATAATCTTCAAAAATTTCAATTTCTCTTTCAAAGAATTTTTCTCGTGTTGAGTGTCTCTAAGGTTATGCTTGAAAATCATTTGTTTTTCTTTGGATTCTTTTAGAAAGCCCTCCAGAAGGTCAATTTTTTCTTCACCTTCTATAAGTCAAAACTACAAATCAAACTTTACAATATCTCTAGTGATACGTGAAGTCGCGGTATCTCTACCAACATGAGGCTTTTTAAACCTCGCCGCCACTGTTTTATCCACGGAAATGTCATTTTCCCATTGAAAATGTTTGCAACCATTCATACCCTATAAACATTATAAGAAAATCAGTTTTTGAAAGTAAAATATGTCGATAATGTGAAAAAACTCTAAATCCTAAAAACATATAAAACATTTACTTCAAGCACTTTACAATGCCAAAAATGACGATCGTGATTATCTTGGGTCCTTCTTAGCTTACAATAATAATCGCATTCACAAACATTGGATTCTATAGCAAAGTTTGACATTTCGGAACTCTGGGACATGATTTTCGGGGGGATAAAGTATGGTAAAAGAGATAAAATGAAGAAGGTGAAGAGTGACTTGAAAATGGCTAACTCTTTATGGTTTATATTAAACCCTATTGCACAAGAAATTGCTGCGCAATAGGACTTAACGGTGACGTTACTATTAAGTCCAATTGCGCAGCAATTTCCTAGCAAAAGGTACTATTGTAATTTATTTTTGGGGAAAAGGGTCATATATGCCCTCCAACTATGATTTATAGTTTAACGCCCTCCGTCAAACTTTGATATTAAATATACCCTTCCCGTTAACAAACTTGTTAATTTTTTCCTCGGATGGACGGATTTGTGAGTTAGATGCCATGTCGGATCCACGTCGGCCACCACAACCACGTAGACTCATGATTTAATTTATATTTTTAATTTATGAAGAAGTCATCAATTTGAAGAAAATTAGTGTGTTTTAATTTGCTTTGATTGTTATAGTCTATTATTAATTTATATAAGCTTATTTGAGTTAATAATACATAAAAAGTTCAACAATTCACAATTTTAAAGAAAACACAAATAAATTAGTACATAAAATGTGCGGATTACATAATACATTAAAAAACATAGAAAATACATAATACATGAAAATGTGGAACTGCTAAAAACAAAATACATAACAATAACAAATTAAACCGAAAAAACATAAAAATAAAATACATATCAATAATAAACTTAATGAACAAAATACGTAGAAATAATAAACAACAACACGATAGCACAAATAATCTTCTAAAATTTCAATTTCTCTTTCAAAGCATTTTTCTCGTGTTGAGTGTCTCTAAGGTTATGCTTGAAAATCCTTTGTTTTTCTTCGGATTCTTTTAGCAAGCCCACCAGAAGGTCAATTTTTTCTTCAGCTTCTATAAGTCTAAAGTGCAAGTCAAACTTCACGATATCTCTACTGATACGTGAAGTCGCAGTATCTCTATCAACATGAGGCTTTTTAAACTTCGCCGCCACTGTTTTATCCACGGAAAAGTTATCTTCCCATTAAAAATGTTTGCAACCATTCATACCCCTTAAACATTATAAGAAAATCAGTTTTGAAAGTAAAATATGTAGATAATGTGAAAAAACTCTAAATCCTAAAAACTTATGAAAACATTTACTTCAGGCACTTTACAACTCCAAAAATGACGATCTTGATTATCTTGGGTCCTTCTTAGCTTACAATAATAATCGCATTCACAAACATTGGATTCTATAGCAAAGTTTGACGTTTCGGAACTCTGGGACTTGATTTTCGTGGGGCTGAAGTATGGTAAAAGAGATAAAATGAAGAAGGTGAAGAGTGACTTGAAAATGGCTAACTCTTTAGGGTTTATATTAATCCCTACTGCACAATAAATTCCTGCTCAACAGGACTTAACGGTGACGTTACTATTAAGTCCAGTTGCGCAGGAATTTCCTGGCAAAATGTACTATTGTAATTTATTTTTGGGGAAAAGGGTCATATTTGCCCTCCAACTATGATTTATAGTTTAATGCCCTCCGTCAAACATTGATATCAAATATACATTTCCCGTTAGCAAAGTTGGTAAATTTTTCCTCGGATGGACGGATTTGTGAGTTAGACGCCATGTCGGATCCACGTCGGCCACCACAACCACGTAGACTCATGATTTAATTTATATTTTTAGTTTATGAAGAAGTCATCAATTAGAAGAAAATTAGTGTGTTTTAATTTGCTTTGATTGTTATAGTCTATTATTAATTTATATAAGCTTATTCGAGTTAATAATACATAAAAAGTTCAACAATTGACAATTTTAAAGAAAACACAAATAAATTAGTACATAAAATGTGCCGATTACATAATACATTAAAAAAAAAAGAAAATACATAATACATGAAAATGTGGAACTGCTAAAAACAAAATACATAACAATAACAAATTAAACCGAAAATACATAAAAATAAAATACATAGAAATAATATCTCTGATGAACAAAATACGTAGAAATAATAAACAACAACACCATAGCACAAATAATCTTCTAAAATATTTCAATTTCTCTTTCGTAGCATTTTTCTCGTGTTTAGTGTCTCTAAGGTTATGCTTGAAAATCCTTTGTTTTTCTTCGGATTCTTTTAGCATGCCCACCAGAAGGTCAATTTTTTCTTCAGCTTCTATAAGTCTAAAGTGCAAGTCAAACTTCACGATATCTCTAGTGATACGTGAAGTCGCAGTATCTATATCAACATGAGGCTTTTTAAACTTCGCCGCCACTGTTTTATCCACGGAAAAGTCATCTTCCCATTAAAAATGTTTGCAACCATTCATACCCTATAAACATTATAAGAAAATCAGTTTTGAAAGTAAAATATGTAGATAATGTGAAAAAACTCTAAATCCTAAAAACTTATGAAAACATTTACTTCAGGCACTTTACAACTCCAAAAATGACGATCTTGATTATCTTGGGTCCTTCTTAGCTTACAATAATAATCGCATTCACAAACATCGGATTCTATAGCAAAGTTTGACGTTTCGGAACTCGGGACTTGATTTTCGTGGGGTGAAGTATGGTAAAAGATATAAAATGAAGAAGGTGAAGAGTGACTTGAAAATGGCTAACTCTTTAGGGTTTATATTAATCCCTACTGCACGAGAAATTCCTGCGCAATCGTACTTACCGGTGACGTTACTATTAAGTCCAATTGCGCAACATATTCCTGGCAAAAGTACTATTGTATTTTATTTTTGGGGAAAGGGTCATATATGCCCTCCAACTATGATTTATAGTACATTGCCCTCCGTCCAACTTTGATATCAAATATTCCCTTCCCGTTAGCAAACTTGTTAAATTTGCCCTCAGATGGACAGATTTGTGAGTTATACGCCATATCGGATCCACGTCGGCCACCACAACCACGTAGACGCATGATTTAATTTATATTTTTAATTTATGATGAAGTCATCAATTTGATGAAAATTAGTATGTTTTAATTTGCATTGATTGTTATAGTCTATTATTAATTTATATAAGCTTATTAGAGTTAATAATACATTAAAAGTTCAACAATTGACAATTTTAAAGAAAACAAAAATAAATTAGTACATAAAATGTGCCGATTACATAATACATTAAAAAAAAAAAAAAAAAGAAAATACATAATACATGAAAATGTGGAACTCGCTAAAAACAAAATACATAACAATAACAAATTAAACCGAAAATACATAAAAATAAAATACATAGAAATAATATCTCTGATGAACAAAATACGTAGAAATAATAAACACCAACACGATAGCACAAATAATCTTCTAAAATTTCAATTTCTCTTTCAAAGCATTTTTCTCGTGTTGAGTGTCTCTAAGGTTATGCTTGAAAATCCTTTGTTTTTCTTCGGATTCTTTTAGCATGCCCACCAGAAGGTCAATTTTTTCTTCAGCTTCTATAAGTCTAAAGTGGAAGTCAAACTTCAAGATATCTCTAGTGATACGTGAAGTCGCGGTATCTCTATCAACATGAGGCTTTTTAAACATCGCCACCACTGTTTTATCCACGGAAATGTCATCTTCCCATTGAAAATGTTTGCAACCATTCATACCCTATAAACATTAAAAGAAAATCAGTTTTGAAAGTAAAATATGTAGATAATGTGAAAAAACTCTAAATCCTAAAAACTTATGAAAACATTTACTTCAGACAGTTTACAACTCCAAAAATGACGATCTTGATTATCTTAGGTCCTTCTTAGCTTACAATAATAACCGCATTCACAAACATTGGATTCTATAGCAAAGTTTGACGTTTCGGAAGTCTGGGACATGATTTTCGGGGGGCTAAAGTATGGTAAAAGAGATAAAATGAAGAAGGTGAAGAGTGACTTGAAAATGTCTTACTCTTTTGGGTTTATATTAATCCGTATTGCACAAGAAATTCCTGCTCAACAGGACTTAACGGTGACGTTACTATTAAGTCCAATTGCGCAGGAATTTTCTGGCAAAAGGTACTATTGTAATTTATTTATGGGGAAAAGGGTCATATTTGCCCTCCAACTATGATTTATAGTTTAACGCCCTCCGTCAAACATTGATATCAAATATACTCTTCCCGTTAGCAAAGTTGTTAAATTTGCACTCTGATGGACGGATTTGTGAGTTAGACGCCATGTCGGATCCACGTCGGCCACCACAACCACGTAGACTCATGATTTAATTTATATTTTTAGTTTATGAAGAAGTCATCAATTAGAAGAAAATTAGTGTGTTTTAATTTGCTTTGATTGTTATAGTCTATTATTAATTTATATAAGCTTATTCGAGTTAATAATACATAAAAAGTTCAACAATTCATAAATTTAAAGAAAACACAAATAAATTAGTACATAAAATGTGCCGATTACATAATACATTAAAAAAAAAAAATACATAATACATGAAAATGTGAAACTGCTAAAAACAAAATACATAACAATAACAAATTAAACCGAAAATACATAAAAATAAAATACATAGAAATAATATCCCTAATGAACAAAATACGTAGAAATAATAAACAACAACACCATAGCACAAATAATCTTCTAAAATTTCAATTTCTCTTTCATAGCATTTTTCTCGTGTTTAGTGTCTCTAAGGTTATGCTTGAAAATCCTTTGTTTTTCTTCGGATTCTTTTAGCAAGCCCTATAAGTCTAAAGTGGAAGTCAAACTTCAAGATATCTCTAGTGATACGTGAAGTCGCGGTATCTCTATCAACATGAGGCTTTTTAAACTTCGCCACCACTGTTTTATCCACGGAAATGTCATCTTCCCATTGAAAATGTTTGCAACCATTCATACCCTATAAACATTAAAAGAAAATCAGTTTTGAAAGTAAAATATGTAGATAATGTGAAAAAACTCTAAATCCTAAAAACTTATGAAAACATTTACTTCAGGCACTTTACAACGCCAAAAATGAAGATCTTGATTATCTTGGGTCCTTCTTAGCTTACAATAATAATCGCATTCACAAACATTGGATTCTATAGCAAAGTTTGACGTTTCGGAACTCGGGACTTGATTTTCGTGGTCTTTGAAGTATGGTAAAAGATATAAAATGAAGAAGGTGAAGAGTGACTTGAAAATGGCTAACTATTTAGGGTTTATATTAATCCCTACTGCACAAGAAATTCCTCGCGCAATCGTACTTAACGGTGACGTTACTATTAAGTCCAATTGCGCCGCATATTCCCGGCAAAAGTACTATAGTATTTTATTTTTGGGGAAAAGGGTCATATTTGCCCTCCAACTATGATTTATAGTTTAACATTGCCCAACGTCAAACTTTGATATCAAATATTCCCTTCCCGTTAGCAAAATTGTTAAATTTGCCCTCGATGGACAGATTTGTGAGTTATACGCCATGTCGGATCCACGTCGTCCACCACAACCACGTAGACGCATGATTTAATTTATATTTTTAATTTATGATGAAGTCATCAATTTGAAGAAAATTAGTGTGTTTTAATTTGCTTTGATTGTTATAGTCTATTATTAATTTATATAAGCTTATTAGAGTTAATAATACATTAAAAGTTCAACAATTGACAATTTTAAAGAAAACAAAAATAAATTAGTACATAAAATGTGCCGATTACATAATACATTAAAAAAAAAAAGAAAATACATAATACATGAAAATGTGGAACTGCTAAAAACAAAATACATAACAATAACAAATTAAACCGAAAATACATAAAAATAAAATACATAGAAATAATATCTCTGATGAACAAAATACGTAGAAATAATAAACACCAACACGATAGCACAAATAATCTTCTAAAATTTCAATTTCTCTTTCAAAGCATTTTTCTCGTGTTGAGTGTCTCTAAGGTTATGCTTGAAAATCCTTTGTTTTTCTTCGGATTCTTTTAGCATGCCCACCAGAAGGTCAATTTTTTCTTCAGCTTCTATAAGTCTAAAGTGGAAGTCAAACTTCAAGATATCTCTAGTGATACGTGAAGTCGCGGTATCTCTATCAACATGAGGCTTTTTAAACATCGCCACCACTGTTTTATCCACGGAAATGTCATCTTCCCATTGAAAATGTTTGCAACCATTCATACCCTATAAACATTAAAAGAAAATCAGTTTTGAAAGTAAAATATGTAGATAATGTGAAAAAACTCTAAATCCTAAAAACTTATGAAAACATTTACTTCAGACAGTTTACAACTCCAAAAATGACGATCTTGATCATCTTAGGTCCTTCTTAGCTTACAATAATAACCGCATTCACAAACATTGGATTCTATAGCAAAGTTTGACGTTTCGGAACTCTGGGACATGATTTTCGGGGGGCTAAAGTATGGTAAAAGAGATAAAATGAAGAAGGTGAAGAGTGACTTGAAAATGTCTTACTCTTTTGGGTTTATATTAATCCGTATTGCACAAGAAATTCCTGCTCAACAGGACTTAACGGTGACGTTACTATTAAGTCCAATTGCGCAGGAATTTTCTGGCAAAAGGTACTATTGTAATTTATTTATGGGGAAAAGGGTCATATTTGCCCTCCAACTATGATTTATAGTTTAACGCCCTCCGTCAAACATTGATATCAAATATACTCTTCCCGTTAGCAAAGTTGTTAAATTTGCACTCTGATGGACGGATTTGTGAGTTAGACGCCATGTCGGATCCACGTCGGCCACCACAACCACGTAGACTCATGATTTAATTTATATTTTTAGTTTATGAAGAAGTCATCAATTAGAAGAAAATTAGTGTGTTTTAATTTGCTTTGATTGTTATAGTCTATTATTAATTTATATAAGCTTATTCGAGTTAATAATACATAAAAAGTTCAACAATTCATAAATTTAAAGAAAACACAAATAAATTAGTACATAAAATGTGCCGATTACATAATACATTAAAAAAAAAAATACATAATACATGAAAATGTGAAACTGCTAAAAACAAAATACATAACAATAACAAATTAAACCGAAAATACATAAAAATAAAATACATAGAAATAATATCCCTAATGAACAAAATACGTAGAAATAATAAACAACAACACCATAGCACAAATAATCTTCTAAAATTTCAATTTCTCTTTCATAGCATTTTTCTCGTGTTTAGTGTCTCTAAGGTTATGCTTGAAAATCCTTTGTTTTTCTTCGGATTCTTTTAGCAAGCCCTATAAGTCTAAAGTGGAAGTCAAACTTCAAGATATCTCTAGTGATACGTGAAGTCGCGGTATCTCTATCAACATGAGGCTTTTTAAACTTCGCCACCACTGTTTTATCCACGGAAATGTCATCTTCCCATTGAAAATGTTTGCAACCATTCATACCCTATAAACATTAAAAGAAAATCAGTTTTGAAAGTAAAATATGTAGATAATGTGAAAAAACTCTAAATCCTAAAAACTTATGAAAACATTTACTTCAGGCACTTTACAACGCCAAAAATGAAGATCTTGATTATCTTGGGTCCTTCTTAGCTTACAATAATAATCGCATTCACAAACATTGGATTCTATAGCAAAGTTTGACGTTTCGGAACTCTGGGACTTGATTTTCGTGGTGCTGAAGTATGGTAAAAGATATAAAATGAAGAAGGTGAAGAGTGACTTGAAAATGGCTAACTATTTAGGGTTTATATTAATCCCTACTGCACAAGAAATTCCTGCGCAATCGTACTTAACGGTGACGTTACTATTAAGTCCAATTGCGCTGCATATTCCTGGCAAAAGTACTATAGTATTTTATTTTTGGGGAAAAGGGTCATATTTGCCCTCCAACTATGATTTATAGTTTAACATTGCCCAACGTCAAACTTTGATATCAAATATTCCCTTCCCGTTAGCAAAATTGTTAAATTTGCCCTCAGATGGACAGATTTGTGAGTTATACGCCATGTCGGATCCACGTCGTCCACCACAACCACGTAGACGCATGATTTAATTTATATTTTTAATTTATGATGAAGTCATCAATTTGAAGAAAATTAGTGTGTTTTAATTTGCTTTGATTGTTATAGTCTATTATTAATTTATATAAGCTTATTAGAGTTAATAATACATTAAAAGTTCAACAATTGACAATTTTAAAGAAAACAAAAATAAATTAGTACATAAAATGTGCCGATTACATAATACATTAAAAAAAAAAGAAAATACATAATACATGAAAATGTGGAACTGCTAAAAACAAAATACATAACAATAACAAATTAAACCGAAAATACATAAAAATAAAATACATAGAAATAATATCTCTGATGAACAAAATACGTAGAAATAATAAACACCAACACGATAGCACAAATAATCTTCTAAAATTTCAATTTCTCTTTCAAAGCATTTTTCTCGTGTTGAGTGTCTCTAAGGTTATGCTTGAAAATCCTTTGTTTTTCTTCGGATTCTTTTAGCATGCCCACCAGAAGGTCAATTTTTTCTTCAGCTTCTATAAGTCTAAAGTGGAAGTCAAACTTCAAGATATCTCTAGTGATACGTGAAGTCGCGGTATCTCTATCAACATGAGGCTTTTTAAACATCGCCACCACCTTTGTTTTATCCACGGAAATGTCATCTTCCCATTGAAAATGTTTGCAACCATTCATACCCTATAAACATTAAAAGAAAATCAGTTTTGAAAGTAAAATATGTAGATAATGTGAAAAAACTCTAAATCCTAAAAACTTATGAAAACATTTACTTCGGTAGCAGTTTACAACTCCAAAAATGACGATCTTGATTATCTTAGGTCCTTCTTAGCTTACAATAATAACCGCATTCACAAACATTGGATTCTATAGCAAAGTTTGACGTTTCGGAACTCTGGGACATGATTTTCGGGGGGCTAAAGTATGGTAAAAGAGATAAAATGAAGAAGGTGAAGAGTGACTTGAAAATGTCTTACTCTTTTGGGTTTATATTAATCCGTATTGCACAAGAAATTCCTGCTCAACAGGACTTAACGGTGACGTTACTATTAAGTCCAATTGCGCAGGAATTTTCTGGCAAAAGGTACTATTGTAATTTATTTATGGGGAAAAGGGTCATATTTGCCCTCCAACTATGATTTATAGTTTAACGCCCTCCGTCAAACATTGATATCAAATATACTCTTCCCGTTAGCAAAGTTGTTAAATTTGCACTCTGATGGACGGATTTGTGAGTTAGACGCCATGTCGGATCCACGTCGGCCACCACAACCACGTAGACTCATGATTTAATTTATATTTTTAGTTTATGAAGAAGTCATCAATTAGAAGAAAATTAGTGTGTTTTAATTTGCTTTGATTGTTATAGTCTATTATTAATTTATATAAGCTTATTCGAGTTAATAATACATAAAAAGTTCAACAATTCATAAATTTAAAGAAAACACAAATAAATTAGTACATAAAATGTGCCGATTACATAATACATTAAAAAAAAAAAATACATAATACATGAAAATGTGAAACTGCTAAAAACAAAATACATAACAATAACAAATTAAACCGAAAATACATAAAAATAAAATACATAGAAATAATATCCCTAATGAACAAAATACGTAGAAATAATAAACAACAACACCATAGCACAAATAATCTTCTAAAATTTCAATTTCTCTTTCATAGCATTTTTCTCGTGTTTAGTGTCTCTAAGGTTATGCTTGAAAATCCTTTGTTTTTCTTCGGATTCTTTTAGCAAGCCCTCCAGAAGGTCAATTTTTTCTTCAGCTTCTATAAGTCTAAAGTGGAAGTCAAACTTCAAGATATCTCTAGTGATACGTGAAGTCGCGGTATCTCTATCAACATGAGGCTTTTTAAACTTCGCCACCACTGTTTTATCCACGGAAATGTCATCTTCCCATTGAAAATGTTTGCAACCATTCATACCCTATAAACATTAAAAGAAAATCAGTTTTGAAAGTAAAATATGTAGATAATGTGAAAAAACTCTAAATCCTAAAAACTTATGAAAACATTTACTTCAGGCACTTTACAACGCCAAAAATGAAGATCTTGATTATCTTGGGTCCTTCTTAGCTTACAATAATAATCGCATTCACAAACATTGGATTCTATAGCAAAGTTTGACGTTTCGGAACTCTGGGACTTGATTTTCGTGGTGCTGAAGTATGGTAAAAGATATAAAATGAAGAAGGTGAAGAGTGACTTGAAAATGGCTAACTATTTAGGGTTTATATTAATCCCTACTGCACAAGAAATTCTCGCGCAATCGTACTTAACGGTGACGTTACTATTAAGTCCAATTGCGCCGCATATTCCCGGCAAAAGTACTATAGTATTTTATTTTTGGGGAAAAGGGTCATATTTGCCTCCAACTATGATTTATAGTTTAACATTGCCCAACGTCAAACTTTGATATCAAATATTCCCTTCCCGTTAGCAAAATTGTTAAATTTGCCCTCAGATGGACAGATTTGTGAGTTATACGCCATGTCGGATCCACGTCGTCCACCACAACCACGTAGACGCATGATTTAATTTATATTTTTAATTTATGATGAAGTCATCAATTTGAAGAAAATTAGTGTGTTTTAATTTGCTTTGATTGTTATAGTCTATTATTAATTTATATAAGCTTATTAGAGTTAATAATACATTAAAAGTTCAACAATTGACAATTTTAAAGAAAACAAAAATAAATTAGTACATAAAATGTGCCGATTACATAATACATTAAAAAAAAAAAAGAAAATACATAATACATGAAAATGTGGAACTGCTAAAAACAAAATACATAACAATAACAAATTAAACCGAAAATACATAAAAATAAAATACATAGAAATAATATCTCTCCGATGAACAAAATACGTAGAAATAATAAACACCAACACGATAGCACAAATAATCTTCTAAAATTTCAATTTCTCTTTCAAAGCATTTTTCTCGTGTTGAGTGTCTCTAAGGTTATGCTTGAAAATCCTTTGTTTTTCTTCGGATTCTTTTAGCATGCCCACCAGAAGGTCAATTTTTTCTTCAGCTTCTATAAGTCTAAAGTGGAAGTCAAACTTCAAGATATCTCTAGTGATACGTGAAGTCGCGGTATCTCTATCAACATGAGGCTTTTTAAACATCGCCACCATCTGTTTTATCCACGGAAATGTCATCTTCCCATTGAAAATGTTTGCAACCATTCATACCCTATAAACATTAAAAGAAAATCAGTTTTGAAAGTAAAATATGTAGATAATGTGAAAAAACTCTAAATCCTAAAAACTTATGAAAACATTTACTTCAGACAGTTTACAACTCCAAAAATGACGATCTTGATTATCTTAGGTCCTTCTTAGCTTACAATAATAACCGCATTCACAAACATTGGATTCTATAGCAAAGTTTGACGTTTCGGAACTCTGGGACATGATTTTCGGGGGGCTAAAGTATGGTAAAAGAGATAAAATGAAGAAGGTGAAGAGTGACTTGAAAATGTCTTACTCTTTTGGGTTTATATTAATCCGTATTGCACAAGAAATTCTGCTCAACGGGACTTAACGGTGACGTTACTATTAAGTCCAATTGCGCGGGAATTTTTTCGGCAAAAGGTACTATTGTAATTTATTTATGGGGAAAAGGGTCATATTTGCCCTCCAACTATGATTTATAGTTTAACGCCCTCCGTCAAACATTGATATCAAATATACTCTTCCCGTTAGCAAAGTTGTTAAATTTGCACTCTGATGGACGGATTTGTGAGTTAGACGCCATGTCGGATCCACGTCGGCCACCACAACCACGTAGACTCATGATTTAATTTATATTTTTAGTTTATGAAGAAGTCATCAATTAGAAGAAAATTAGTGTGTTTTAATTTGCTTTGATTGTTATAGTCTATTATTAATTTATATAAGCTTATTCGAGTTAATAATACATAAAAAGTTCAACAATTCATAATTTTAAAGAAAACACAAATAAATTAGTACATAAAATGTGCCGATTACATAATACATTAAAAAAAAAAAATACATAATACATGAAAATGTGAAACTGCTAAAAACAAAATACATAACAATAACAAATTAAACCGAAAATACATAAAAATAAAATACATAGAAATAATATCCCTAATGAACAAAATACGTAGAAATAATAAACAACAACACCATAGCACAAATAATCTTCTAAAATTTCAATTTCTCTTTCATAGCATTTTTCTCGTGTTTAGTGTCTCTAAGGTTATGCTTGAAAATCCTTTGTTTTTCTTCGGATTCTTTTAGCAAGCCCTCCAAGGTCAATTTTTTCTTCCTTCTATAAGTCTAAAGTGGAAGTCAAACTTCAAGATATCTCTAGTGATACGTGAAGTCGCGGTATCTCTATCAACATGAGGCTTTTTAAACTTCGCCACCACTGTTTTATCCACGGAAATGTCATCTTCCCATTGAAAATGTTTGCAACCATTCATACCCTATAAACATTAAAAGAAAATCAGTTTTGAAAGTAAAATATGTAGATAATGTGAAAAAACTCTAAATCCTAAAAACTTATGAAAACATTTACTTTAGGCACTTTACAACGCCAAAAATGAAGATCTTGATTATCTTGGGTCCTTCTTAGCTTACAATAATAATCGCATTCACAAACATTGGATTCTATAGCAAAGTTTGACGTTTCGGAACTCTGGGACTTGATTTTCGTGGTCTTTGAAGTATGGTAAAAGATATAAAATGAAGAAGGTGAAGAGTGACTTGAAAATGGCTAACTATTTAGGGTTTATATTAATCCCTATTGCACAAGAAATTCTGCGCAATCGTACTTAACGGTGACGTTACTATTAAGTCCAATTGCGCCGCATATTCCGGCAAAAGTACTATAGTATTTTATTTTTGGGGAAAAGGGTCATATTTGCCCTCCAACTATGATTTATAGTTTAACATTGCCCAACGTCAAACTTTGATATCAAATATTCCCTTCCCGTTAGCAAAATTGTTAAATTTGCCCTCAGATGGACAGATTTGTGAGTTATACGCCATGTCGGATCCACGTCGTCCACCACAACCACGTAGACGCATGATTTAATTTATATTTTTAATTTATGATGAAGTCATCAATTTGAAGAAAATTAGTGTGTTTTAATTTGCTTTGATTGTTATAGTCTATTATTAATTTATATAAGCTTATTAGAGTTAATAATACATTAAAAGTTCAACAATTGACAATTTTAAAGAAAACAAAAATAAATTAGTACATAAAATGTGCCGATTACATAATACATTAAAAAAAAAGAAAATACATAATACATGAAAATGTGGAACTGCTAAAAACAAAATACATAACAATAACAAATTAAACCGAAAATACATAAAAATAAAATACATAGAAATAATATCTCGATGAACAAAATACGTAGAAATAATAAACACCAACACGATAGCACAAATAATCTTCTAAAATTTCAATTTCTCTTTCAAAGCATTTTTCTCGTGTTGAGTGTCTCTAAGGTTATGCTTGAAAATCCTTTGTTTTTCTTCGGATTCTTTTAGCATGCCCACCGAAGGTCAATTTTTTCTTCACCTTCTATAAGTCTAAAGTGGAAGTCAAACTTCAAGATATCTCTAGTGATACGTGAAGTCGCGGTATCTCTATCAACATGAGGCTTTTTAAACATCGCCACCCTTTGTTTTATCCACGGAAATGTCATCTTCCCATTGAAAATGTTTGCAACCATTCATACCCTATAAACATTAAAAGAAAATCAGTTTTGAAAGTAAAATATGTAGATAATGTGAAAAAACTCTAAATCCTAAAAACTTATGAAAACATTTACTTCGGGACACTTTACAACTCCAAAAATGACGATCTTGATTATCTTAGGTCCTTCTTAGCTTACAATAATAACCGCATTCACAAACATTGGATTCTATAGCAAAGTTTGACGTTTCGGAACTCGGGACATGATTTTCGGGGGCTAAAGTATGGTAAAAGAGATAAAATGAAGAAGGTGAAGAGTGACTTGAAAATGTCTTACTCTTTTGGGTTTATATTAATCCGTATTGCACAAGAAATTCCTGCTCAACGGGACTTAACGGTGACGTTACTATTAAGTCCAATTGCGCAGAATTTTCCGGCAAAAGGTACTATTGTAATTTATTTATGGGGAAAAGGGTCATATTTGCCCTCCAACTATGATTTATAGTTTAACGCCCTCCGTCAAACATTGATATCAAATATACTCTTCCCGTTAGCAAAGTTGTTAAATTTGCACTCTGATGGACGGATTTGTGAGTTAGACGCCATGTCGGATCCACGTCGGCCACCACAACCACGTAGACTCATGATTTAATTTATATTTTTAGTTTATGAAGAAGTCATCAATTAGAAGAAAATTAGTGTGTTTTAATTTGCTTTGATTGTTATAGTCTATTATTAATTTATATAAGCTTATTCGAGTTAATAATACATAAAAAGTTCAACAATTCATAATTTTAAAGAAAACACAAATAAATTAGTACATAAAATGTGCCGATTACATAATACATTAAAAAAAAAAAATACATAATACATGAAAATGTGAAACTGCTAAAAACAAAATACATAACAATAACAAATTAAACCGAAAATACATAAAAATAAAATACATAGAAATAATATCCCTAATGAACAAAATACGTAGAAATAATAAACAACAACACCATAGCACAAATAATCTTCTAAAATTTCAATTTCTCTTTCATAGCATTTTTCTCGTGTTTAGTGTCTCTAAGGTTATGCTTGAAAATCCTTTGTTTTTCTTCGGATTCTTTTAGCAAGCCCTCCAGAAGGTCAATTTTTTCTTCAGCTTCTATAAGTCTAAAGTGGAAGTCAAACTTCAAGATATCTCTAGTGATACGTGAAGTCGCGGTATCTCTATCAACATGAGGCTTTTTAAACTTCGCCACCCTTTGTTTTATCCACGGAAATGTCATCTTCCCATTGAAAATGTTTGCAACCATTCATACCCTATAAACATTAAAAGAAAATCAGTTTTGAAAGTAAAATATGTAGATAATGTGAAAAAACTCTAAATCCTAAAAACTTATGAAAACATTTACTTCAGGCACTTTACAACGCCAAAAATGAAGATCTTGATTATCTTGGGTCCTTCTTAGCTTACAATAATAATCGCATTCACAAACATTGGATTCTATAGCAAAGTTTGACGTTTCGGAACTCTGGGACTTGATTTTCGTGGTGCTGAAGTATGGTAAAAGATATAAAATGAAGAAGGTGAAGAGTGACTTGAAAATGGCTAACTATTTAGGGTTTATATTAATCCCTACCGCACAAGAAATTCTGCGCAATCGTACTTAACGGTGACGTTACTATTAAGTCCAATTGCGCTGCATATTCCTGGCAAAAGTACTATAGTATTTTATTTTTGGGGAAAAGGGTCATATTTGCCCTCCAACTATGATTTATAGTTTAACATTGCCCAACGTCAAACTTTGATATCAAATATTCCCTTCCCGTTAGCAAAATTGTTAAATTTGCCCTCAGATGGACAGATTTGTGAGTTATACGCCATGTCGGATCCACGTCGTCCACCACAACCACGTAGACGCATGATTTAATTTATATTTTTAATTTATGATGAAGTCATCAATTTGAAGAAAATTAGTGTGTTTTAATTTGCTTTGATTGTTATAGTCTATTATTAATTTATATAAGCTTATTAGAGTTAATAATACATTAAAAGTTCAACAATTGACAATTTTAAAGAAAACAAAAATAAATTAGTACATAAAATGTGCCGATTACATAATACATTAAAAAAAAAAGAAAATACATAATACATGAAAATGTGGAACTGCTAAAAACAAAATACATAACAATAACAAATTAAACCGAAAATACATAAAAATAAAATACATAGAAATAATATCTCTGATGAACAAAATACGTAGAAATAATAAACACCAACACGATAGCACAAATAATCTTCTAAAATTTCAATTTCTCTTTCAAAGCATTTTTCTCGTGTTGAGTGTCTCTAAGGTTATGCTTGAAAATCCTTTGTTTTTCTTTGGATTCTTTTAGCATGCCCACCGAAGGTCAATTTTTTCTTGAGCTTCTATAAGTCTAAAGTGGAAGTCAAACTTCAAGATATCTCTAGTGATACGTGAAGTCGCGGTATCTCTATCAACATGAGGCTTTTTAAACATCGCCACCACTTTGTTTTATCCACGGAAATGTCATCTTCCCATTGAAAATGTTTGCAACCATTCATACCCTATAAACATTAAAAGAAAATCAGTTTTTGAAAGTAAAATATGTAGATAATGTGAAAAAACTCTAAATCCTAAAAACTTATGAAAACATTTACTTAGGCACTTTACAACTCCAAAAATGACGATCTTGATTATCTTGGGTCCTTCTTAGCTTACAATAATAACCGCATTCACAAACATTGGATTCTATAGCAAAGTTTGACGTTTCGGAACTCGGGACATGATTTTCGGGGGCTAAAGTATGGTAAAAGAGATAAAATGAAGAAGGTGAAGAGTGACTTGAAAATGTCTTACTCTTTTGGGTTTATATTAATCCGTATTGCACAAGAAATTCCTGCTCAACGGGACTTAACGGTGACGTTACTATTAAGTCCAATTGCGCAGGAATTTTCTGGCAAAAGGTACTATTGTAATTTATTTATGGGGAAAAGGGTCATATTTGCCCTCCAACTATGATTTATAGTTTAACGCCCTCCGTCAAACATTGATATCAAATATACTCTTCCCGTTAGCAAAGTTGTTAAATTTGCACTCTGATGGACGGATTTGTGAGTTAGACGCCATGTCGGATCCACGTCGGCCACCACAACCACGTAGACTCATGATTTAATTTATATTTTTAGTTTATGAAGAAGTCATCAATTAGAAGAAAATTAGTGTGTTTTAATTTGCTTTGATTGTTATAGTCTATTATTAATTTATATAAGCTTATTCGAGTTAATAATACATAAAAAGTTCAACAATTCATAATTTTAAAGAAAACACAAATAAATTAGTACATAAAATGTGCCGATTACATAATACATTAAAAACATAGAAAATACATAATACATGAAAATGTGGAACTGCTAAACACAAAATACATAAAAATAACAAATTAAACCGAAAATAAATAAAAATAAAATACATAGAAATAATAAACTTAATGAACAAAATACGTAGAAATAATAAACAACAACACGATAGCACAAATAATCTTTGAAAATTTCAATTTCTCTTTCAAAGAATTTTTCTCGTGTTGAGTGTCTCTAAGGTTATGCTTGAAAATCATTTGTTTTTCTTTGGATTCTTTTAGCAAGCCCTCCAGAAGGTCAATTTTTTCTTCACCTTCTATAAGTCAAAACTACAAATCAAACTTTACGATATCTCTAGTGATACGTGAAGTCGCGGTATCTCTATCAACATGAGGCTTTTTAAACCTCGCCGCCACTGTTTTATCCACGGAAATGTCATCTTCCCATTGAAAATGTTTGCAACCATTCATACCCTATAAACATTATAAGAAAATCAGTTTTTGAAAGTAAAATATGTCGATAATGTGAAAAAACTCTAAATCTTAATAACATATAAAACATTTACTTTAGGCACTTTACAATGCCAAAAATGACGATCGTGATTATCTTGGGTCCTTCTTAGCTTACAATAATAATCGCATTCACAAACATTGGATTCTATAGCAAAGTTTGACGTTTCGGAACTCTGGGACATGATTTTCGGTGGGATAAAGTATGGTAAAAGAGATAAAATGAAGAAGGTGAAGAGTGACTTGAAAATGGCTAACTCTTTAGGGTTTATATTAATCCCTACTGCACGAGAAATTCCTGCGCAATCGTACTTACCGGTGACGTTACTATTAAGTCCAATTGCGCAACATATTCCTGGCAAAAGTACTATTGTATTTTATTTTTGGGGAAAGGGTCATATATGCCCTCCAACTATGATTTATAGTACATTGCCCTCCGTCCAACTTTGATATCAAATATTCCCTTCCCGTTAGCAAAGTTGTTAAATTTGCCCTCGGATGGACGGATTTGTGAGTTAGATGCCATGTCGGATCCACGTCGGCCACCACAACCACGTAGACTCATGATTTAATTTATATTTTTAATTTATGAAGAAGTCATCAATTTGAAGAAAATTAGTGTGTTTTAATTTGCTTTGATTGTTATAGTCTATTATTAATTTATATAAGCTTATTTGAGTTAGTAATACATAAAAAGTTCAACAATTCACAATTTTAAAGAAAACACAAATAAATTAGTACATAAAATGTGCCGATTACATAATACATTAAAAACATAGAAAATACATAATACATGAAAATGTGGAACTGCTAAAAACAAAATACATAAAAATAACAAATTAAACCGAAAATACATAAAAATAAAATACATAGAAATAATAAACTTAATGAACAAAATACGTAGAAATAATAAACAACAACACGATAGCACAAATAATCTTCTAAAATTTCAATTTCTCTTTCAAAGCATTTTTCTCGTGTTGAGTGTCTCTAAGGTTATGCTTGAAAATCATTTGTTTTTCTTTGGATTCTTTTAGCAAGCCCTCCAGAAGGTCAATTTTTTCTTCAGCTTCTATAAGTCAAAACTGCATGTCAAACTTCACGGTATCTCTTGTGATACGTGAAGTCGCGGTATCTCTATCAACATGAGGCTTTTTAAACATCGCCACCCTTTGTTTTATCCACGGAAATGTCATCTTCCCATTGAAAATGTTTGCAACCATTCATACCCTATAAACATTATAAGAAAATCAGTTTTTGAAAGTAAAATATGTAGATAATGTGAAAAAACTCTAAATCCTAAAAACTTATAAAACATTTACTTCAGGCACTTTACAATGCCAAAAATGACGATCGTGATTATCTTGGGTCCTTCTTAGCTTACAATAATAATCGCATTCACAAACATTGGATTCTATAGCAAAGTTTGACGTTTCGGAACTCGGGACATGATTTTCGGGGGCTAAAGTATGGTAAAAGAGATAAAATGAAGAAGGTGAAGAGTGACTTGAAAATGGCTAACTCTTTAGGGTTTATATTAATCCCTATTGCACAAGAAATTCTGCTCAACAGGACTTAACGGTGACGTTACTATTAAGTCCAATTGCGCAGAATTTTTCGGCAAAAGGTACTATTGTAATTTATTTTTGGGGAAAAGGGTCATATTTGCCCTCCAACTATGATTTATAGTTTAACGCCCTCCGTCAAACATTGATATCAAATATACTCTTCCCGTTAGCAAAGTTGTTAAATTTGCCCTCGGATGGACGGATTTGTGAGTTAGACGCCATGTCGGATCCACGTCGGCCACCACAACCACGTAGACTCATGATTTAATTTATATTTTTAGTTTATGAAGAAGTCATCAATTTGAAGAAAATTAGTGTGTTTTAATTTGCTTTGATTGTTATAGTCTATTATTAATTTATATAAGCTTATTTGAGTTAATAATACATAAAAAGTTCAACAATTCATAATTTTAAAGAAAACACAAATAAATTAGTACATAAAATGTGCCGATTACATAATACATTAAAAACATAGAAAATACATAATACATGAAAATGTGGAACTGCTAAACACAAAATACATAAAAATAACAAATTAAACCGAAAATAAATAAAAATAAAATACATAGAAATAATAAACTTAATGAACAAAATACGTAGAAATAATAAACAACAACACGATAGCACAAATAATCTTCGAAAATTTCAATTTCTCTTTCAAAGCATTTTTCTCGTGTTGAGTGTCTCTAAGGTTATGCTTGAAAATCATTTGTTTTTCTTTGGATTCTTTTAGCAAGCCCTCCAGAAGGTCAATTTTTTCTTCACCTTCTATAAGTCAAAACTACAAATCAAACTTTACGATATCTCTAGTGATACGTGAAGTCGCGGTATCTCTATCAACATGAGGCTTTTTAAACTTCGCCGCCACTGTTTTATCCACGGAAATGTCATCTTCCCATTGAAAATGTTTGCAACCATTCATACCCTATAAACATTATAAGAAAATCAGTTTTTGAAAGTAAAATATGTCGATAATGTGAAAAAACTCTAAATCCTAAAACATATAAAACATTTACTTTAGGCACTTTACAATGCCAAAAATGACGATCGTGATTATCTTGGGTCCTTCTTAGCTTACAATAATAATCGCATTCACAAACATTGGATTCTATAGCAAAGTTTGACGTTTCGGAACTCTGGGACATGATTTTCGGTGGGATAAAGTATGGTAAAAGAGATAAAATGAAGAAGGTGAAGAGTGACTTGAAAATGGCTAACTCTTTAGGGTTTATATTAATCCCTATTGCACAAGAAATTCCTGCTCAATCGTACTTAACGGTGACGTTACTATTAAGTCCAATTGCGCAACAGAATTTCCCGGCAAAAGTACTATTGTATTTTATTTTTGGGGAAAAGGGTCATATTTGCCCTCCAACTATGATTTATAGTACATTGCCCTCCGTCAAACATTGATATCAAATATACTCTTCCCGTTAGCAAAGTTGTTAAATTTGCCCTCGGATGGACGGATTTGTGAGTTAGATGCCATGTCGGATCCACGTCGGCCACCACAACCACGTAGACTCATGATTTAATTTATATTTTTAATTTATGAAGAAGTCATCAATTTGAAGAAAATTAGTGTGTTTTAATTTGCTTTGATTGTTATAGTCTATTATTAATTTATATAAGCTTATTTGAGTTAATAATACATAAAAAGTTCAACAATTCACAATTTTAAAGAAAACACAAATAAATTAGTACATAAAATGTGCCGATTACATAATACATTAAAAAACATAGAAAATACATAATACATGAAAATGTGGAACTCGCTAAAAACAAAATACATAAAAATAACAAATTAAACCGAAAATACATAAAAATAAAATACATAGAAATAATAAACTTAATGAACAAAATACGTAGAAATAATAAACAACAACACGATAGCACAAATAATCTTCGAAAATTTCAATTTCTCTTTCAAAGCATTTTTCTCGTGTTGAGTGTCTCTAAGGTTATGCTTGAAAATCATTTGTTTTTCTTTGGATTCTTTTAGCAAGCCCTCCAGAAGGTCAATTTTTTCTTCACCTTCTATAAGTCAAAACTACAAATCAAACTTTACGATATCTCTAGTGATACGTGAAGTCGCGGTATCTCTATCAACATGAGGCTTTTTAAACTTCGCCGCCACTGTTTTATCCACGGAAATGTCATCTTCCCATTGAAAATGTTTGCAACCATTCATACCCTATAAACATTATAAGAAAATCAGTTTTTGAAAGTAAAATATGTAGATAATGTGAAAAAACTCTAAATCCTAAAAACTTATAAAACATTTACTTCAGGCACTTTACAATGCCAAAAATGACGATCGTGATTATCTTGGGTCCTTCTTAGCTTACAATAATAATCGCATTCACAAACATTGGATTCTATAGCAAAGTTTGACGTTTCGGAACTCTGGGACATGATTTTCGGGGGCTAAAGTATGGTAAAAGAGATAAAATGAAGAAGGTGAAGAGTGACTTGAAAATGGCTAACTCTTTAGGGTTTATATTAATCCCTATTGCACAAGAAATTCCTGCTCAACAGGACTTAACGGTGACGTTACTATTAAGTCCAATTGCGCAGGAATTTCCGGCAAAAGGTACTATTGTAATTTATTTTTGGGGAAAAGGGTCATATTTGCCCTCCAACTATGATTTATAGTTTAACGCCCTCCGTCAAACATTGATATCAAATATACTCTTCCCGTTAGCAAAGTTGTTAAATTTGCCCTCGGATGGACGGATTTGTGAGTTAGACGCCATGTCGGATCCACGTCGGCCACCACAACCACGTAGACTCATGATTTAATTTATATTTTTAATTTATGAAGAAGTCATCAATTTGAAGAAAATTAGTGTGTTTTAATTTGCTTTGATTGTTATAGTCTATTATTAATTTATATAAGCTTATTCGAGTTAATAATACATAAAAAGTTCAACAATTCACAATTTTAAAGAAAACACAAATAAATTAGTACATAAAATGTGCCGATTACATAATACATTAAAAAACATAGAAAATACATAATACATGAAAATGTGGAACTGCTAAAAACAAAATACATAAAAATAACAAATTAAACCGAAAATACATAAAAATAAAATACATAGAAATAATAAACTTAATGAACAAAATACGTAGAAATAATAAACAACAACACGATAGCACAAATAATCTTCGAAAATTTCAATTTCTCTTTCAAAGCATTTTTCTCGTGTTGAGTGTCTCTAAGGTTATGCTTGAAAATCATTTGTTTTTCTTTGGATTCTTTTAGCAAGCCCTCCAGAAGGTCAATTTTTTCTTCATCTTCTATAAGTCTAAACTGCAAATCAAACTTTACGATATCTCTAGTGATACGTGAAGTCGCGGTATCTCTATCAACATGAGGCTTTTTAAACTTCGCCGCCACTGTTTTATCCACGGAAATGTCATCTTCCCATTGAAAATGTTTGCAACCATTCATACCCTATAAACATTATAAGAAAATCAGTTTTTGAAAGTAAAATATGTAGATAATGTGAAAAAACTCTAAATCCTAAAAACTTATAAAACATTTACTTTTAGGCACTTTACAACGCCAAAAATGACGATCTTGATTATCTTGGGTCCTTCTTAGCTTACAATAATAATCGAATTCACAAACATTGGATTCTATAGCAAAGTTTGACGTTTCGGAACTCTGGGACAAGATTTTCGGGGGATAAAGTATGGTAAAAGAGATAAAATGAAGAAGGTGAAGAGTGACTTGAAAATGGCTAACTCTTTAGGGTTTATATTAATCCCTATTGCACAAGAAATTCTCTGCTCAACAGGACTTAACGGTGACGTTACTATTAAGTCCAATTGCGCAGAATTTCTCGGCAAAAAAGGTACTATTGTAATTTATTTTTGGGGAAAAAGGTCATATTTGCCCTCCAACTATGATTTATAGTTTAACGCCCTCCGTCAAACATTGATATCAAATATACTCTTCCCGTTAGCAAAGTTGTTAAATTTGCCCTCGGATGGACGGATTTGTGAGTTAGACGCCATGTCGGATCCACGTCGGCCACCACAACCACGTAGACTCATGATTTAATTTATATTTTTAATTTATGAAGAAGTCATCAATTTGAAGAAAATTAGTGTGTTTTAATTTGCTTTGATTGTTATAGTCTATTATTAATTTATATAAGCTTATTGAGTTAATAATACATAAAAAGTTAAACAATTCACAATTTTAAAGAAAACACAAATAAATTAGAACATAAAATGTGCCGATTACATAATACATTAAAAACATAGAAAATACATAATACATGAAAATGTGGAACTAGTAAAAACAAAATACATAAAAATAACAAATTAAACCGAAAAAAATAAAAATAAAATACATAGAAATAATAAACTTAATGAACAAAATACGTAGAAATAATAAACAACAACACGATAGCACAAATAATCTTCGAAAATTTCAATTTCTCTTTCAAAGCATTTTTCTCGTGTTGAGTGTCTCTAAGGTTATGCTTGAAAATCATTTGTTTTTCTTTGGATTCTTTTAGCAAGCCCTCCAGAAGGTCAATTTTTTCTTCATCTTCTATAAGTCTAAACTGCAAATCAAACTTTACGATATCTCTAGTGATACGTGAAGTCGCGGTATCTCTATCAACAGGAGGCTTTTTAAACTTCGCCGCCACTGTTTTATCCACGGAAATGTCATCTTCCCATTGAAAATGTTTGCAACCATTCATACCCTATAAACATTATAAGAAAATCAGTTTTTGAAAGTAAAATATGTAGATAATGTGAAAAAACTCTAAATCCTAAAAACATATAAAACATTTACTTCAGGCACTTTACAATGCCAAAAATGACGATCGTGATTATCTTGGGTCCTTCTTAGCTTACAATAATAATCGCATTCACAAACATTGGATTCTATAGCAAAGTTTGACGTTTCGGAACTCTGGGACATGATTTTCGGGGGATAAAGTATGGTAAAAGAGATAAAATGAAGAAGGTGAAGAGTGACTTGAAAATGGCTAACTCTTTAGGGTTTATATTAATCCCTATTGCACAAGAAATTCCTGCTCAACAGGACTTAACGGTGACGTTACTATTAAGTCCAATTGCGCAGAATTTCCTGGCAAAATGTACTATTGTAATTTATTTTTGGGGAAAAGGGTCATATTTGCCCTCCAACTATGATTTATAGTTTAACGCCCTCCGTCAAACATTGATATCAAATATACTCTTCCCGTTAGCAAAGTTGTTAAATTTGCCCTCGGATGGACGGATTTGTGAGTTAGACGCCATGTCGGCCACCACAACCACGTAGACTCATGATTTAATTTATATTTTTAATTTATGAAGAAGTCATCAATTTGAAGAAAATTAGTGTGTTTTAATTTGCTTTGATTGTTATAGTCTATTATTAATTTATATAAGCTTATTCGAGTTAATAATACATAAAAAGTTCAACAATTCACAATTTTAAAGAAAACACAAATAAATTAGTACATAAAATGTGCCGATTACATAATACATTAAAAAACATAGAAAATACATAATACATGAAAATGTGGAACTGCTAAAAACAAAATACATAAAAATAACAAATTAAACCGAAAATAAATAAAAATAAAATACATAGAAATAATAAACTTAATGAACAAAATACGTAGAAATAATAAACAACAACACGATAGCACAAATAATCTTCGAAAATTTCAATTTCTCTTTCAAAGCATTTTTCTCGTGTTGAGTGTCTCTAAGGTTATGCTTGAAAATCATTTGTTTTTCTTTGGATCTTCTTTTAGCAAGCCCTCCAGAAGGTCAATTTTTTCTTCACCTTCTATAAGTCAAAACTACAAATCAAACTTTACGATATCTCTAGTGATACGTGAAGTCGCGGTATCTCTATCAACATGAGGCTTTTTAAACTTCGCCGCCATTTGTTTTATCCACGGAAATGTCATCTTCCCATTGAAAATGTTTGCAACCATTCATACCCTATAAACATTATAAGAAAATCAGTTTTTGAAAGTAAAATATGTAGATAATGTGAAAAAACTCTAAATCCTAAAAACATGTAATACATTTGCTTAAGGCACTTTACAACGCCAAAAATGACGATCGTGATTATCTTGGGTCCTTCTTAGCTTGCAATAATAATCGCATTCACAAACATTGGATTCTATAGCAAAGTTTGACGTTTCGGAACTATGGGACATGATTTTCGGGGGGCTAAAGTATGGTAAAAGAGATAAAATGAAGAAGGTGAAGAGTGACTTGAAAATGGCTAACTCTTTAGGGTTTATATTAATCCCTATTGCACAATAAATTCCTGCTCAACAGGACTTAACGGTGACGTTACTATTAAGTCCTGTTGCGCAGGAATTTCCTGGCAAAATGTACTATTGTAATTTATTTTTGGGGAAAAGGGTCATATTTTCCCTCCAACTATGATTTATAGTTTAACGCCCTCCGTCAAACATTGATATCAAATATACTCTTCCCGTTAGCAAAGTTGTTAAATTTGCCCTCTATGGACGGATTTGTGAGTTAGACGCCATGTCGGATCCACGTCGGCCACCACAACCACGTAGACTCATGATTTAATTTATATTTTTAGTTTATGAAGAAGTCATCAATTTGAAGAAAATTAGTGTGTTTTAATTTGCTTTGATTGTTATAGTCTATTATTAATTTATATAAGCTTATTCGAGTTAATAATACATAAAAAGTTCAACAATTCACAATTTTAAAGAAAACACAAATAAATTAGTACATAAAATGTGCCGATTACATATATACATTAAAAAACATAGAAAATACATAATACATGAAAATGTGGAACTGCTAAAAACAAAATACATAAAAATAACAAATTAAATACATAAAAATAAAATACATAGAAATAATAAACTTAATGAACAAAATACGTAGAAATAATAAACAACAACACGATAGCACAAATAATCTTCGAAAATTTCAATTTCTCTTTCAAAGCATTTTTCTCGTGTTGAGTGTCTCTAAGGTTATGCTTGAAAATCATTTGTTTTTCTTTGGATTCTTTTAGCAAGCCCTCCGAAGGTCAATTTTTTCTTCACCTTCTATAAGTCAAAACTACAAATCAAACTTTACGATATCTCTAGTGATACATGAAGTCGCGGTATCTCTATCAACATGAGGCTTTTTAAACTTCGCCGCCGCCACGTTTTATCCACGGAAATGTCATCTTCCCATTGAAAATGTTTGCAACCATTCATACCCTATAAACATTATAAGAATATCAGTTTTTGAAAGTAAAATATGTAGATAATGTGAAAAAACTCTAAATCCTAAAAACTTGTAACACATTTACTTCAGGCACTTTACAACGCCAAAAATGACGATCGTGATTATCTTGGGTCCTTCTTAGCTTGCAATAATAATCGCATTCACAAACATTGGATTCTATAGCAAAGTTTGACGTTTCGGAACTATGGGACATGATTTTCGGGGGCTAAAGTATGGTAAAAGAGATAAAATGAAGAAGGTGAAGAGTGAGTTGAAAATGGCTAACTCTTTAGGGTTTATATTAATCCCTATTGCACAATAAATTCTCGCTCAACAGGACTTAACGGTGACGTTACTATTAAGTCCAAGTTGCGCAGAATTTCCGGCAAAATGTACTATTGTAATTTATTTTTGGGGAAAAGGGTCATATTTGCCCTCCAACTATGATTTATAGTTTAACGCCCTCCGTCAAACATTGATATCAAATATACTCTTCCCGTTAGCAAAGTTGTTAAATTTGCCCTCGGTGGACGGATTTGTGAGTTAGACGCCATGTCGGATCCACGTCGGCCACCACAACCACGTAGACTCATGATTTAATTTATATTTTTAGTTTATGAAGAAGTCATCAATTTGAAGAAAATTAGTGTGTTTTAATTTGCTTTGATTGTTATAGTCTATTATTAATTTATATAAGCTTATTCGAGTTAATAATACATAAAAAGTTCAACAATTCACAATTTTAAAGAAAACACAAATAAATTAGTACATAAAATGTGCCGATTACATAATACATTAAAAAACATAGAAAATACATAATACATGAAAATGTGGAACTGCTAAAAACAAAATACATAAAAATAAAATACATAGAAATAATAAACTTAATGAACAAAATACGTAGAAATAATAAACAACAACACGATAGCACAAATAATCTTCGAAAATTTCAATTTCTCTTTCAAAGCATTTTTCTCGTGTTGAGTGTCTCTAAGGTATGCTTGAAAATCATTTGTTTTTCTTTGGATTCTTTTAGCAAGCCCTCCAGAAGGTCAATTTTTTCTTCACCTTCTATAAGTCAAAACTACAAATCAAACTTTACGATATCTCTAGTGATACATGAAGTCGCGGTATCTCTATCAACATGAGGCTTTTTAAACTTCGCCGCCACTGTTTTATCCACGGAAATGTCATCTTCCCATTGAAAATGTTTGCAACCATTCATACCCTATAAACAATATAAGAAAATCAGTTTTTGAAAGTAAAATATGTAGATAATGTGAAAAAACTCTAAATCCTAAAAACTTGTAATACATTTACTTCAGGCACTTTACAACGCCAAAAATGACGATCGTGATTATCTTGGGTCCTTCTTAGCTTGCAATAATAATCGCATTCACAAACATTGGATTCTATAGCAAAGTTTGACGTTTCGGAACTATGGGACATGATTTTCGGGGGGCTAAAGTATGGTAAAAGAGATAAAATGAAGAAGGTGAAGAGTGACTTGAAAATGGCTAACTCTTTAGGGTTTATATTAATCCCTATTGCACAATAAATTCCTGCTCAACAGGACTTAACGGTGACGTTACTATTAAGTCCAGTTGCGCAGGAATTTCCTGGCAAAATGTACTATTGTAATTTATTTTTGGGGAAAAGGGTCATATTTGCCCTCCAACTATGATTTATAGTTTAACGCCCTCCGTCAAACATTGATATCAAATATACTCTTCCCGTTAGCAAAGTTGTTAAATTTGCCCTCGGATGGACGGATTTGTGAGTTAGACGCCATGTCGGATCCACGTCGGCCACCACAAACCACGTAGACTCATGATTTAATTTATATTTTTAGTTTATGAAGAAGTCATCAATTTGAAGAAAATTAGTGTGTTTTAATTTGCTTTGATTGTTATAGTCTATTATTAATTTATATAAGCTTATTCGAGTTAATAATACATAAAAAGTTCAACAATTCACAATTTTAAAGAAAACACAAATAAATTAGTACATAAAATGTGCCGATTACATAATACATTAAAAACATAGAAAATACATAATACATGAAAATGTGGAACTGCTAAAAACAAAATACATAAAAATAACAAATTAAACCGAAAATACATAGAAATAATAAACTTAATGAACAAAATACGTAGAAATAATAAACAACAACACGATAGCACAAATAATCTTCGAAAATTTCAATTTCTCTTTCAAAGCATTTTTCTCGTGTTGAGTGTCTCTAAGGTTATGCTTGAAAATCATTTGTTTTTCTTTGGATTCTTTTAGCAAGCCCTCCAGAAGGTCAATTTTTTCTTCACCTTCTATAAGTCAAAACTACAAATCAAACTTTACGATATCTCTAGTGATACATGAAGTCGCGGTATCTCTATCAACATGAGGCTTTTTAAACTTCGCCGCCACTGTTTTATCCACGGAAATGTCATCTTCCCATTGAAAATGTTTGCAACCATTCATACCCTATAAACATTATAAGAATATCAGTTTTTGAAAGTAAAATATGTAGATAATGTGAAAAAACTCTAAATCCTAAAAATTTGTAACACATTTACTTCAGGCACTTTACAACGCCAAAAATGACGATCGTGATTATCTTGGGTCCTTAGCTTGCAATAATAATCGCATTCACAAACATTGGATTCTATAGCAAAGTTTGACGTTTCGGAACTATGGGACATGATTTACGGGGGGCTAAAGTATGGTAAAAGAGATAAAATGAAGAAGGTGAAGAGTGAGTTGAAAATGGCTAACTCTTTAGGGTTTATATTAATCCCTATTGCACAATAAATTCTGCTCAACAGGACTTAACGGTGACGTTACTATTAAGTCCAGTTGCGCAGGAATTTCCTGGCAAAATGTACTATTGTAATTTATTTTTGGGGAAAAGGGTCATATTTGCCCTCCAACTATGATTTATAGTTTAACGCCCTCCGTCAAACATTGATATCAAATATACTCTTCCCGTTAGCAGTTGTTAAATTTGCCCTCGGATGGACGGATTTGTGAGTTAGACGCCATGTCGGATCCACGTCGGCCACCACAACCACGTAGACTCATGATTTAATTTATATTTTTAGTTTATGAAGAAGTCATCAATTTGAAGAAAATTAGTGTGTTTTAATTTGCTTTGATTGTTATAGTCTATTATTAATTTATATAAGCTTATTCGAGTTAATAATACATAAAAAGTTCAACAATTCACAATTTTAAAGAAAACACAAATAAATTAGTACATAAAATGTGCCGAATACATAATACATTAAAAAACATAGAAAATACATAATACATGAAAATGTGGAACTGCTAAAAACAAAATACATAAAAATAACAAATTAAACTGAAAATACATAGAAATAATAAACTTAATGAACAAAATACGTAGAAATAATAAACAACAACACGATAGCACAAATAATCTTCGAAAATTTCAATTTCTCTTTCAAAGCATTTTTCCGTGTTGAGTGTCTCTAAGGTTATGCTTGAAAATCATTTGTTTTTCTTTGGATTCTTTTAGCAAGCCCTCCAGAAGGTCAATTTTTTCTTCACCTTCTATAAGTCAAAACTACAAATCAAACTTTACGATATCTCTAGTGATACATGAAGTCGCGGTATCTCTATCAACATGAGGCTTTTTAAACTTCGCCGCCACTGTTTTATCCACGGAAATGTCATCTTCCCATTGAAAATGTTTGCAACCATTCATACCCTATAAACAATATAAGAAAATCAGTTTTTGAAAGTAAAATATGTAGATAATGTGAAAAAACTCTAAATCCTAAAAACTTGTAATACATTTACTTCAGGCACTTTACAACGCCAAAAATGACGATCGTGATTATCTTGGGTCCTTAGCTTGCAATAATAATCGCATTCACAAACATTGGATTCTATAGCAAAGTTTGACGTTTCGGAACTATGGGACATGATTTTCGGGGGGCTAAAGTATGTGTAAAAGAGATAAAATGAAGAAGGTGAAGAGTGACTTGAAAATGGCTAACTCTTTAGGGTTTATATTAATCCCTATTGCACAATAAATTCCTGCTCAACAGACTTAACGGTGACGTTACTATTAAGTCCGATTGCGCAGAATTTCGGCAAAATGTACTATTGTAATTTATTTTTGGGGAAAAGGGTCATATTTGCCCTCCAACTATGATTTATAGTTTAACGCCCTCCGTCAAACATTGATATCAAATATACTCTTCCCGTTAGCAAAGTTGTTAAATTTGCCCTCGGATGGACGGATTTGTGAGTTAGACGCCATGTCGGATCCACGTCGGCCACCACAACCACGTAGACTCATGATTTAATTTATATTTTTAATTTATGAAGAAGTCATCAATTTGAAGAAAATTAGTGTGTTTTAATTTGCTTTGATTGTTATAGTCTATTATTAATTTATATAAGCTTATTCGAGTTAATAATACATAAAAAGTTCAACAATTCACAATTTTAAAGAAAACACAAATAAATTAGTACATAAAATGTGCCGATTACATAATACATTAAAAACATAGAAAATACATAATACATGAAAATGTGGAACTGCTAAAAACAAAATACATAAAAATAACAAATTAAACTGAAAATACATAGAAATAATAAACTTAATGAACAAAATACGTAGAAATAATAAACAACAACACGATAGCACAAATAATCTTCGAAAATTTCAATTTCTCTTTCAAAGCATTTTTCTCGTGTTGAGTGTCTCTAAGGTTATGCTTGAAAATCATTTGTTTTTCTTTGGATTCTTTTAGCAAGCCCTCAGAAGGTCAATTTTTTCTTCACCTTCTATAAGTCAAAACTACAAATCAAACTTTACGATATCTCTAGTGATACATGAAGTCGCGGTATCTCTATCAACATGAGGCTTTTTAAACTTCGCCGCCACTGTTTTATCCACGGAAATGTCATCTTCCCATTGAAAATGTTTGCAACCATTCATACCCTATAAACAATATAAGAAAATCAGTTTTTGAAAGTAAAATATGTAGATAATGTGAAAAAACTCTAAATCCTAAAAACTTGTAATACATTTACTTCAGGCACTTTACAACGCCAAAAATGACGATCGTGATTATCTTGGGTCCTTAGCTTGCAATAATAATCGCATTCACAAACATTGGATTCTATAGCAAAGTTTGACGTTTCGGAACTATGGGACATGATTTTCGGGGGGCTAAAGTATGGTAAAAGAGATAAAATGAAGAAGGTGAAGAGTGACTTGAAAATGGCTAACTCTTTAGGGTTTATATTAATCCCTATTGCACAATAAATTCCTGCTCAACAGGACTTAACGGTGACGTTACTATTAAGTCCAGTTGCGCAGGAATTTCCTGGCAAAATGTACTATTGTAATTTATTTTTGGGGAAAAGGGTCATATTTGCCCTCCAACTATGATTTATAGTTTAACGCCCTCCGTCAAACATTGATATCAAATATACTCTTCCCGTTAGCAAAGTTGTTAAATTTGCCCTCGGATGGACGGATTTGTGAGTTAGACGCCATGTCGGATCCACGTCGGCCACCACAACCACGTAGACTCATGATTTAATTTATATTTTTAGTTTATGAAGAAGTCATCAATTTGAAGAAAATTAGTGTGTTTTAATTTGCTTTGATTGTTATAGTCTATTATTAATTTATATAAGCTTATTCGAGTTAATAATACATAAAAAGTTCAACAATTCACAATTTTAAAGAAAACACAAATAAATTAGTACATAAAATGTGCCGATTACATAATACATTAAAAACATAGAAAATACATAATACATGAAAATGTGGAAGCGCTAAAAACAAAATACATAAAAATAACAAATTAAACCGAAAATACATAGAAATAATAAACTTAATGAACAAAATACGTAGAAATAATAAACAACAATACGATAGCACAAATAATCTTCTAAAATTTCAGTTTCTCTTTCAAAGCATTTTTCTCGTGTGGAGTGTCTCTAAGATTATGCTTCAAAATTCTTTGTTTTTCTTTGGATTCTTTTAGCAGCCCTCCAGAAGGTCAGTTTTTTCTTCAGCTTCTATAGGTCTAAACTGCAAATCAAACTTTACGATATCTCTAGTGATACGTGAAATCGCGGTATCTCTATCAACATGAGGCTTTTTAAACTTCGCCGCCACTGTTTTATCCACGGAAATGTCATCTTCCCATTGAAAATGTTTGCAACCATTCATACCCTATAAACATTATAAGAATATCAGTTTTTGAAAGTAAAATATGTAGATAATGTGAAAAAACTCTAAATCCTAAAAATTTGTAATACATTTACTTCGGGCACTTTACAACGCCAAAAATGACGATCGTGATTATCTTGGGTCCTTAGCTTGCAATAATAATCGCATTCACAAACATTGGATTCTATAGCAAAGTTTGACGTTTCGGAACTATGGGACATGATTTTCGGGGGGCTAAAGTATGGTAAAAGAGATAAAATGAAGAAGGTGAAGAGTGACTTGAAAATGGCTAACTCTTTAGGGTTTATATTAATCCCTATTGCACAATAAATTCCTGCTCAACAGGACTTAACGGTGACGTTACTATTAAGTCCGATTGCGCGCAGAATTTCCGGCAAAATGTACTATTGTAATTTATTTTTGGGGAAAAGGGTCATATTTGCCCTCCAACTATGATTTATAGTTTAACGCCCTCCGTCAAACATTGATATCAAATATACTCTTCCCGTTAGCAAAGTTGTTAAATTTGCCCTCGGATGGACGGATTTGTGAGTTAGACGCCATGTCGGATCCACGTCGGCCACCACAACCACGTAGACTCATGATTTAATTTATATTTTTAGTTTATGAAGAAGTCATCAATTTGAAGAAAATTAGTGTGTTTTAATTTGCTTTGATTGTTATAGTCTATTATTAATTTATATAAGCTTATTCGAGTTAATAATACATAAAAATTTTAAAGAAAACACAAATAAATTAGTACATAAAATGTGCCGATTACATAATACATTAAAAAACATAGAAAATACATAATACATGAAAATGTGGAACTAGCTAAAAACAAAATACATAAAAATAACAAATTAAACCGAAAATACATAAAAATAAAATACATAGAAATAATAAACTTAATGAACAAAATACGTAGAAATAATAAACAACAACACGATAGCACAAATAATCTTCTAAAATTTCAATTTCTCTTTCAAAGCATTTTTCTCGTGTTTAGTGTCTCTAAGGTTATGCTTGAAAATCCTTTGTTTT